>VZTB01006370.1:131891-236442 GCA_013397245.1 Thryothorus ludovicianus | reverse complement strand
AAGGAAGGAAGGAAGGAAGGAAGGAAGGAAGGAAGGAAGGAAGGAAGGAAGGAAGGAAATCAGACATTCAAAACTATAGAAAGGGTCAAGACTGTCCTGTTCATAGATACAGAATTTGGTTTATCTAGATATTATCCTCTCCTGCCATAGTCACTGAGATTGTGATGATATTATTCAGCCATATTTATGAAGCTGTGATTGAGAACTAGGTAATATTCTCCAAATTAGGAGGAAAAAAAAATATTACAAAATCCCTTCACTAACCCTTCTTAGCCAAGTAGGCCAGTCAGAAAAGCTCCTCCATGTTGGTGACAGTAATAACTTAAGAATTCCAAGTACCTCATATTTACAAAGCGACAGCTTTCAAAAAAGAAATTTAGAGCCCTCCAGGGGTAGGGAATAGTCTGAAATATTTCCTCAATTACCTAATTTAGCTTTCCTCTGACTTCCTCTTGATGTGGCCAATGTAAACTTTCCCATTTTCTGCTTTTTTTTTTTTCTCTCTGTGTCTTGGAGATCATTCCTTACAACAGAAACATGAAATCCCACAATTCCAGTTTCCGTTGTGCCAGGGTTACTTTTAGAATCATAGAATCATTTAGGTTAAAAAAGAACTTTGAGATCACCCAGTCCAACTTTTAACCCAGAACTGTCAAGTCCACCACTAGACAACATCCCTAAGTGCCACATCTGCTCATCTTTTAAACTCCTCCAGAGCTGGTGACTCCACCATTTCCTTGGCCAGTCTATTCCAGTGCTTGACAAACCTTTCAGTGTATGAAGATTCTTACAAAATGGTGGCTTTGGGTAATTAGTATGCCAAGCAGTTTTTTTATTTATTTTTATAGACAGTTCACCTTCAGGTTTCAATGCTGCTTAAAGGCTTCAAAGAATATTTGCACTTTCAGCATTACTTGTGTGATTTGTTTTCATCCTCCATAAAGACAAGAGAGGACTTTGAGTGTTTTCTCTCTATGTCTGACAAATGTTAACAATGGGTATTTGCATAAGAAAGGCTCATGATTTATATTTTGATTTTCAATCTATAGTCAAGATAAGCCTAACCAGTGATCATATGGGGAAGATAAATATTTATCCAATTTTTCCTTTGACAAGCTGAAAAAAGCAAAAGTTCAGAATATATTAAAAGGGAGGATGTAGCCTTCCTATACTAAATGTGTAAACCTACATTATCAGACCTGGCCTTCACAATTCCTTCCCACCTCACTTTTTCTGTGAAAAAAATCTGTAGAGCAAGGACCCTGTGCTCTTTTATTTTTCCTAAGGCACTCAGCTCTTCACAGTGTTGTCTGAATAATTAATCATACTAAATTTGTAAATGGTTATGCACACAGAACTATTTGTACCAGAAAATAACAACATGAACATGCACAGAAACCATGTCCATACTTTTGAGAGATTGCCTAGCCTATGTGTTAAGTTTTAGAAGGAATGAATATCTTAGCATTGAAAGCCTTTATGTGTTGGTAGTATTGTATTACTGGTTCCATAAACCCTTGTAAGAGTCCAGACCTCACACATATTATGGGTAGGATGATTACGTTTTTCTCCAACCTTTCCCCTAAAAAAAAATTATTTTGCAACTCTTTTCCACCTATTTCACTTAAGAAATGTTCTCAGCAGATAAGGTTAGTGCAGTACATATGCCCGTCTCCAAATCCTCATTCATCTTCCTCACTAACCATGCCTGAGACTCAGATGGCTGGTCATGCCCAGCATTCATTCTGTGCATGGCTTACTGAGTCTTTGAGGAAACCACAGTTTCAAAGTCATTGTTCTTTATGGTGTTTTGTAGCTGCTGCAGCATTTCTCCTGTGCCCACATCCTTTACCTGCAGGGCTTTTCTTAGCAATTATGATTTACATTGCTCTATTGCACATCGTGTTTAACTGGGAATTTGCCCTACCTCATTCCAGTTGCTCAGTTCCTACCTTCATCACTTATAACTGATGTGTTGGCATGTCATCCAGCTCTTCATCTGACAGCCAAACTGCTTGAGCTGGTGGACACCACTTCCAGATCCTACAGTCTGTAGGATATAAACAGCCATTCATGAGAGCATCTCTTATTCCTCCTCTCACCTCAACACAAAGCTGACACTTGAGCACTGTTCCCTCAGACAGAGTGTTACAAATCCCACCTCTGTCAGCTTTCCTATGTGCCATAGTGGTTGTATTGAGGTTATCTGACAGGGAAGTCTCAAGGGACATGCATGAGATGTGCTAGAGTGATGTGGTGCTCCCAGCCAACCTGCAAGCTCCAGCTCCTTGGCACAGCAGGGAATGGGAAAGAAAGGTGTGTGCTCTGGTCGTGTCCCAGCAAGGAGTTTGGATATGCCTGAGGCACACATCCAGACACAGAGGCTGGGAAGTTCTGCAGGGTTTATCAGCGTGGGCATTGCCTGGGACAAAGGCTGCTATTGCCTTTCACAGCTACTCTGCTCAAAACTGTGGAACACTGAAGATTATTAAATGCCTCTGAAAAACGTGCCATCAAGCATGGCATTCCTTACTGCCTGCCAACAAACAAAACTAAGTCATTACATTTACATCTGTATCCACCAAGAGTGTTAGATATTGGAAAATGGCAATGCTGGGGAAGGAGAGGAGGAGCTAGGGATACAGACAGGAGGGAGGAGAGAAGTCATTCCTTACATACAGAAAAAAAAGTAGTCAGAGCTTGTGCTGTTGTTCTTACTGTGATCTTCTCCAGCCTGCATTTACGAAAAGCACTGCAGAAATCACTTGAATCATTACGCACTGGAGTAGAATGTTCTCATTGGCACATAAGCACGTGTGCCAGACATGCCAGAGTCACAGCTTTCCAGATTAATGTAGCTCTCAAATGTGCACATCACCTCTGATAAGGGGATGACCAGCAGGGGAGGAAAAGCACAGATTCTTGCAATGCAGCTCTTCAGTTTTTCAGCCTGAAAAAATGCAGTCTGTCTGTGGGGTACACTCCAGTAGCTCAAATGTCTTTTCTTCCTGCCCCCAGTTTCCATTGCCCTCTTTTACTGTGACTTTGAATGCTCTTGCATGCTCTGCTTTCGACTGACTCTTCTGCCTTCACAGAGCACAGCTCACCAGTGCCCTGTTGTTCACCAGTGCCCACCTGCCTTTGGCTGCACCACACACTGGAAGAACAGCTGTCCCCTACTCTCACCCTCTTGCCAAGCAATGCCTTTTGCTTCTCCTTCTGTTGAGCATTTTCAAGTTGGAGGACCCCCTGCAAGCTGCCTAAGTGTTGAATGAGGAGGACCCTGGGATGCATAATCCTGCAGGGCAGCAGATATCCTGCTCTGATTACCATGGGGGGTGGGTGCATCCCTCCAGGATCCCTAAAAGATTAGCAACTAACTTGGGAAGAGATAAGGGATTAAATTAAGTCCTTAAGTGGGTTGGGCTACAACACAGAAGAAAAGAAAGCCAAAGGCAAACAAAAAAATAACCTGAGCTCTACTCTTCCCTGGTGCTCCAGAATGGACAAGAGATTTGGGAAATATGCAAAAGTACAGTTATATGAGAAGGAGTGAGGCTTTCCTAGACCCACTTTAATGTCTACTTATACTTAGCAAGAGAAAGTCTGTTTAGTGTAATTTCACATTTTTATTTTTATAATAATTATTGTTATTAATGTGGAGAATTTCCTCATATGATGGCTCTATCTTCAAGCAGAGGCATGTTTGGAAGAAAAACACTTCATCTATGAACACAAGATGAGATTCAGTTAAAAGTTATCAGATACAGCTAAACCTCTCAGAAAGTATAGCTGGCTATTTCTATGCTATTTAGGAGAAAAGAAGAATTAAAGAACTAAAAATTTATTATGTTTTTCTATAGGTGTCTGTGAAAAAGTAACATCTTGCAAGCCATAAAAATTCCTTCCCTGCCCATACAAGTAAATTTCTAAAAATCAGCTGCATGTACTTTTTCCCTTGGAAATGAAGGACAAATTCGAACCATTCAATTTTAACAACCTATGGAAGGTATTTTACTGAATTCCAATAGAGACTGAATCTCTCACTCTGTCCCAATGATGGTGTGAGGGGGAATCAAACAATGGAGCTCAGGGTGACCTCTTTCTTCATCTGGGCTCTGCAGGGAAGTGTTACAAGTCAGGTCAGATCAGCACCAGGCTCAAGTCTGCCGAGACCTATCTGAGTAATTGGTCTTGGCAAAGGTAGCAAATGCAACAGCTCCACTGAAAGCAACCAGCTGTCCTCCAGGTGAACATCCCACACAACCTGAGCAAGCATGGTGGGATTACGCCAAACCTGAGCAGCATTATTAAATCTTATTTACCTAAATATGAGATATTACTCACATAAAATTTGCAACAACAGGCCTCTGGTTATTTTAACTTCTGAACTCTGCAATAACTTAGAAAATATTTATTTTAATACAGTACAATATGAACAGCCTAGTCCTCCCTTCAGGAGGTACTTCACATGTCAGAGCACTTCATATACTTGTTACCAACAAGTACAGGCCCTTTAAGTAAAAGAAAAATACTTTGGCAATAAAAAAGCAACAGCCAGCAGCTACAGACAGTATTATTTAAATAATAGTGACTTTAGGGTCACCTTTTGAAAGGTAAAATAAATAAATCCTTACTGCAAAGGCAACATAGCAGAGCATTCTGGACTTTCCTATCTCCAACACCACCACAAGTCTTGTGTAATTTTGGGTTCTGGGAAAGGAAGGTGCTGATAGAAATGAAAGTCCACCAGGCAAAAAATGAAAGTAGTTAGTGCATGAACTAACAACAGAGGGAAAATGTGGAGATTTATTTGACAATCCTTTCTACAACACTCCAGAAATCTGATAAGTGGTTGGGACTTTTCTCTGGAAAAAGGAAGGAGTTGAATATGACTTATTTTTTAAGGATAGCATGGAACTAAATCTCTTTTCCTTGATACTGCCAAAAGATCCATTATGAAAAAAAAGCAGAAAAGCAGCAGTTATCTGTACAGGGCTGCAAATCACTCACTCAATGATTTAAAAACACTAAACTTGTTTTCTTAAAGATCCTGCAGAGAGTAGTCCATATGTTGTAGGAAAGGTGGTCACACTTTTCCTTGGAAACTGACTGGTCAGCCACCCTTTTATGGTGACGGTTCAGCAAGAGGAACAACACACCATGGCCAAATATGGAGCCTGTCTGAAGTTGCTGAAGCCATTTCTTTTGTTGGACCCAAGCCACTAATTCTGCTTTTTTATTGCATGTTGCGTTCAGCTAGCCCAGATGTTATAGAGGCATCGAGATGCAGAAACACTGTGCCTTCTCTTCAAAATACTTCCCCTGAAAATACTGCACAACCTAATTAAATAATGACATTTGCAACAAGAGAGATAATGCAAAAATTAGAGCAGCTTTTCAGCTTGCACTGTACCCCTCCTTGACAAGCAGCCCGAAGTAGCTGACAGTATGCAGAACATCATGCTGTGCTAGAAGACCTGATGTGCTCAGAAAAATAAAACCCATCCTCAGCTTGTGCTGCAGTGGGGCAAACAGGCAAGGAGGTCTCCTGGGAGTTCTCATACAAAGCAGTCCCTCATCTGGACCTGCACAGTGGTGCTTTCGGATGGCAAGAGCTCATGGCAGCACATGTGTTTAAAGGCAGTAGTGCTGCTGAGATGTACAAAGAAGGGATTCTCAGAGACTCATAGATCACCATCAAGATGTTATTTGGCTCCTGCACAGCTCAGCACCAGGCCCTGGCTGCAGGCTGAGCACTGGGGTTCAGCTGAGGCAGCGAGGGGACCGGTGGCACTGATGGGTGGCAGGGACTGCTGGAAACATGCTCAGCCAAATTTGCCAGGCAGACAGGGGAAACCATTCAATAGTGAATTATATGAAGCCTTGGAAGCAAAATGCAGCAACTAAGAGCAATTGGGTTCATTCAGCGATAAGTTAGGTATAATACCTATCACCATTCCTCCATTTCTGTAATTAGGCTGAGGAAGGAAATCAAAAGCAAACAAGGAGACACAACAATATCTCTTCATCAAACAAGAAGCAAGCGAGAGCAAAAGGCAAAAAATTCACAGTTGCTTTTCCCCAGCCCCACTTCTCCATGACATCCTTTTGTACTCCTTCATCCCAACCTTTGCTCTGCCTTGTGCTTGGCTCAGCTCTGTGGTGAGCCAAACCAGGGGAACTAATCCAGGCTGAAACTAATCTTGAAGAAATGAATTACAGCACAGGGGCAGGAATGCACAACCAGGCCAATGGGAAGGGTAAAATCAGCTCCCTCAGCAGCAGACCCCCAGGGGTCATGTTGAACCTGTGAGTGCAGATGCTATCACATTGCTGGGAAAGTGGTTCCTGTGGCCACAGGCACACAGGGACTTAAAGCTCAGCACCTCAGAAGCTTGCTAGCAGTGGAGACAAGAAAGCACCCAGCTCAGCACATGCAGCAGAGCCTGCTTGACAAGGCAGCTAAATATTCAAGCAGTTAGCTCTGTGCTGATGCAGCTCCACAGTTAGCCCTGATTTAATGCCAGCTCCAGTGCGTTTGCATCCATCACAGTCGCCACAGAGAATTAAGCACTTGCAAGTGTAGGTCAAGAACTAGAGCTGGTCCCATTTCTTCAAATTCAAATTGACATTCCAAATGCAAAAAGCAGCAGAAATTTTAACACTTTTTTTCCCATTTCTGGTATTTGTAAATAGCCTTTAAGAACACTGAGAGTAACACTGCCTCCCTCAAATCAGTCACAAGAAATTATTTCCCTGTATTAGCCTTTGATCTCTCTCTCTAGACACGTTCGATTTAAGACAGTATTCATTTATGGTATAACCATGTTGGCTACCAAAGAATTACTGCAGAAACAAGGCAGACCCCCACCTAATTAAGACTACAGTGTCTCCTTCACTCCAAAGCCTCTTTGCTTGTGTGTCCAGCTTAGCTCTAAGCCACTGTGTTGCTTTCACCAAATCCAGAGCTGAATCTGTTGCCAGCAGAAACCAGAGCAAACTGGGGGCTGTAAATGAATGCTGACATGCAAAGGTTTCTCAGAAGCCATTATGTTGTGAAGGCAGATCCAAGTGCTGTGCTCTTCAGACACTGGAATGCAGCATCCCTCACTTTGACATGCTTCCTGCAGCTGGGAAAATCAAGGGGAACTGGCATCAAGCTGGGATGGCTCCACATCAGCAAAAATGCCACGGAGCAAATATTCATTTGCCCTGATAAAGGTGCATTTAAGACCTTTATGTGCTCCACTAGCACTTCATGGTGACATCTGCAAGGAAGGTCACTGCAGTAAACGTCACCATTAACAAAGGACTGGGAAAGAAGAGAGGGAAGGAGGGAAAAGAAGAAAGGAGGAAGGAAGGAAGGGTAGAAGGGAGGGAGGGAGGAAGGGAGAGAGGAAGGATATTAGAAAAATGATTTTTCTGGTAATTAGTT
The DNA here is from genome assembly GCA_013397245.1 of Thryothorus ludovicianus. Classification (NCBI taxonomy): domain Eukaryota; kingdom Metazoa; phylum Chordata; class Aves; order Passeriformes; family Certhiidae; genus Thryothorus; species Thryothorus ludovicianus. The sequence continues at coordinate 229,004 of VZTB01006370.1, read as the reverse complement.
TGCAACATAGTGTAAGAATGGTAATGAATCCTAAATTAAATGCCAGGGAGAACAGAAAGAACAGAGAGGGAGGAAAGACAGACCAACACACACAGACGTGTGACAAGTTAACTCTCAGAGTCTCTGCTGAGTCACTATGCCACTAACTGGCAGTGTGATGTGAGGGGTGGATGCCATGTTCCTGATTATCTCTGAGGAGGGTTCAATTCTGCTCTCAATTACACCATGAGAAACTTAGAGTAACTCCCTTTACATCTGTGAACATAAGATCAAAACCAGATCCAAGGCTCCTGCTCAACAAAGCTTGCTGTGTACTGTTGACAGTTAAAATGATGAGCAAAGACATCAAACCTTTGGGAAAGGGGGGAAAATAAAGGTGACCAAACAGCAGGAAAATGGAGTGGGGAAGAATCACTCTTAGAAAAGCAATTATAGCTTCTGTTTCATGTTTCTTTCTTTGTGGCAACCAAGGGTGTCTGGCTTTTAAAAGCCAGGTATGGCAGTAGAAATGGAGAGAAGCTGAGAAGAGATTAATGGGAGTTTCAGAGACAAAAAGAACTGACTTTTACTCTAAAAGCTCTCAACAATATCCAGCCAAGGCCAGCCTCCTGACTTACCAGAGTTGGTCTTTGGCTGGCAGACAAGTCTGTGGGTGCTGTCCTGCCCTGCCACACAGATGAAGAATGAGGCTCTTTTAGTAAAAGAGCACAAAAAAGATACTTTTCAAAGGGAGCTGGCATCACCACAGCTAGCTTCTCAAAAAATCTAAGCCAGAAAACATAAACCTAGGGGTGATCTGTATTCCTGTTTTGAACTGGGCAGTCTCCTTCAGCAGATATGAATTACCCAATCCCAAGCAGCAGGGTTCTGCTCTGCCTGTCAGTAAAGATCAGAGCTTGTATGCAGCAATCACTCAGACACACGATGGAAAGTGGTGTACATGCATATGTACACACAATTTCCATGCATGCACATGCAAGTGTTCAAATTTAATTTTGGGCAATACCGTAACAATTTAGGCTGAATGGCAAAATAGCCAAAATCATAAACTGCCAATCACTGGCACTGAGAAATATAAAATATGCCTAACACTGTAACTCCTGGCTTATGGTGCTGTGACTTCACTGGCTATCAGTAGTCATGCATGAATGGGCAAGAAATCCCCTGAAATGCAGAGGGAGTGGTGCCAGTGGGGAAGGCATCTATTTGCTTTTTCCAGTAGTAGGCATACTCTCCTTCCAGTCCATTTTTGGGCAACCAGGAACTCATCCATGAGGGCCCTTTCTAATGTGGCATGCCTAAATGCAAACATGCATTACCTTTCAGTACTAGATAGATCAGCAGCAAGAGTGAAAGCCCAGCTTCTCACCTGCCCCCACTGCTCATCTGAGGCTCCTCATCTGGGGGTCCAGGGCAGGCAGGGCTGAGCCAGCCTGGGGGCTCCTGGCCTGGAAGGAATCCCTCTGCATTTCCCCCAGGTGAAGAGCTGCCCATTCACAGGGAAGCTCTTTGAGACTGCTGGGACCTGGCAAAATGTTTCTGCCACATGGTGCTTTTGGAGGTGCTGTTGAAGTAAAATGAAGGCTCTTGGTGAATTTTTAATCAACTGAGACTGCCGCATAAGGAAGGCTGCGGAATTCAGCGTCGCTTTACCGATATGCTGACTAATAGCCTTGATTAAAATCCTGGGGCGCTTTTTGTAGCACACAGGAGCATTAATTCCAGTTCAGTTAATTACCTGTGCCTAACGAAATGCCATTTGCAGCTTCAGCCAGGCCTGAAATTCTTTAGCTCCCCTCTTAAAAAAATGGTGCTCTGTCCAAACAGACAGCTGCCCCATCTCCCTGGGATCCGAGGTCCTTCTGCCCCTTCCCACTTCACCCAGGAGCAGGATGATGCCTGCATGGTGACTCCAGATCCACAGATGAGAGACGCGATGCAAGGGCAAAAGATATGCGCTGCCTCCATGACCTGATTTTGTCCTTTTCCATTTATCAGATGTAGCTTATGGCTGTTTCAGCTTCTTTTGTAAGCACTGCATTTTAAAATGGGAACTCTCAACTGCGATGCAGTGGCAGCTGCCATTTTGCATTCATGTGCAGAGAATGAGGCAGTGAAGGAGCTCTGAAGTAGAACTCATGTTACTTATTTTTTTCTCCTTGTTTTGCTGTTGCATTTAAATATAAAATAAAGGTCATCCTGACAGAAAGGACAGAATTGCTCCATGGAAACATATAATGAATGCACTGGATGCAAAAAGGGCAAATGTCCTTTAAGCAAAAACACAAATCAAATTATCTTTTTTTTAGAAAAACTAGCTCTTAAGTCCTCAGACAGTTTCTTTTTGTTACTAGTGTGGGTCAAGGCTCAAGGAATTACAAGCTCACATGAGCTATCACAATTGCAGCAAAGGAAATACTTCCACTGCACAGGAGCCATTTTCCTCTCTGAACTTAACTAGTCACTAAGTGGAGAATTTTAGGAAATGCTAGAGCTGAAAAATTTGGAGGGAAAAATTACTTTTGTATGTTTGACCTGTTTCCTGTGCTGCTCGAACCTAAAATTATTAAGCATCTCCAATATCACTATTAGGCTTACTGCTGTGAGGCTTATCCCTATTTGAAGGCTATGGAACTTATAGAAAGGAAATTAAACACAGCAGAAGGGAAGCCAGTGGTAGAAGGAGTTTCCAAGTGTCCCTGCCTAGTGCCTTTTGCCCCACTGGTATGGATAACACATAAGCTGACCTAAAAAAATCAATGCATGTTTTCTGCCAGGCAAGCTCTGCAAGAGGCACATGCAGAAACGGGCACAATGCTGCTCCTTGATGAGCAAATGGCACCCTGCAGCCCTCTTCCAGCAGCTCTTTGCACTGCCACACAGAAAACAAAGACCTTATCTGGTGTAACACAATCCAAACTACACCATGAACACAGCAACGCTGGGATGGCAAAAATGCTGGGCTTGTAACACTGAAGTGTTTGCAGTACAGTTTCCTTTCTAGCCCACCCTTTATCATCACCTCCAAAGATGTTCCCAGCTAAGCAGCAACTGCTTGTTATAAATCAGAAAACTTTTGTGGGTCACAAACTGAGGGAATCAGAGCATGGTGACACAGTGTTGTAGGCCAAGGCCCACTTATGTTGCAAAATATATTTAAAAATCTGGTGTACACATGCACTGAGTAGAAGAGTAAACATGAAACCTCATCAGCCCAAGAATTATCCTGGAGTTTGGAGAAACCCTCTACAAAATGTATGAGAACAACAGGATCTTAGAATTACTATGCAAAACTTAGTTTCCACCCAACACCTTATGACAGCCCTTTCAAAAGGAATGCTTAATGACAGGAAAAGGAAGGAAATTACAATAAATGGGAGTTTCAGATCATAATAAGAGCCTTGCAGGAGAAAAATCAATCCCATCTAGAATGAAGTTTTGGAGAACAATAATAATAAGAGTTCAAGCCCCATCTCTACCTACCACTTTGAGGCAAATGATTTAAACCTGTTTTATCAGTTGCTTTTCTCTGTTGCAATATTATAGGCAATATTTTATTTTTGTATTTTTCCATAAATATAGTGCAGTACATGTACTCTCAGAATATAATCCAATTAATAAAATCATGCACACACATAGCAAATGATTGGAAATTTCAAAACATGTAGACTATGCAGCACTGTCTGCCCTAGGCAATGCAAAAACTGTGACTTACACTTCAAGCCAGAATGGAAGCAATTTTAAAATCTCAATTAAAAAAAGTTTGGAAAATTATCTTGAGGAAATCTTAATTCATGTTCTGCCTTTTGAAACTTCAGGATTCTTATTTGCCAGATTTTCACACAGCCAGAAGGATTAACAGATGCAGCCAGAATCTGAGACTGAGAACTATGTCAGGAATTTGAAATAAACCATTAATCTCCGACAACTCTGGAAAAGGCTGAACTCAAGTGACATCCCCATTTATTTCACTTTAACTACATGTCACTCCCAGACCCCGACTGGGCTTCTGCAGGCTCGATAACCCTCCATAGATTATTTTCCTAGTGAAAATGCAGCCTACAGTGGACACTGGGCACAAGCTGTGAGGTCCAAACTCTTGTGAGTGGCAGTAAACTGCTGGAAAGCACCAAGGTTGGGGTTCCCAACCCCTCCCACATCACCTCCTGCCCCATCACTGCCTCACTACAATATTCATTCAAGCAGAGAGAGTAAAGAAGAAGCAACCGCATGAATTTCGTAAAACTGATTTTTAGAGAGAAAGCAGGGGAAAATTTCTGCAGGTGCTGCCACAACCTGGGATGCTTTCCTGTCAGAGCTTTATAACCCAAATGGGGTTTTTCAGGGCACAGCAGCAGGGCGAGTGTTCAGCAGGTTGGCTCTGCCAGTGGCAGCCCTCTCCTCACGTGCCAGCACCAGGAATTTTGGTGAAATGTCTCTGTGCACAGGGGAAACATTAATTATGCAGCATCCTGGAGAAAAAAAAAAAACACTCATGGAAGCTTTCTGCTTTTGAAATTTTCATCTTTTTATCCCAAAAATCAGGACTGTGCTGCCAGCCCTGATGCATGTTGGCAAGGGTGGGTCTGTCAGATGGGGCCCTGGCCTCGTGCTGTGGTGCCTGGAAAGCTCGTGCCAGAACCCTGACTGGTGCCACTGGCCACCTGAGGTGAGTGGGGCTCTGAACACACACAGCAGCAGAAAATCCTCCCCATCTGTGTTTCTTATGCTGCCCTTGAGGAGCAGTATATTCATATCTGCTTTGAATTTTTACAGGCAAGTTCAGCTCCATCGAGTCAAAGTTAGTTAGTGTGTACAATAAACAGCCAAACAACAATAGGTAGGACCAGTTCTGCACATGGTCCTAGCAGGGAAAGCAGTGTTTTCAGCAAGGCAAAAGCTGCTCCTCTAAGCAGCGTGGAGTAGGTTGGGAATTCCAGGCCATGGAGAATGCACAGCCTGCACTCGGAGCTGCTCACGCCAACACAAAGAATGGTGTTACTACTCCATGAAAAGCCTGGGAGACAGTGCTCCCTTACCTCCACCTCTGCTACCACAAACACGTTACTCAACGCTTCCTTCAGACGCAGTCAGTACAAAGCAGAGCAAAACACGCCTACTGACAGATAGGAATTCTAAATTCTTCAGCATCTTTGCAACCCCTTAACTCTGCATGTGTCTGGAAGCAGGAAGATTCACTCCTCTGCCTTTTTTTTTGAACTGCACTTTTTTTTTCCCTGTCTACAAATTCCCACAATATCTCCATTTATCAAAGCTGAGGAGAGCTTTAGGAAGCTACTGCTGCCACTATGGAACAAGTAGGTTTCTTCACTGCTCCTTCTGCATTTCCACGTTTCTTCTTCTGGGAAGAACATCCTTATGGTTGGATTCAGTGATCTGAGAGATCTTTTCCAACTTTAATAATTCTGTGATCTACAGAACTGTGTACTAGTTGTAATGTACTAGACATTGACTCTTGCCATTTTAACTACAGTGTCTGCTGGTCTGCCAGAAGCCTCATGTTTTGGTATCATCTGATTACCTGTTTTGATGTAAAATTAAATTTCTTCTAGCTAATTTAATTGCAGATTAATCAAAAAGACTTGAAACACTTCAAAATATCGCAAGACCTATAATAATAATAATAACAACAATAATTACTTTTTTTTTTTCCTTTTCTTTTTTAAGCAAATTTCAGGTGACTTGGACATGACTTCTGCACACCTGGGGCTGCCAGCAAAGCAGAACTATCTGCACACTTTCTCCTTATGGAAAGAATTCGTGCAGGCCCAGGAGGCTAGAGAACTCAGCATCCTGACAATTACAACGATTACAACTTTCCTGTGAAATCAAGAACTCAGCAGAGGTACAAAGAGATGTAAATAGCACCCAATGAATCATGTGAGAAAGGTAAAGCCAAGCTGCAAAACATCCTCTCTCTTCTTGGCTCCCAGCCTGGGGGCTCAACCTTACCATAAAAGTCCTTCACAAATTATCTAGCAGCAGAGCATATAAATCTCCTTTTATTTCAAAGCAGTAGGTAATCAATACCTAAATAAGACAAAAACACAACTCTCTTTAGAAGATTGTTTTTTTGATAGAAGACAGGGAATAAATATTCCTAATAGGTACCTACTTGCTTTTAAATAATAATGGCATCATCTTAGTAATCTGTGATGCCTCAATTAGAGCCCCATTGTGCTATGAGATGTACAAACAGGTCAAACTGGTTCAAGCTATTCTTGTGATAATTTCTGAAAATGAACAGAACATGGAAAACATCAAAATACTGAATGTAAAACCTCCTGTAGTTCTGTCAGACATCTTGACTTGAGAAATCCCCAGGAAACAAATGAAGCAAACTACTGGGTTAGGCAATCCTTAGCATAAATAATAAATAAATAAATGAAAAATGAAATCGCTGAAAACTGATTTTACATTAATTCTTGTTTCAAGGATAGCAGGGATGAAAGGCAGCAAAGAAGTGTGCCTGATGAAGTAACTCCCTCTTTTGATAATGCACACATATGTGCACATTTGCACATGCACTTGCCCTCTTCTTACATACAGTAAAGAAAATCATTCTGCTTTGATTTTCATAAGTAATAAATGAGTCACATCTAGATATAAATTAACATGATTAATACTCAAGAGCAATCTACTGCTTTAAATTTGCCCACTGGCAGTTGCACATACAGATATTTTCAGTGTTTTCTTAATTTGATTTTTCATGAAATTAAACCATCTCTCATCCCTTAGTGTCTGACATATGAATGAGAGGTGGTTTGTGCCAGTAGCCTCCAATACTGAGAAGCTGTATTTCCTAGGTCACTTTAAAAATAGGTTAGAAATATGATGATGGAATGAATTTTGAAACTTCCCTTGATTTTGTTGCTAATTACACAGACAGTCTGACCACCTTTATTTTTTCCAAATAGTGCTTTCCATCCTCTCTATGTACAGTAAGAGATGTAGAGTCTTTAGTGCTGTTCAGCTGCATACAGCCTTCCACGATGGCTCCAGAGATTCTGGAGGTGTAAAATGCAGCAGATCAAGGTTCGGTTACTGTTATTATGAGAACTGATAGAATTTTTCCTCTGGAAAACAATTATGCAGAAAACTGGTTTTCTGCTTAAGGAAAACTTTCTACTAAAATTCTGGTTTCTACTGAAAAACTTCAGTACACGAAATCCTGTAAAGCAGAGGTGTTAATGCTGCTGCAGTGAACCTGGGAACTATTTCCATGTGCTGCTAGTGGGTCATATCCTGCACGCCTCACAACCCCACATCAGGTGCCTCTCTGGGATGGGCTCTGTCCTTTACCACATGGGAACCTTTGGCTTGACCAGGCTAAAGGGAAGAGTAGAAGCCTTAAGTATCTGTAACTATAAAAGTCATGAAGTGCCCTGGCACTATTTCAGAAGCAATATATCTAGATGTTAGAGAATGTACTTCATCGAAACCTCACAAACTTTATGAGAGGAAAAATAAAATCCCTCCATTCTCAGATCCAATTATCATGAGAAGCTGATGTGATAACAGTACCAGTGTCAAGCAAAAAGCAGATAGGAGGACCTGCTCTCTGCCTGGGGGAGTTTGTGATCTAAGTATTTCACCACTGTCTGCCAAAGTAATATGCAAAGGTATGGTAAGAAAGATGTAAGCAAAAGCTTCAATTTGTATATATGAAATATTACGAAGTGCTGACTCCTCTCATCCAGTGTCTTTCAGCTGTGTAATTCTATGTAGAAAACAGAGTTAAGGAGTGTCTTCAGGGCCAGGAAATGACTTTACTTACAGATCAACTGTAGATTTCATATCTTAAGTATGGTTGGTAAAAGGAAAAATAAAAATCTGCAGGCAAGGTTAGCAGCACTGGTGGGGCAAATGAGTCAGAGGACTGTGTGGAAGCAAAGCATGCAGAGGAGAAAACCTCTGAGGGGTAAGAGTGCTTGAGCATGAAGGGAGGAGGCAGCCATTCAAAGCAGGTGACAAAATGGCTATAGAGAGGGAGAGGAAAGAAGTAAGGCTGTGGAAGAATAGGAGTGATGTTTAGGGATTTGGGTAAGTTTTGGGTGGGAGATGGGAGTCTGTCCAAAGCTTCTACTGCAGGTGGTTTGGGACATGAGAGCAAGAGGAGCCAAAGGTGACCAAGGGCTTTTGACATGAGGATCAGGGTGGAGAAGCAGGATGGTGAAGTACAGACACATGTTTCCAAACCAGGTACCTTTGCACAAATTTTACTGCAAAACTACCTACCTACCTACAGCTTTCCATAATGAGCTCAGACAGCCTTGGCCGCTCTCCAGGCACCATCTGAGCTTCATTTTGCAACACTGATGTTTGGGCAGTTGCAAGTGGATTGTAAGCAGACAGGAGATCATTACTGTATGCTCTCCATTGCTGTAGCCCTTGCAATGCCAGGACTAATGCTCAAGCTTTTTCATCTCCCCCAGGGAACTTTCATGCCTTACAACGGCTCTGTGGTCACAAGGTCCTCTGGGTTACAGGGAGCAGACCTACAGATCCTCCTCCTCTTCCTGTCCTCCCTGCCAGGAAAAGCCACGTCCTGAGAGAAGTCTCCCACCCAAAGACTTATTCATCACAGACATCTGTGATAGATGTGAACCACATGGCTGGGCAGTGGAGAGCTGCTGGGACTCTAGAGAATGATCACCACAGGCTGGTAGGCAAGAGGTACAGAAATTTCTGCATTCCAGTGTAGAGCATGTTCAGCAGGCATGACCTCAAACTGAGGAAAGAAAGAGAGAAACTTGCAGCAGCTTTGTTCAAAAAGAGTCTCTTAAATACAGAATTTAGGAGAGACTCAGGTCTGTCCTAGCAATTGAAGGGTTCAACATTTTGTCATCAGATCTGAAGAGATCATGGCAAAATAGAAGCTGGTACTTTACAGAGATCTCCTAATTCCCATGTGTACAGTTACATAGTTCAAAGGAGGAGAATAAACACAGGCACCTTTGGAGAGGAACAAAGTGGCATCATCACCCTGAAAAACCTTTCCTATAAGTGACTTGGTCCTTTCCTGCTCGCAGGCCTGGTCTCCAAGGAAAGAAGTGTTGAGCAGGTTTCTCAGAGCAACCAGACTTTATCACAAGTTTTCTCGTCCATGGCTGAATTCAGGTCATGCCTCCATGATCATTAATCCTGGCTCTTTGCTCTCAGTTCACATTTGATCTGGATCAGCCCAGGGCACATAATCACATTTAAGATGAATTAGCTAGAACACATGATATGGAGTTTATGCTGGCCTCATGCCAGCTGTGGGAGGATGAACGACACCCGATCCTGCACAAAGCCTGCCAGCACAAAGTTACCCTGGTGCTGTTTTTGGAACAAACGTGAACCTGCAGAGCCACATCAGTCCCCTGGAACCAGCCCTGTGCACAGACTGGTTGCTGCATTTTTGATGCAGTTATACTTAGTCAGAGGCAGACTGACTAATTCTTACTTAATTATGAAGTCAGGGCAATCAGACTTACTTAGTCAAATCACATTTCAGTCCTTACATCAGAGTTGTCCCACAGTCAAAAGGACCTACATTTTGCCTAGACTGGGTATAAACAAACACATGGTACCTTCTTAGCTTTGTCTCCTTCCTTGCTGGGTCTGCTCAGGGCACATCCCATGGTTCTCTGGTACTAGAGCAAGCAGAGCCACTTTCTCACTTCTCTCTCTGCCTTTTGGAAATGAATTGCCTTACCCTTTTGGATACATAAAAGAAAATTAGAAGACTCTCTTGACAGACAGCTTATTTAGACTGGCTTCACTGTTCAGCTTCTGCACCACTGAACTAAATATTGGGAGGAGGCAGGATGAGAGACCCCCCTGGCCAGTGCCTACTGTTTAACTGCACCAAAGCACTCACCATCAGCTGCTATCTCTGCTTGAAAATGTGTTCCCAAAACACCTGCTATGCGTGCCACTGCTAAACATTTTAAAATACCACGTATTATATGACTTTATTGAATTCAGCATAGTATTTAGAAAGTATAGAAAACTGGCAAGTGTTCAAAGTGCAGTGTGTACATAGACAGACCACAATGCACTGTTTTCCTGCCAGTGTCTGGGTAGCAATATCTATACATGCTGTTCCAACATGAGCTTTTAACCAACAATATTTTCATATTCAGGTGAAGAACAGAATAAGTTTTCTGAAACAACTGTTATACCAGTTATCTTTTACTAGATACAACCAAATGGTACTCCTTGGATTGAATCCCTAACAGATAATTTGGAGAAAAAAAACTTAAGTTCTAGAAAATAAAAGCCACAAGTACCTCACGTGAGGATGCTCATAGAAGTGAGTTTGAGCAGGGCCCTGAACAGCAATTCCACCATTCTCCTCTGGACAATGAAGGGAAAAAATGGAAGAGAAAGAAAGAGACAACCTGGCTTATATCCTGGCTGCCCACTTTGCCTAGCCCTTTGTCTTATTCTGCTTTTCCCTAGCAGGACAAATCATTTCTATCCAACATCTTGAACCACATAACTCTTTTATTTCTAAGGTGTGATAACATTTCCTTATTCCTGAAAGTTGCAAAAGAAATCTTTCCAGGACCTTGGTGAAACGTCTTCTATTCTAGCCTAGCTGATTCATGAGATAATCTGTTCTTAATATATACAGTCCTAAGCCTGTAGTTCTTAAGTTTTAGATCAGCACAATATTCATTCCTTGCTGTGACTCAGTGGAGACTGCAAGAGAAGGCAAAGGGGAAAAAGAAAAGTATTTTTATAGCAGGTTATTTTTATTAGAAAATAGTGTGTTGTATAAAAACAGCCTTATTGAATTGAGGTGTTCAAAGCAATTCCTGCAGAGTAAGATTATAGTGAGCAGAGTGCAGGTGAGAAGGTCAGAACTGCAAACTAAATGCAGTTTATTCCACTGGTGCAGAAACCTAGGAACGTACTCCAAGGTAATCACAAACACGTGTGATGCAAGTGTCTCACATGCATAGATGTACATCCCACCACAGAAATCTTGAACTGCACACAAAGGCAGTAACAACAACAAAAAGTAAAAGTTGTAAAAAGTAGAAAGTTTTAGTCTCCTTGCTAAATCATGTAATAGATTATGTTCAGCACAAGTTATGAGAACAAACACATGGCTAAAAAGACTACACTTGTTATATGTTTAAATAAAGCATTTAGAAAAAGAAGGTAAGCATGCAGAAAGATGTGTTTGGGTGTGTCCATTTGAATCCATAGTAAAGCCCAAGGCACAAAGGAGATCAGCTTGAAAATAAAAGCCAGGTGGTACATTAAGTGTACGTAGGTGACTAAACAATAAAATGCAGTGGAAGTACAGAGGATTCAAGCCAGTGCAAGGGGGGAGATAAGACATCTGTAAAGTGCCCAGGGGACACCATGTATGAGATCATACTGATATTGTAGCTGCTTCCATGCATGAAAACCAGGGGAGCCACTAATGCAGGATGACCTCACGTTCACTAAAGACTGAACTCTTACTGTCCAGTTGCTACCTGCTCCAAGCTCATCTCAGATGCCCTGTGTCCACTATGGAAGTGGGCAAGGGAATGCACAATGAAGGAGTCTCATAAAAAGCAGAGTTCATTCGCAGTGCTATGAAAAAGGTGGGGATGAGGATGAGGAGAGCAAGAGCAGTGCACAGAGAAGTCACCAAACCACCTGGTGCAGTCTTGTGTTTAGCATGAAGATTAAACTGTTCAGAATGCAAAACCAAACTCTTCACCAGCAGTGACCAGTGGCTTTAATTAAATTCAGCCAGCCAGAAAAAATACATTTATAGATATTGACTCCTNAGGAGGGGTCACTGGGAAGGGAGGTTTTTCTCATTTATTCTGGAAAAAGATGTTTTCCTCCATTATTTTACAGCTCAATCTATTTTCTGAGCATCATGTTCTTGTCCATACCAAACTCATGGCTTGTCACCTCTAGTCATGCTTGAGCCTTCCAATTTGCCAGTGGAAATCAGATGTTCAAGTCTTGCCAGCATAGATGCCATGTCCATCAGCAAAAGACCACACAGACCATGTTTGCTCCACTGGAATTTTATCACATTAAAATAAGTGTGAGCCAAAGAAAGCTGAGAATTATGTTAACACAAATTTCTACTCACCTATATTCTACCCTGCTTCAAAAAGCAAGACAAAATGTAGAAAAAGGCCTAAGGAAACCCAACACATGGAAACCCAACACATGGTATGTTTCTTAAAGGAATAATCCCTTTCTCTGAAGAGCATCTGCAGAATAGTATGTCAGTCAGAAACTGGAATTTCCTGCAATTAATCAATTTAATAAAAAAATAAAAAAAAGTGACAGCCTTCCTTCAAATACTGCACATGGTTTGGTTGCATTTCTGTCTCTGGATCTTCTGATCAATCCTGGAAGAAAAGTGATTGGCTAGACTTGCTCTACTGAAAATGAAACATGAACTGGGAATCTCATTTATTTTATTTGGAGAAAGAAACAAAGACAGACAAACTGACCAAAAAGGCAAACCAGGCCACTGGCCAAACCAATTATTTGTGTCTTGCCAATCATTTCAGTCACATTTGTTCCTCTAACAAAACTGAGCAGCCTGTTCATACAGTTATTTGCCTAACAATGAAGAGGCAATCCAAATTTTTCTGGATTGTTTCCAAACAAATGTTGAATATAAATTTACATTCTGGTAATTTTTAAAAAGAATGAGTTAGAGGCTTTCAGGCCTCTGGACTTGCTGATACCTATTAAACAACCAGAATGAAGCTGACTCACAAGAGAAAATGTCTTCTCAGCTGATGGAGCCATAACATTTGGGATTTCTGGCTAGTGTCTGGAAAGTGATTTCCTCTATAAATTATTCTTCAGACGTGCCAGTATCCAAACCAGAACTACACAATAAACACAGGTAGGGGGAGATTGAAGAAAAGGACAAGATCCTACTGGATAGAACTAGAAGGTTTGCACTTGATTTATGACCTCACAGCTTGAACATACCTCACTAGTGCTGCTGCTATAGTAACAAAACAGACTGGTATGCAGGTTTGTGGTAATAATATTTGTTGAAAGAGTATTCTCAGTTTTGAATTCATGCTTCTGCCTTTTTTTTTGACCTATCTCTAAAGGAAGTGAGTATATGAAAGCAAGAAATTCAAAATTAGAGGGAGAAAAAGAGTTGGAAAGGCTTTATAAGAGAAATACATAAAACTATGCAGTTACTTCACAGAGATAAGGAACCAAAATGTTAATGATTATTTGGGAATCTCCTAAGTATTTCAGCCACCCTTTGGGCTTTGAAGAGCCTGATCTGGAGGGACAGTCCTCCCAAACTCCAGAAACATTGTCAGCTTTCTAACTGAAGCAGCAGTGAATGGGAACTGAGGGGTAGAGAGCCAGACTTGGTTTATTCAAGGCCAAGTTCACCCTATGGCCCCGGTGACTCAATCCCCTGCACACATACTTTCCTTTAAATGTTACACACAGCCCCTGCTCATGCAGTGGCAATCAACAGCAAAACTCCTGTCCCCTGCATGCATAAAATTACCTGCAAGCTTTTGCTCTTGTGTGGAAAAAGACTAAACCCCATTTATCACACTGACCCATTGACTGGAAAGAGAGTCTGCTGTTTAGCCTTGATTCAACAAATCCCCTTATCCAGAGAAGATCTCCTGTACTTGATCGCAGTACAAGCACTGCTGAGCTGAGATCTTAAATACATCCCGTAATTATCACAACATTAAGGGCACGGAGGTTAATTAAAAAGCAAATGAGGGCACTCTGTGAAGGTAATTCCAGTTACTCTGACCTGTAGAGGCAAGCAAGGCTTTTGCTCTGGGTATTTAATGACAGAAAAAGTGGTTTACTTAAATGTTATCATGGCCTCTTGAATATAGCATTTAGCATGGAAATCCAGGAGTATGCCTTCATTTCTCATGGACCTAATATGGGACTAATCTAATATTTTAAAAAAGAGCCAAGAATTTGGAAATCAGTGAAGAATGGCATTTGTCTTTATTTACATGTTTTCTAATACATATTTTCCATGTTTTCTATTATGCTATAATTGAGCTGTCAGTTTATTCTTTCATTTCTACTCTCTATTTCTGTAGAGCCACAAGAAAGAACAAGGCCCCTCCACACCTACTCATACTAATTATCTTTCTCACTGCTGCTATCTCACCCACAGAGATAAGCTAAGAAATGTGAATCTTTGACTCACTGAAAAGGAGGAATGGAGATGCATGCAGCTGCATGTGGTTCAGTTCCTCCATTTAGGACATCAGCTTAAAAATAAACCAAGGTGAAAAAAAAATTTTCATGGACTGTAGTTCATTAACATGTAAGAAAAGAGGAGTTAAGAAATGGCATGGCTTTCTGGAGTAGGAAAAAATCTCCAGTATGGCATACAGAAGGGGAAATGTTCATCACCTACAGGACAGCTCAACTTATTTAAGTGTTTCTGCATTGCAAATTGTTTATCCAAAGTCAAAACAAGGCACCAACACCATTTTTACCATCGTAACTACTGCAATTCAAGGAAATAAACCATCCACCAACACATCTTTCTGAAAAAAACCCAAGGCTCTGCATGCTAGTGCAGAAGCATTAGAGCCATTTATTCAAGTTTTTCACCTTTAATAAATAAGGGCAGCTAGAACATTGTTCTTTTTGATTACATCAGTTTTGGCTTTTGGTTTTCTGGCATAGCAACAAGGTATCCTCTCAATTATAAAAACCTGCAATCCTTCTGAGACACCAACTGATTTGAAAAGTGGAATATGGATTAAGAGGCCATTAGCTGTCAGCTGCCATTAATGAGACTGAGCAAGAACAGTGATAAATGAGGGAGTAAAGCAGATACTGTAATAAAGTACCCTGAGTCTGGTAGAAATTTTTAAACTCAAAGTGGCACTCTGGCTTCCTTCCCCTACCTCCAAAAGAGGTCAAGAACCAAATCAGGAAATTACAGAGAGGTAGGATTACCATCTGGCACAGGAAAACTTTCAGGGATGTGACATGAGAACACCTGGAAAGACAGTTTGATTAAGGACAGCCAGCATGCATTTAGACACAGGAGGTCATGCTTAACTAACCTGCTGGATATCTTTGAAGATAATGCTGCTGTGGCAGATAAGAAAAGCGTGACAGATGCTGCGTAGCACACTGAGGTTAGATTTTTCAAATAAAGTTTTGACAAGGTCCAGCATCAGCCATGACTAATGAAGACAAATAGAAAGTTATGGATTGCATAACTTTCAGAACAGAACAGTGGCTGTGGAGCAAGACTTCCAGTAAGATATAAAAAATATGTTGGGAAAAGGGTACTGAATGCAGGGGTCAGATTTACAAGGGTTATCCCATCCCACTCGCCCCAAGCATTGTTTCTGTGTCAGACCAAAGCATCAGCATGACCTGCAGAACCTGTGATTAGGGCTCTTGCATTACAGCAGCGATAAACTGTGGCCTTTAGAGCTGCTTTTGCTTCACAGCACTGAGCCTGTACTTGTACACTGATGGCAATGAAGAAACACTGAAGAGAATACCTTCACATAGGTTCAGGCTCTAATCTAAGTATCAAATCTAGGCTGAGCACACTCAGTGCTGAAGAATTTGGTTCAGCCAGCAAATCACAGAGTCATAGAATCTTTCAAGCTGGAAAAGACCTTTAAGATCATCAAATCCAACCATCAACTTAGCACCACCACATTCATCATCATCCTTATGTGCCATATCCATACTTCTTTGAACACTTTTAGGCATGGTGACTGAACCACTTTCCTGGGCAGGCTGTTCCAGAGTTTGACAACACTTGCTGTGAAAAAACATTTCCTAGTATCTAATCTAAAGCTTCCCTGGGTTTAGAAGCCATTTCTAAATGGTTTTGAAGCCATTTCTTCTTGTCCTGTCACTTGTTACTGGGGAGAAGAGGATGACCCCTACCTGGCTACAACCTCTTTACAGGTAGTTGTAGAGGTTGATAAGGTCTCCCCTGAGCCTCCTTTTCTCCTAAACAACCCCAGCTTCCTCGGCCACTCATCAAACTTGTCCTCCAGACCCTTCCCCAGCTATGGCCCTTCTCTGGACTCGCTCCAGCCCCTCAGTGTTCTTGTAGTGAGGGGCCCAGAACTGGACACAGCTCTAAAGGTGTGGCCTCACCAGTGCCCAGTACAGGGGACAATTCCTTCCCTGGTCCTGCTGGCCATACTATTGCTGACAAGGCCAGGATGGCACTGGCCTTCTTGGCCACCTGGGCACACCCTGGCTCATGTTCAGCCATTGTAAACCAGCATTCTCAGATCCTTTTCTGCTGCTTTCCAGCCACTCCTTCCCCAGCACTGCCTGGGGCTGTTGTGACCTGAGTATAGGACTTGGTCTTATTGAACCTCATACCATTGGTCTCAGCCCATCAACCCAGCCTGTCCAGATCTCTCTGCTCAGCCTTCCTTCCCTCCAATGGACCACAGCCACCCAACTTGGTCACAGACTTGCTTAGGGTGCACTTGATCCCCTCACCCAGGTCATTGACGATGATATTAAACAGGGTTGGCACTAGTCCTGATCCCTGGGGAACACCAGTTGACACTGATCACAGTTAGATGTAATTCCATTCACCATCACAAACTGTAGCTCAACACAAAAAGCACAAAATAAATTAATCCCTGAGAAAGGAATCAGGCAAAGCTGAGCATGGTAAGTACCATAACAACATGGCACTTTGTTGAGGCAAGGGATTTTAAGGGTTGTAGTGGGAAAAAAAAATAATTAAAACCACCAATATATGGCAGAACATCAAAGAAAATGGGGAAAAAAAGAGAGATAAGATACAACTTTTGTTAATAGACATATGGCAATAACAACTAGAAATCAATGGCTTGTTCTGGAGATAGAGGCTTAACAGATGCCCTGTATTAGTCACTGTATGACAGGGAGAATATTATTGCCTCAGAGGGTACAAGAGGAGGTCAAGAAAAAGTGAAAACAGATCTTGGCTCTTACTGGGTCCTAAATTATTAGGTGGGTAAAGTAAGGGCAAGTTATGCTTATTTTCATTGGAAAAGAAAATATTTTGATGTTATCTAGTAGATGATTTTCAAACTCATGATGTGGGTGATCAAGGTAATCTCTACCAAGCTAGGGTGGAGCAACAGGGGAAAGGAAGGCAAGGTATTGCCTAAACAGGCTGCAAACATCTTAAATAATACAACCGGGAGAAAAGAGGGAAGTTGTCAGGTAGAACTGCGCCAGCTTAAAGGCAATAAATGTGGAAGATATCACGAAAGGCAGGCTGTATATGAGCTCAAAAACACAGGTTGTATATGAGCTCAAAAGACACTGACTTATTTCAAGAGAAGAGAAGAATTTGAGGGTTTTTGTGAGAACCAGGATTAAGATGCACTGTAAAACAGCAGGTATTGCCAAGCCAAGTCAGGATGCCTAAAATTGTTCATACTGTCACACACTTACAGCAGAATTCCCTGTTTTACTGCCACACCTTTACCCTGGAGCCACAGTTAAGAGAAATAGCTCCATGTAGAAATCTTCCTTCCTGCAGCTTCTTTTTGGTCAAAGAAGGCTCAGAAGAGCTCTTCTCCCACATACCTCAAGGCTACAAATAGGTATAACAAAGGCAGAAATGCGCTGCAGAGGAGTGCCACCAAGTCCCACTTGGTGACTTCTTGAAGCACAGACTGTACCTGTTGTTGTGGCTGCTGCTGCAACATTTGATGTTTAGCCCCCCAAAATACTGGTTGAGGTCTAGAAGGAAAGGAGCAACCAGAAACAAAGTTGTGCTCACTTTTCAGGGGGATCTTCCCATGTCCTCAGCCTGCCAAGTCCTGAAATGGTCATAAAGTTTAAGAATCAGGCTCCCTGCAACCTCAAAGCTGCCCCAGCTCCAGGCTACCAAAGACACAGCCAAAGCCTCTGAAATGCAGTGCGACAGGGGGGAGGGCTCCCAGTGCTGAGAGTCCACTGCAGGGACCCTTACAGCTGTCTGTTTATCTGTCTTCTTTATTGCATTTTGGTCTAAAATAAGAAAGGAAAAAAATGCTGGGCATGTGCACTCTTGAAGGATCTGATCCCTTCCTTGCTGACATCCCTGTCACATCAACAGCCATGTGATGCAGTTTTGACCAGAATCATGAGGAGGTAAGCAGGATAAGTGAAAATGGGCATGTAAGAATCTTAACTCTGATTTGGCTCAGAATTAGCCTCAGTTTTGTTATGAGAAATAAAAAATGCTCTCTGATTTAGAAATTTATACCTACCAGTCTACCTTTAAACTCTTTCTTATGGATGAGCTGTAGCATGCAGAAATTAGGTGACTGTTTTTGAAATTTTCACATGCTTCTTTCTAATAGAGAATTCACCAATATGCAGATTTATTTTTATGTTTGCTGTGAGTTATAGAAATATGCAACCCTGAGACTAAAACTGGTTTTTTCTTCTGATATTTTTTCTCTTACCTGATTTCCTGATATCTTACTCAAACAACATCATTAGTTCCTAGCATTTATTTCATGTTAATATGTCATAAGAAAAAGTAAACATCAGACCTGTGCAGAGAAGCATAAATAGCAATGTAAATATTGCAATTGTATACAAAAGGAAGAATAAAGTAGATGAAGGAACTATCCTGTCAAACATGAGCATCCTGTCCTAACTACAATGATGATAAGAGAGATGAGATATAGGAGAAGGCACAAGGTAAGTATTTTTTTTTTTCAAATTGTGTTACTGTTCCTCTAGACAAAACTTAGCAAATGATGCTACTTTCAAATATTCCTTGGATGGGTGTGTTTATCTTGTTCTTCAAGCCCTGAATCTAAACAAACACCAGTCAAAAGCTCAGTCACTATTCTGCTTTCCCTTGCAAACCAGAGCTGTATCTCCCAGCTTGCTTTCCTCAGGGTGTCCACAGTATTTCTCTCCAGGGGATCTTCTGCATTATTGGTGTCAAGTATGAATGTTCAAGTTTTTCTAGTTTGCAAATCTCAGGCAAAGGATTCCTTATCCCTCCTAATCACAACAGCTCCCCAGCAAAGGCCTTTAACTGGTCCCAGTCATCACACCATCCCTGACAGGGATAACAAATGGAGACCTCTGGCTAAAATTGAAGTTATTACACAGGGATAACACTGTTTGGGGTAATGACAGACCACATTGCCCACAGGTGTAAAGGGACCATTTACAGGGAGGCAGACTTTGACTGTGGGAGACCCTGCCAGACTCCTCCATATACACTCCAGCATTCAATATGGAAACCCCAATGAAGACCACCCTTATTTAGAACTGTAGGCAAGTTCCTTCCAACCCATATATTTTTTCTTTAGAAAGTTCTCACCTGAGTGATTTATGGAGATTAAATACTCAGGACTCCATTACTGGCATTACTCGGGCAAAGAGACAATCACTAAGAAAACCAAGCAATGGGTCATGTCTCACACTCTTTTGATCAAATATGTTGCTTTGGAGTAAACAACTTCTAACAAAAATGTGTATTTTACATTTGTTTTTTGTTTGTCACAAATTTTCTTCATGTCCAAGATTTATTTAGGATGTGTCTTTTGAGTTCAAGGATTGAGAAAGGACTGTTTTCCTAATAAAAAAATTGCAGTTTTCTGTTTTTATTTTATGATGATAATCATGATGACTATGCTATGTTTTGCACAACCAGGTAGAGGTTGAGAAATACTCCTTCTGACTTTCCAGAAGTCATTCTGGAAGAGGAATACAAAGAACATCTCTAGTTTAGGCCACTGAACAAACTGAAGGACATGTAAGTGGCAGAAACACTGTAAAACAAGATGAGAAAAATTAATTATATCCAGGGCTGCTCTTGAAAATCTCCAGATAACCTGAAAACCAGAAAAAGTTTGATAAATATTGCTGTGATACTTGGGCCAAGGCTGATAATGTCCTCACCACTTCCATATCATTTAGTCCCAGCACAGTGAAGTGGGTTACACAAGGATTTTTCTCCTCTCCAAAGCAACCTCTACAGTTTTATCATAGTGGAGCTTGGGGGAATTGGGATCACCTCAGTGGACAGCAGTGCTTTAAGGAAGTGGGAAGAGTTATGGTTATAATGAACTGTCTGCATCAAATTTTTTCTTCCCTATATTAAGTGTCTATAAAAAGCACTGATTTCCTTTTAAAGAAAATAAAAATGAAGAGTCTGTTTTTGCTTAGATGCATGTGCAGGCTGATGGCCAATAACAGCAGTAAGAGCAAAAGCCTTATCAAAGTTTAAAAAAACCAAGTAAAAACCCCAAACAAACAAACAAGTGTATCCCAAGATAGACACTTAGCTGAACCCACTGTGACACAATATCCAAGTTCCTTGTCCTTTCCCACTTCCTTCACTGCTTATTTGGGATTTGACTATGCTACAGTCTTGCTAGTCCACCCGAGGGAGTCCCAAGGGATGCTCTTTCCCACTCCCCTGCACAGAATTGAGAGAAAAGGTATGGGAAAAGAAAAGCTGAAGCCACCAAGCCACCCCATTCCCTTGCACGTCAGCAGGCAGACAGAGCAGGAGCAGGGAAGGTAGAGACATTCCCTCTTGCCTTCTCCAGCCCACCACCCCAAGAACTGGCCACGAGACAGTGAGCAGACACTGCACTGGGTGGCTTGACATCCTCCCTCTCCATCCTACCCACAGCAGGAGAAGGAACAGGAGTGCTGGGGATGCCTTCAGCTGCCAGTGCCCAGCTGAGACTGGGTCTCCTGGAGTGAGAAACAGTCCTGTGTCCCCAGGGAACTGTCAGGGTTTCCAAGGCAGAAATCTTGTACAGCAACTAAGGCACAAGTGGCATAAATAATCAACGTTAACAGAGGAACAGCAAGGGAAGTGTTCCACTACAGCAAATCAGCACCTATGTCCCTCATGAAAAAGTATCTCCCCTCTTTCTTAATGGGAATAACAAAAAGTACATTTAATTTTGCCAGAGCAGTAAAACAAGAATAAGTATTCTCTTTCTTTCTTCATAGTTAGCATTTTACAGAATGATCCATGCCAGCACATCCCCTTCTCCTGCATGTCCCAAGAGACAGTTAAAGTGAGGATTTCTTCACTCATATATGGAATGCACATTCCAGAGCTGCTGTACAAATGCTGTGATGCCAAGGAACGATGACATGATTCTCCTATTCAGGGTGCTTTTTTTTTTAGATGGAAAACAAGAGTTTTATCCTGAACTGTCTGCTTTTGGCTGCTATTTTTCAATTTTCATACAAATCCACCAACGAGATTCTGGCATCCAGAAAAGGAAACAGTTTGGTTCTGAGCTAAAAAGTATTTTCCATTTGGAAATACTCACAGATACTGTTTTGCCATTTGATACTAAATAAACTTCATCTTTCCTGCAAAAAGACATTTGGTCTTGACTCTTGCTTTGAAACAGTTTCCTCCTTTATTTCTCACAAGAGCAGCCCAAGACTGACTATCTAAATACTTCAGTCTCCTTCTGTAACCCATGCCCTTTGCTTAGCTGATGCAGCTCTGATCACACAGCAAGGTCATGCTGTTCCCCTCGTGCACAACTGGAGAGCCTGGGCAGCATCTGGAAGGGAGAGGAGATAGGCCAATACCAGAAAAGGCTGCTTGATTTAATAAATGCAAGCAAATGTTCTGCTTTTTCTGATAAAAAATGCTTTTATTCCTTCAGGGAAAAGAAAGGGAAGCTTTCTTTGCCCTATTCCTTCTCTCCAAATTACATCACCTCAGCCCAGAAAACAAATACACTTGGACACCTGATTAGTGGGAGTTGGACATGCAGGTATTTTCATGCAGCTGAGTCTATTCTCTTAAGCTCAGTTCCAGTGCTCCCCTTTATACACATCATATCATGTTGCACACTAATGGGTAAGGGAAGGGATTTCCAGATCTCCCTGAGAAACCAATTTAGTCCAGAAGGCAAAGAAGCTGAATGAATTCACATTACCTCAGACTACAGTAATTGCATTAAAACCAAGGACATGGTTAAGAAACAGTAAAACACAATTCAAGTCTTCATGAAAAAGCTGCTTCTTGATTTCTCTGTTGTTTGTACCCTTCTGTTCTTTTACCCCTCCCTGCTCCAATGGAGAACAGAAGCTGCTGAATCACCAAGAAGAATTTTAGTCCAGGAAAGAAGAGCCAAATTCAGCTCTGAAGTGTCCCAAGGAAGCTACTGCCCATACAGCTCATGCAATGGGTCAGCTGTCATTAGATTCATTCAGATCTGACAAGCAGAAATTTCAATGCCTAGAGGGCAAGGATGGCACCTCCTCTTCCCTCACTTGTGTCGGGCCTGTGCCCTATGACTAGTGGTGGCAAATATTAGTTCCACCAGCTGTGACTGACACACACACTCACAGACACAGGCACTGCACAAACACTGTGGGAGCAGCTCTCCCAGCCCTGTAGGGTACTGTGCCTTGGGATTGCTTAAATGGGTATGACAGAACCTGCTGGGGAAAAGTGCAGAGAGAGGAACCAGCCTGCCCAAAATTACAGAGTAAACCCATGGCTTCACCAGTCTCCACCTCCCAATGCCCTAATGACCACAATGGGACTGTCCTGCCAGCTGCAAGACAGCACAAGGATGGAAAGTGCTTCATGGAACCGGGCACTCCCTTCTCCCCCAAAGCACATCCCATCTTTGTTAGGCCTTCTCCTGCCCCAGCTCACAACTCAGCTGCACCACCAACTCCAGGCTGGAGTTTCCACCACAGAATCTGGCCTCCCTTGGACAGTGGTGGTGCGAGCCCAGCAGTTCCCTGAAGGAGCTGTGGCAGGTCCCCAAACCAATCATAGACAGGGCTTGTGGCAGCCACTGCAGGGTTAACACAGAGCTGCCTTCACATTCTCTTTCCTTGGTCAGGTCTTCTGACACTTGCTTGAAACCCAGGCTCATTTGGAAGACATTAGGATTTTGGGTGGAGGAGCTGCTCATGTCCTGGACGTGCATTTGGAGATTTAGCTTTTCAAACCTCTCAAAGCAAGACAGATGGGATTGTCCCACCCCTTTGCTTTCTCCATAGAAGTGCTTTCTATTGTCTTTTGCAAAGCCAGCTTTGCCTGTAAATTGCAGTTCTCCTCCCTCAACTGTTTCAACACACTGAGAACTTACAGACCTTCACCTGCTCTCCACCCCACTGCCTGTGACATGCAGAAGCCACCACTGCCCCTGCCCTGGTGAGACACACACATCTCTGGGGAGATGAGCCAGTTGGGAGTGGGGCAGCTGGAGGAGAGGCCATAAAGAAGCACTGGGTGCTGTGAGAAGGGGTAAAATCCTGGCTGGCACACACAACCCATCTCCACCAGGCCAGGGACAGGGATGCGCGCAGCCTCCAAGGCCAGCGGGTGTTGCCTCTTTAGCAGACCATGACATCAGTGTTCTGTGCAGGCTTCATTTCACAACAGCAGGGAAGCAGCAGAAGGTTGGGTTAGAAAGAACCAAAAAACAGTACACAATCTTTTATTTATATTGAAAAAAAACATGAGAAGACAGGCGGGGAGGATCCAGCCTTCCTAACACAGTGTCTTAACTTTGGGGAGGGACACTGATGACCTTTCTTAAAAACACCTACCTCCTTCCAGTGAATATGCAAAGAGCCCAGAGGACTGATTCACTATCTTCCTAAAATAGTTCTGGGTGGGTCAATGACACTGTCACACACTCCTTCCCAGTATAAAAGTCTTTTAAGACTAAAGACTTATAAAAGTCTTTAGTCTTATTAATCCTCCTGCACCAGAGTGCAACATCTCATCATGTGAATGAAAACTGCAGTGTAACAAACATCTCTCTGTTGACTGAAGTAAGGCTGCATGAACAACGTAAATTCTGGTGTTTTCCACACACTTTTTTTGTAACCTTAATTGTATTCTTTCAGTAAAGATGTTCATGAGTTTTGGAGATTTGGGGTTTTGGATCTTGTAATGCATAAGATATTTAATAATAGATATCAGACAGAAGTCTCTGTATAGTAAATCAATAGATTTTTTTTCATCCCATTCACAGAAAACCCTATCTCCAGTACTGATCAAACCAGAAGAGGCAGAGAAAACTGAAGAGCTGTTGGTTTTTCAGAAGATCCCTCCACAATAGGAGACAGAAACTTCTCCACAGGCTTTTCTTGGAATTGCTGCAGTAAGTAGATCTCATGTGAAAGCTGTAAGGTGAGTTGTAGAAGAGCTGACTTTGTTTTTAGGGAGTGGTGACACAGGGCTGAAGTGGTGATATGCAGTGAAACAACCAGGTGCAGGAGAAGAGTGAGATTTGCCTGCAGGCCAGCACTGAATATTAGCAAGCTGGTATAACAGGGGTTGTTGTGCTGTTCAAAGAGCTGAAGAAGCACTCGGTGCATGAGATGAGCATCCTGTACTGTATCTCAAGACATATTTCCCTTTACAAAACAGTTGCTTGTACAGTTCTCAAGGCTTTTTGTTTATCCTGTAGGTTTTCTGGGATGACAGAAGAAGTTTACTTGTTTTTAAACATCATGCTTCCTGCCTCTGAATAAAACTGGTGATGTTTATGACATTCAGTGCTCTACAGGTATTTATCAGCTTTATAGAGTGCAACAGGCCGGTGAATAATTCCCATATTGCAACAATTAAGCCACTTCAAATTGCATCACTGAGTGAACTCCTGGTGAGACTTCTGCCTCTAAAGTAATACACTTTTAAAGCAAGTAATTACCTGTGTGGAAGGTTAAAAAAAAAAAAAAAAAAAGAAAAAAAACCTCAAATCCATCCTCTTTGTCATATATTAGTGACTCTGCTTCATTTCATAACCATTGTGTTTTCAAAAAGTAAAACACAGGAGAGTGGAGTGAATGCTGAGGTTTAAAAAAAGATCAATATGAAGACTTGTCTAGAACAGACTGTGCATTAGGACTATACACAAATGTTTCTCTGACCTCCCTCTTGAACCCTGTATTTTGGTAGCCACCTAACTTAACCTGTTTAGCATGAAACTAAGCAGTGAGTCATTCTTAAGCCTCTTTAAATGCATGAGAGTAGAAAAAAAAAAATCAACAGTATTTATTTTTGACAGAACCCTTAATATCAGAAAGACAATATAGCAATGGCTTGAAGAAAATATATTGGAGACAGAATTTCTCATTCTCATACATTAGAAGATAGGTTTCCAGGTTACTCCAGGTACAGCCTGTGGCTTGTAGGACAATTCCCTCCGGTCCCTGAGTGACCTGAACCTTTATTCACTGGTCCATCTCTATCTTGCATAACATAAACACTCCTGTAACAGGTCCTCAAAAGTATTTCCAGACCACTGCTTCCAATAGGATAGGGTCCAGCTCAGAAGTTAAAATTCAGCATCCATGTATCTTTGCTTACCACTCCCTGACAGAGAAGCAACACTGATTACTGGCTAAAGCATGCATCAGGTCTGTGTGTGCTTTCAGACACAGCCCACTGCAAAACGGGCAACAGGCACTGGGGTTCCAAAGGTTCAACAGTGACATTTCTAAAATTAAGTTTTTCCTTCTCCCTAAATCATGCACATAAATCAAAACTGAAGAAGACAACAGAGTAACATTTGTACTGACTAGCATTTTAACCTAAAAGCAAAGAATATATCTGTCCTAAAAGACAACAATTACCTACTAGAAGATGGGAAAAGGACTGTAAGACAGTAAAAAGCATAGAAGAGATTCAGGCAGAGGAGAAAAAAGAAATAAGCATTCTTTTTATCCCCTAAAAAGACAATACCATGCAGCAATTTCTACAATCCAAACCATAGGTTCTCCTTTGCTTCACAGTTTGAAAGAAGGGAAGAGAGAGAAAAAGAAGAAATGGAGCTTCTCTAGCAATGTGGGTATTGTGCCAGGGTGCCTTTCAAGTGCTGCAGCAGTGGTATTCTAGCATTAATTCCTCTTTGGCACATTGCAGAGAGCCAGTGGCATCTCAGCAGATTCCAACTTCACCTTAGCAATGCCCAGCAGAGCAGCTGCGCTCCAGAGAGCAGCTCGCCTGCACGTCCCTGAGCTGTCAGCTTGCAGCACATCACTGCAGCCATCCGGATGGGAGGCCAGCAGAGTGGGGAAGGCACACAGTGACCTGCCCAATAACATTTTCTGCAGATTGGAAATCCCAGTCAAAGCTCATCCAGTCCTGTTGTAACCTCCTGCAATCAAACCTGACAAGGAAAGCCAACTACAGAATGCATTTCAAGCCTCACCTGCTCTCCCAAGAGTAGCTCTACAAGCTAGGAGCATTTTGATGGCCTTCCTGAAATGTCTGTCTGGCTAAAGTGACCTACAAATACCAAGGTACAGCACAACCTTAATTCCACTTGCCTCAGTTTTGGAAACCAAGGGCTGTATTTAATGTTGGGGGTAATCACAACACAAGTCAAGTCAGAACAAGGAGGTGGGCAATGGAAAAGCAGAGGAGCAAGGACTAGCTACCGAATTCTGGTAATTATCATCATTTGAAGGGTATGTTGACAAATATGTTATGATGGGGACTATTAATCCTTTTCATCAGCTATAAAGGTGCCTCCAGAGTAGAATTGTCTTTACTCATTACCTCTATAAGCATGAACCTGAAAGGAGCAGGAAACAGCCAATTTGCAAAACTGTGCTGTGTGAGCAGGACAGGCACTCTCAGCTCCACCAGTGTCACGTATGTGCCAACACAAAGAGCAGAACACTGTGTACACAGGGCTGATCCTTGGCACTGTACCCTCTGCTAATAATAAAGTAAGAGTCATTTTGAGGCATTAAAACAGGCCAAAACCCCAAAAATCTGGACTCAGATTCACAGGCACAGGTAATCAGTGCAGCTTCAGCGATACTAGCCAAGTTATACCAATTCATTCCCACTAAAGTCTGGTCCATTAAATGTGAACACCATCCTTGGGTTTCATTTTCTCTCACAGGATTCTGGAAAATAGGCTCATTTTTAAAAAATAAAAACTTCCTTCTCACTGTCAAGCATCTGTATTTGAATTTAGTGAAAAGGGAGCAGCAGAAATAATTCATTTTTTTCAAAAATACTTCCATCACTGTGGGCGGGCAGGAGGGAAGTGTATATATGTGTATATATGTATGGAGAGATTTAAAAATCCCACATACGTGGCATATGACATATATGGATACTCCATACACATACCATATGCATACACACACACAAACAGTATAGACATGGGCCTGCAGGGTTGTATAGAGACACCCAGGGCAGAGATGTCTGGAAAGAGGGCAAAGAGAGGTCTTTCAGATTTTCAGACATAGCCTCTCCAGGCACCAGGACAATTGTTACTCAGTGACCTTATGGAACAGAAAGTTTTCCTTTCTGTAGGGTCAGCTCTTGTGGAGCATTCAAGCAGGCATTTCCAGCCCTTCCACATCCTCCAGTATGATTCTCAAACACAGCAGTTCTCTGCTAAATCCTCTGCATTTTCAGAGTTCTTTCAGCAAGGCCTGACAGGTCTCACGCATTTTATACAAGGTACCTAAACTTTTGCCTGCACTGGAATAGCCTTATCCTTCACGCCTAAGATTAGATTCTCTGCTTCATCAGCATTTCGAGAATGGTTTGTTTTTTTTCCTTTTCCTGCAGGAAAGGAAAAGATCTGTTGCATCTTT
Source organism: Thryothorus ludovicianus (assembly GCA_013397245.1). Classification (NCBI taxonomy): domain Eukaryota; kingdom Metazoa; phylum Chordata; class Aves; order Passeriformes; family Certhiidae; genus Thryothorus; species Thryothorus ludovicianus. Next base: position 201,419 of record VZTB01006370.1, on the reverse strand, counting down.
CCTCCCAGCAGCCTTCTGCAAGGAACAGTGAAGGTGTTCTGGCTAGGGCAGGCACAGGCTCTCAAGAATATCCCTCTTTTCCCACATGCAGAAAAAGAGGCAGGCAGAAGTGCCAAAAAGAATGCCAAAGTTTGCCTTTCCCTTTTTGGAATGTCAGTGTTCATTGATCACTAAATCACTTCAACAGCTTATTAAGTAGATGTCATAGAGAGTTACTGCCAGTCTTCTATTAATTTAAAAATACTAATGGGTTTTTTTTTAGTGTAATTTATTTCTGAATGAAAAATGTTCCTTGTGTTAAATTATGAACATTTTGGTACTCACTAACCAGTGTGCAAGGTTGTTGATAACACAGAACACAGATTCAGTAGAAATTTTAACAGCACAATATGTTTTTAAGGTTGCTCCATAGCTTTGTAGTCCTATTTCTTTATCATTTCAAAGGATCCCTTCCATTTGGTTTTTCCATTTGCATACAAACTGACATTCTCTTGATATATTTTATTCACAGGTTCATGTCAATACCAGCATAAGAAGAAGTTATCAATCACTTCTCTGATGATAACAGTAAATAAATAATGCACACTTTAAACCTTCAAAGCACTGCATAAATATCAGTTTGTTTTCACAACATCCCTTTGAGCTTTGAGGAAAGCAGTTTAACCATTTCACTAGACAAAAGCTCAGATTCAAGCACAGCTTAAGACCTGTATGAATCATTTTGTATATTACCCACAGAACATACATTCTGATACATAACCTATACACATAACACTGAGAAAAGCACGATTCCTCCTTCCTCACCTCCCCCAAAAAAAAAAATTTAACTGAAGCTAACTATTTCCTATTTCTTATTTATAAAGAAAGCCAGCAAGCGTTTCCCTAACAGAATTGCCGTGCAGTTTTAGCAGATTGTGCTGCCTTTCCCTTTGGATACTGAAAGCTTCTGCTTCCCACAAACATGGGGGAAAGGGGAGACACCACTGCCTGCTCCCTCCTAGTGTCCTCTTTCCCACAGGGCATGTGGCTGGAGCAGCAGCCACACATCTTTGTGGCACCTGCAGGCACCTCTCTGTGGCCACCTGTGCTGCGTCACTCTCCCATACAAGGGTCAGCACACATCTGCCTCGGGCTGGTATGTGCTCTGGGCACAAAAATGAAATAATTTTCAAAAACATTATTTTAAAAAAGCTTTCTTGTGGTGAGGCTGGTCAAACTCTGGCACATACTGACTGGTGAGCTTGTGGAGTCTCCATCCTCTGAGAAACTGAAAACCCAGCTGGACACTGCTCTCAGCAACCTGCTGCAGCTGCCTCGAGCAGGGGTTGGGCTGGATTCTCTCCAGGAATGCCTTCTTGCCTCAATTGGTCTATGTCTTTTGCATAAAGAAGCTGGGAATCCCTTATTTGAACTGCTACATGCCCATGAAAAAAAATATACCAATGTTTGAGGATACCAAAGCATTTCACTGCCTTTTACTTTTCTGTGGGTACAACTAAAAATGTCATGCCCATGGCTAGGGAGGTCATCAACTACTCACTCCTGCAACAAATGATATAGGAAGCCAGACACATGAAACAAAAAAAGCATAGACAGAGGACCAAAACTAGACACCTGATTCCAATATTCAGTGCAAGGAGCGGACGGATGTTCTTTGTGTTTGGAAGCCTTTCAGCTCTAAAATAAAACTACTGTTCGTTCTCCAACAAAAGGCTGGGATCAAGTATCAAACTCTTTTTTCTTTTTCTTTTCTCTTCTTTTTGTTTAACAGCTACCAGCCAGACTTCGTAGCATACTTCTCCCACAGTTTTCCTTCACAGATTAAAAAAAAAATGCCCTTCCTGCCCATTACATCTTTGGTTATTCCACATCCACTGATCATTCTGCCTGTCCACCTAGCAGAACAAGAACAAATAAGAAAACTAAGATAAAACAAGATTTTTGTCCTGGAAAGCTGCAGCACTGTGCTGTTTCCCCTGTTTTCTCTCTCTTTCCTCCTCCTTACCATATCTGCTTTCATCCCTAGAGACATTTCCAATAGCAGATAAATCAGCACTTTGAATTCTTCTTCTGATGTTGTAACAAGCTGGCAACTGGCATGACATGTTGTAGAGAGACACATATGAATACCTAAGTCAGAAATAATGAGATTTCTCTCTCATATTCAGCGTGAAATGAGAGGCAAACGACATCACTACTGAAAACAGAGGAGTGCAAGAAGAGGTGTGGGCAAGGGAGGTAGAAAGAGAGGATGTCTAAGGCACTTTGCTTACTACAGTGGATTTCAGAAGAGAGACTGTCTCACAGGCAGCACCCTGGGAAACACAGACTCGGAATGATGGGACAGTTGCAGAGGGCAGTGTCTCAAATCCAGGCAGCTCCACCCCATATCCCAAGGACACCTCCCCCGTGGCCAACCACTGCTGTGTGATGTGGCCAAATGAACCAGCCCTTCAAACAAAAACATAAGGGACAAAAGGAGGAAACAAAAGAGAAAGGGAATAAAAGGTCCCAGTAAATCAATTAATGCAAAAGTCTGCTTCAGTTAATAGGCAGCACTGGTAATTGCTGTGTGTGTTGCCTGTGATGAATAGGGGCTGGTTACCGTTGCACAACTCATCCTCCTCTGCACGCTGGGAACCGGCAGAACGCTGATCTCTGCTGAAAGTCTTTAATTATTGTTAAATTAATCAGGGCAGGGTGTCAGGTCTGGGTTCATGCTTAATTGTCCCAATTTCTTGCAGCCTCAGACTCCCACCTTCCTTCCTTATGCTCTCACCCCCTCCCCTACCTATGCATCATTTTTGTATTGGTGTTGTTTACACAGCAATGAGTTACACAAAGGTATTTGAGATCACTCACTTCCACTACTTCAGGATTCTGTGTCTTCAAAAGCCACAGGGTAACACAAAACTCTGGAAAGCAGAACTCCAGACAAACCATGAGACAGAGGGTAGAGTGTTTTGCCACTAGTGCAGAATTTAGATAAGGTTGCTGTTGTTACTTCTAAACACTGGGCAGCAACCACTCCTCAGTCATGATCACATTCTCTGGGCTGGTAGAGAACAAGGGGCATCACCATCTTAAACTTTCTTGTTCCCATTAGGGGTCACTCCACTGAACAGCTTTTGTCTAAAAAGAGCATAAGCAAGGTGCAAATCGGATCTAAACTGTTCTAGTGTTCAGACCAGAGGTCAAGAGCCTGGCTGTGGTTAGAAATATTTCCACATATTCAGAAGTCTTCTTCATGAAGTCTTAAGCCCCTATTTTCTCTCTTCTCTGTCTCCCCAAAATGCAAATGATTAGTGGGATTAGACTAGCATATTCCATGCAGCTTTCAAAGAGTTAAGGCACAAGTACATAAAATATTACAGCAAGGAGAAAGAGGCTGTGCTCCATGAATAGAGAGGATAGGACAAGAAATAATGGGAGCAATTAAGGAATAATTAAGTTGTAGCAGAAGACATCTAGGTCAGGTGTAAGAAGAAAAAAGGCAAGTAAGAGCAGGAAATTACTTGAATAAATTTCCTAGGGAGACTGGGGGATCTGTCACCTGGGGGTATTCGGAAGCAGACAGACATAGCCTGAAGACATTGAGGTGGTCTGAATGATTTCTTCCAGACCTACAGTGAAGAATCAGACTGGTCTAAGGGGAGGGCAGTTGGAGATGAGCAAAGCAACAGCAGGGATCCCCAGGATCTGCTCAAAATAGAACTGCAGTGACAAATGCAGTACTCAAGGTTTGGCATTGTAGAATTCTGAAAATTACCCGCACTTCAGTGTCAGTCTAGCCTTTACACACTACATAAACAAGATGGAATTTTCCATTATTCTTATAATGCAAACATATAATTTACAGCAAAGTTTTGGAGAAAAAAAATAAGGTGCATTAAATTGGACAGTTTCTTTATTAATCAGAAAGCATAATCCTCACAGCAGTTTGAGTACACTATTTTCCATCACTATCCAGAAAAAGTTAGCTACTTTTATAATGCACCTGCATGACATAATATTTCTCCCCTTTCTCACTCAGCTGAAATGATCCACAGAGCAAGGCACCAAGGGGGAAAGTCCTGAAAAATCAAACCTGTGCAAAGCCAGCATAAGCAATATTTTACTTTCTATTTTAGCATAGATTAAAGAAGACTTCATGGAGATTGTTCAGAGAGTTCCTTCTTTATTTCTAGGAAATTGACAGGAGCAAGTTTACTGTTTTGAGAACTGTATTACCAAGAGTGATCTAATGCATTTAACATTGTGGGGCTGCTCACAAAGAACTTGGCCATAAATCTGACAGAAGGAGAAAGCCTTGAATTCTGAAATCTCCAACAGAATCCCCAGTCATGTATTCCTTCCTGTTACTATATGACTTCTTTTCTTACAGCTTCTCACTGATAAGTAAAAAACCTTCAACCTGCTGAAGTTAGACTGTGTAAGAATATAACTTTGCATAATTACACTTGATAAGGAAGTATTTTAGATGAAATGTGGATGCTGTATCACTACAGCGATTCTTTTTTACATTCTAAAACTGGAGACAAATTATCAAATCTTTATTATCCCAGAAAAAGACATCTAGCTTCTTATTGGCACTCCCATATTTGCTTGTCTCAGTTTTACATTTATCAGGGGTGATATAATTTATATATTTTTATTTGCACTAGGGTGGCAATTTAGGATCATTTTGCAATCCCAGCAATATGTATCACACTGCACAGCTCTGATCTCCTCACTGTGCTGTGAATAAGGAATCTATCACCAACAAAAGTGAGGCAATAGTTTCTCTTTACCTAATTGACTGCTTTCAGCTCCAGGACCTTATTTTGGGATGGTTGAGGGAAAGAGAAACAGTGGGAACGAGAAGAAAAAGAAACAAGAAGAGGGACCACAGTGAGATTCACTCTCTCAGACGAAAATGTCTTTTGCTTTTTATTCAGCTGAGTGAAGTTAATTAGATAAAATTGGTCTTCAAAATATGTATTTCAGTCAGCCCATTTTTTTTCCACTGAAGGGCAGATACAGAATGATCTACTTCAAAGATGAACATGTTGGAGTCCCACTGTGGCAGATAAATGGACTAAGCAGACACTTCTACAGCACTGGCCCATGTTTTTCTTCCCAAATCCAGAGTCATGAATGCCTATCTTCTCTTCAGTCCCCAAACTGCTCCAAACTATGCAGCTCAGACAACTCCTGGTCTTCAACTGCCTCATTATCTTGGATTATTTTTGTTCTAAAGTTACTTCTTCTAAAGAAGATAGACCTCCATTGAAACAGTATTATCTATATAATAACAAATGCTCTCCATACATGTGCATTGAATGTACCACGTGATTTTCTGGGGGTCACTACACAATTTTCCAAGTATGGCATTTGTGGGAGAATTCTTATTTTCTTTTTACATATATTAAAAGGTCTATTTCACAGGTAGCTGTAGCTAAGACATAATTTTTTCCTTTTTATCTGTGTGATACTTGCATAATAAAGTCACTGTGTTTCATACAACCAGGAGAGAGTGAAAAGACAGAATGGGTAAAACCAGTTCTAGGCACAGTGCAAACCACATTAGGGCATCATAAATTTGCTGGCACTTATTATCCTGCTTTTCTTGTCCTTTGTAAGCATCGTAGAGTTATTCCTGAAAAAAATGTTCTTAAAGTCTTTTTCTGAGTTTGTTTACCCTTGAGGCTAGTATTTTGTACTGGAATTTTAGCTCTGCCAAAAGAAGAGTCAGTTAGACAGTGTTAACCAATGCTTGAGCCCCCATCCTTTATTCCCAGATGCCTCTTTACATTGTAGTAATTTCTATGTTATTGTTAAATAATTGGAGGTGGGGAAGATGTGAGAAGGAAGTTACATGTATTGGCTTCTACAGACGAGAACATAAAAGATACTTAAAATTCTCTCAGATGTATAATTTCTTAATTATCTTTATAGATTTTCTGTCTGTCTTGCTATTGCTACCACTGCATCTCATTAGGGGTTGTTTAGCCTCAGATGATCTCACGATTGTTGTTTCACGATGCTTTTGAAAATTACTATAATTTGTTTGTTACTTGTGTTAAAAAAGGCTTGAATTATGAGCTTTTTCAACAAATGTTTACCGAGTATTACAGAAACCATAATGAAATTTCACTCTGTAACACTTGGTAGGTTTATTTTTTTATTATTATTATGTTCTTTTCTTTAATCATCTGAAGCAAAACCAAACAGTTAAACCCTAAGCAGAGCTCTGAAGAGTTAAGTTATGGTTAGCCCAGAGTTCTGGAAGTAGTACTTCATTAATTTGAGCAGTATGTTATTACAGCTTATATATAACAAATCATAGCCATTAGTAGCTGAAAATTATTACTTGAAGGCTAAGGAGAAAAAGGATGACAGTCTTATTTGACCTTCCAGGACTGTGTGTCAATTCTCTGTGCCACAAACAAGTTACACAGGATATACTCAGAAGAGAGGTCAAATAAAAAAAAAAATAGTTTTTTCTCTTCTGTGAGACAAAATGTGCTTCAGCAATCTTGAGTCTGGAGATTGGAAAACAAGAAACATGAAAATGCCCTCTCCTGGCACCACTTTTCTAAAGTGGAGACTCAAATGATGACCAGAGGGTCTCCACTGCCCTCTTTACATCTGGCAGCACTTGTTAGTTCACAAGGTAACAAGAGAGAACATTTTAGATGGCCTCAACCTCCTCCTCGAGCACAAGATGGAAATGAACAGCCCTACTCTGAGGTGCCTGAAGGGTTATGACCCCAAACCTGTCAGCAGAGAGAACAGAGCTATTTGTCACATTAGAATATCACTTTTCCTTCTCAATGTACTGCACTCAGTTTATATATTAAAAAAAAACAAAAAACCAAAAAAAACTTTAAAATGCTAGAAGGACTTAGCAAAGGTACCACTCTTCCCCATTTTCAATCTGCTTTGCTTGTGGACTCGACAACAAGAATCTGTGACCAGCCTTTTTCGCTGTGTGATGGAAGGTGCGTGCTCTCCCCAGGCTCTACAGCAGGACGCTTTCCAGAAACAGCAGCAAATCTGAGAGCAAAAAGGCCCTCAGGACGATGAGTGATGCAGAGAGAAAAGGGAGAGATTTCTGTGGCACAAGGCCCAAACTGCAACCCTTTATGAAGATCAATCGGGTCTGGCTGTAACTGAGCCTGAGCAGAGAAAGCCTCTGTGAATAAAAAAGTGCCTGCCCATCACTCATCACTGTCCCGCGGGAGGCAACTCAGCCATTGGGCTGTCCACTGTCTCTGCTGTAGAATTTGGTGTCAAACCACATCAGCCTGAAAATTTTATTTCTCCAGGCTAGCACTGACATTCATAGTTCAGAAGAAAGACTGTAGGCCTGATTCATCCTCATTTCATGCCACAGCAGTTCCACAGAAGTCGATGGAACTGCACCACACATACCTGGAACGGGTCTGGCCCAGCAATCGGGAAGTGCTGGGGTCTCTCCAAGACAGATTCATGGGAAGAAAATCTTCAGGGAGTTCCCACCATGTGAGCTTCTGAGAGCCTGTGCACAGGACTTTTGAAAGGGAAAGATTCAGCTCTGTGGGGAGTATAAGCCCAGTATGAACACTTCACATGGATATCTCATACAGAAAAAAATATGACTGGCAGAGCACTGATTTACTTTAGATCATTGCTTCGATGCAATTGCCACAGTCACTTCAAATGGGATGCTCTGGAAGTCATTTTCATTGCTGCTTTTTATGTCAACATTTTGAATTATTAAGATGAGTACTTTGACATCAGCCCTGCTGTGAACCTCTGTGAGGATTGACCAGATGACCTCCAGAGGTCTTTTCCAACTTAAGAGTTTTCCCTGAATTTAAGATTCAGAGATTATTTACTTCTGGTGGTGCTTGTTTTGCAAAGACCTGTTTCAAACCAGACTCTAGTCTTGCACTCCCTTTGTAACTCTTTTTTACTAACAGTACTAATTAGAGTGCATTACTGCAAGATCATTACCAACTTCTCTACACCAAATCTGCTTTTAACACTTATATTTATTTGTGCATGGGAATTTGTTGGAATTTCCCCTTACTTAGACATTACTTGCACCTGAGAAGCAACTTTTTCCAGACTGCCACCATTGTTTCCTCAGAGCTTCTGTATAGCTTTGAACATCTTGCCATTTCTGTTATCCCATAGTAAATGAAAGAGCCCAATGGCAGCCAGAACAAGAAAGCAAATCTAGTTTTGCTTTTTAATTAAATAACTTACACACTGCTCAGATATGTGGTGATGTCTCCCTGTGCTCCATTCTGTGTGCATGTCTATACACCACGTTTATGTAGAGTCTGTGTAAGCTATTTTCCCAGGAAAGTCTGTCTAAGCCCCAAACTGACACACCCGGATACACCACTCAAACACAGACAAATTAAAAAGTGTGAACATGCTACATCAGTCATGTTTCTCTTGGAACTTCCCAAAATTTTCTACATGGTGTGCCAAAAGTGCTTCTGCCAGTCAGGATCCAGCTTGTCACCACAAAGGCAAACACCAAAGAGCAGGCACAGATTCATTGAGGGAGGATTGCAGAAGCAGGGAGATAGGATGGGCTGCCTGGCCAGCACCTCTCCAGTTATTCTGCTATCCTCTCATCTCTACCATCCAAATTCTTTTCAGCACTGCAGACACTGGTGTTTCCCAAAAGAGATGCCTCTGCTGGTGGCACTGCTGGAGCAAACCAGTTCATTTGAGCTGGTAAGCCTGTCAGGTATTATATAAAAGATGTTCCAGTTTTGAAGTATATAAATTAATTTGACACTACTGTAGCGGGACCTTTACTTTTCCTGCATATCCCATTACACTTGATGGGAGTTAATAACTGCAGGCAGCAAGAGAGAGACACTGCTTTCAGGAAAAACAGTGAGGAATAGATTTCAGAGGACATGAAGATGTTCCTTGCAGTGAGGAATTTTTAAAATTAGCTGACAGTCAAATACCCCAAAACACTTACTTGTGTATCCCTTTGATCTTTTGTGCTCAGCACTGGCTTGTTGGACGTGGCATCTTTCCTTCTCCTGCTTGCTTTATGCAGGCATTATATTTCAAGGCATCAGAGTGCTGAGGGCTGTTAGTAGAAAGTATCATTTGTGTGGCCCTTATCCTGATTAGCTGTGTTTCCACATGTCCTTTAATTCACCCAAGTAATCCTACTGATATCATGACCTTTATCTTTTACCTTCTTTATCACTCTCAGCTAATGAACTAGTTCCCATAACCTAGGTCAACCATTACAAATAATCAGCCAGGACTGAACTCTATAGCTTTTGTCTGCAAAACCAAAATACTTTTGCTTTGCCAAATTCAAAGCACAGCTACAAGCTAGAAATCAGATTAGAATGTATTTGTAGTGAATATTTTATGCAAATTCTGGCACTGTGTTTTTTTTAATTAAATATTCCATCAGATATTTGTCTGTTATTTCAGACTTTTACTAACTTGACTATAAAATAATATTCTGCAGGCGTTTGCCACAGATCATTGCATTATGCTTGAATGGACTCTGATATAAAAGCAAGCTGGAAGAAAGCAGCCATGTCATGGCTGATATCATTTGTGTTTGGACCGTGCAACCAAGTCTTGACCATGGGGAAAAGATACACCATCATGTCAGGAGACTCCTCCCTATTCTACTTTGATGTACACACAGCTTAGGTGGTATCAGCAAACAAACAGGACAGTATTAAGCATGAAAAATGAGTACTTATGTGCTTAAGCCTTGAGCATATTTCCTGTGTGAAAAGAATGCTAAGAAGGCAGAAAACTCAGCAATCTGCAAAATTGGGCATTATTTGGTCCATCTGGAAGAGTGGAGCTCAGATCTCTCCTTGGAGGCAGTCAAAAGCCATCACAATAGTAATGTGAGATGCCAAGATATGCAAACAGACAACAGGAATCCCCTCAGTCACCTGGAGCTGCCAGGCACCTGAGCAGTGACCTCCTGGGCTCACCAGCAGCAGCCTTTGGAAAACAGCCATAGATACAAGCTGTCTTCCCCCACAGGAACTAATCTAGCCTGGAGAGTGGGCCCTTAGTGGGAAGCAGACCTCAGCCAGGTTCACCTTGTACATCTGCCCCATACATATATGCTAGATTGTCCCATATAAAACCAGAAGTTTGTTTTACTGGTCTAAGCAAACAGAAAGAGCAAAAACCAAAGCAACCAAAAACTCAAAAGCATCCTACTTCTCCATATTTGAACAACAAAATTAGTGACTCACAGTGTCACTAAACTAATGGTGTCAATAGGACCAAAGCACACAAAGAGCAGTGACCCATGTCAGCAGCAACTATTCTGCCTGGCATAGTCCCCAAAAGAGGCATGCCCTCTCTCCCAACTGCCAACAAGGTCCATTGTTTCTTTCCAGTGATCCGTTCTGTTTGTTGAAAGCTGAAACAGGGCCAGTGGCTCTTCTGTTGGCATCCCAGTCCACTTTTCAGCTGCATGCCTCGTTCACTCCTCCTACCCCCAGCCAACCAGCTCGCTTAAACAGCCAACAACATTCGTTTGGATTTATCGTGCAGTTATGGCCCAAGTCCAGACCTGAGCTGGCAGGATCAGTGGAGGACCAGCATCGTCCTATTCAGCTACACACAACCTACTTGTCATCCTTTTGGGAGCCAGTGACTCAGACGTAACTTTATTGCAGCCTGGCAGCTGGTGGGACCGGGTGAGACGTACAGAGACAATAACTCTGGCACCCATCAGGCCCTGGAGTGCAGAGCAGAAAGCCTGACTGCAACCCTCATTCAAGCCCTGGCATAATTAAAACAACATTACCATTCTTGGTGGCAGATTTTCACCTTCTGTAAACCCAGACTTTCTGTGAGTGTTTTGTTTTACCAATTTACTATGTCTGAAAGTCAATGGATTACAAAACAGAAGAGCAAGCCATCTTTCTTTCTTTTGGGCTACTGCTATTAGCAAAATCACTGCAGCCTACATTTGGGGCTGTACATTTGCACCCTTGGCATTTACCTGAGAGACAGCAAATGAAAGTAAGTGTTTACTTACTCTTTTGCAAAGCTCCAGACAAGATCTTTTCTCAAATTTCTAAATTCTTTTCTCAGATTGCTATTTCAAAAGTGGGCAAGTAAGAGAAATCTTATATTTATCACAGGCAATCTTTCCCTCTTAGGCTGTGGTTTCAGAGGAGAACAGGGTAGCCCCAGAAGCTCCCAGTGTTACCACATTCTTTCCTCCTTGCCCATTGCCTGCTCACACCTGCTGCAGTGCCCTTCCCATCCTGCTGAGAGAGCTGGTTCTGCAGGCTTGCTGAGCCCAGACCAAAGAACTCATCTGGGTGGATGAGGGGCAGAAAACAAAATATTAAGCCACCCTTAACTGAAAAGAATGCAGTGTATTATTCAGGGTACCTGCTCCTTCCCAAAGGGCCACAGCCCTGCAAATAAGCACTACAGCATCCCTGTAATGCCCAGCAGAAAGCACATCCCGCAGGCAGCTTCGCATATGCCCTAGCTAGAAATCCAACTCTTTTCTGTCTTCTCAGTTACCAAGGATCCAACCAGTACCAAACTACAACATCTGTGGTCTTTCCATAAATACAGATTTTAGCCCTGCCTCAACACTGCTGACAGAGGAATAAGCGAAGAGGATACGTTTTCAGGGCAGCCGCAGAGCAGGGACTAAACACATTTCTCTCCTTTTCCCTTCCCAGGATGCAAGACGATGCTGTTCCTACAGGCTCGGAGCTATCTGCAGGCGGCTGCAGCCCTGGCATGCCCCGTGCCCCGGAGGCACTGCCCGCTCCGGCTCCCGCCGCCCATCGCCCTCGCATCGCGGCTCAGCGTCCTGTCCCCTCCCCCAGCTCCAATTCTTGTCTGCTCTTCTAGAGGGAATAACTCCTGCCGTTGCCTCAGCAGCTGCTCTTCCCTTTCCCAAGCAGCAGCAAGAGCTAAATTGACCTAATTCCTGCTTGTTTCCCTGCCACCCACAGAATCTGAAATAGCAGCAGCGAGAGCTGCCAAGGCGCTCGTCAGCGGCCGCTCTGCCGCAGCGCGGGACCCGCTCACGTTCACTCCATTTTCTGCAGGTCCCGCAAGGCTCAGAAACTTCTCAGACTGCAAGTTTCGAAACCTGCAAAAGTGGCGGACAATTACTGCAGACAGCTCCTTAGGCAGCCTCAAGGACAAGCGGATTTTTTGTACCCTACGGCACACCCTCAGCAGTGCTCTTTATACTGCAAACATCAGACATATCTATTTGTAAAAATCCATGGATAAGTCTTGCAGCTGCTCTCTCACCTCCTTTTCAGCTGTAGTTTGGATTTGCAGCCAGGCTTCGACTTTATTTTCTTTTAATGAAAGCTGGGACAGCCATGATCAAAACTTCAGCCAGAACAGGAGTTGAATTTGTGTATGTAATTCCATAATGAAATAAGCTGTCACCTTGTGAGGCAATGTGAGTGACCTGTTACAGCTACATCAGAAGCAACCATCCCCCCCTTGCTGAAGTCTACAACTTCAGATACATTAAAAAAAGAAACAACTATATAAAAGTATTCTTTCCCTCTGATAGCAACACACCGCCACAATCCAAGCTGCTCAAATGCCCCCAAAATTTACTAAACTACAAAGCAAGCAGGACTGGGAGCATTTATGTTAATTATTATGTGGAAAGGAAGCCAAAGATATGGTAAGATTTGATATGGCATATGGGATCCAATAACATGTCATTAGAGGTATAAAGCAACCCATCACAGTGTAGCTTTTCAGCTGCTTATTAAGGCTTTCGGTTCAAACTACTGGCTGAAATTTTCCATGCCATAATTTCTACTATTCTGGTAATTAAAGCTTGCTATAGTGCAGAAACAAAAAGGCATTTCCTAACTTCTGAGTGTGTGCCTCTGCAACTTTACTCATGTGGTTTCTAGTAACAGCTGAGGGGGAAGAAGGCTTAAGTCTCTTAACCTGAACATGAGCAATGTTGGCATTAAAGTTCTCCCATACTTGATGGGCATCAAGCAAGGATGTAAATTTTACCAGAACATATTTTCTGTCCTTGCATCTGCACTGCCTTTTTATTGCTCTTGAGACTCAAAGCAATCTCAAATTTATGTGGAACTCCTCTATCAGTCAGACAAGAGATAACACAAAAAATAACAGTGGCCAAGCATTCTCCAAATAATCCTCCTTCCCATACCTCTGGCAAGGAGAACAGCTGCAAGTAGAAAAAGTTTAAAGTTATCATAATATGAAACATCAGATTTCAGTATTTCAATATTTAACCCATATTTAACTGAAGTTTCTGTAGGTATCTTGGCCACTTCCCTATCCCAGCGCTCATCAGCACAGCGACCAATGAATGTCATTCACTTAAAGCTTGCCAAAGCTTCCACTAAGAATTTCTGGCACTGCTTAGACTCCTAGGAAACCTCAGAGCCAAACAGCCTGTGTAATAACTATGAAAATTGTATTATTAGTTTCTAAACAGAAGCAGCATGACACTACAAAGGAAATATGCAGGCTGTCAGAGGCACTGAGAGAAAGTGTCAGCTACAAATTAATGGCTATTAAAACATATTATTTGTTCCAAAGTGTTAAAAATGAGATTTTTAGCTCTGACGGCAGAAAAGGTGGTGGTATCAGGTCCCACACTGGCATGCCATCTCTCCCAGCTGCTGTTGCCAGCATTTCAAAGCTGCTGATTGGTACCATTTAGATACTCCCATGGAAGCCTCAGGAGAAGCAAAAAGGAGCTTCATTCCTTTCCCTTGGTTTTACTGCGGTAGAGACATTCCTCTTTTTGCTCTCCTGACAAACATACACAATTAAAGAAATGAAGGCAAAGGAGCAGAGATGACCTCAAGTTAACAGGGATGGATGACTTGAGCACAAATCTAAGTGGTGGATCCCTTTGTTGAGAAACCAAAAGTACAACTATGTTGTACTTAGTTAACTAAGTTTTGACTCAGTTAAATACAAGTGGCTTCTACATCCCAAACTCCCACAGGTTTCCAAAAAGTGGTGTTAAAGTAGAGAGGCCCTCACAATCATTTTTACTGATCCTCCCAAATTTGCACATTTAAAATTTACCACCTCAAAGCAGTCTCTTACATGAAACAGCCTAGGGAAATTAACTGGGAGGGCTGAAAGCCAAGCCAGTGGCAGGCAGAAATCTCCATACTGTCTGTAACAGGCAGTGTCTTAGCCATGCCAGCTCTTTCTTGTGAAGAGGGTCTGTGGAGGGAGGTGTGTGTTAATCATTGCTATTGTAGATGGAATTAATTCCATACGTGCTGCCATACAAGACATTTGCAGACTAGAGCTGGTACTGCTAAGTAGAAACACTGCTGAAGTATTTTCACAGCACTTGTAAGGAGAGGGAGCAAGTGTGGCACACACTGGTACTGCACAGACCACAGGTGAAGAAAGGACCATTGATTTTAATCTGTTTGAAAATGTTTTTGTTGAACCTACTGCAAACATACTGACAGAGATTTGTAGGTCCAAGTTAAATAACTTGCCGGAGCCACAAGAGCAGGTTGGTAGAGTCAATGCTTGGCATGGCATGAAATACCTGTATTTCATGCCAGAACTTGAAAAATCTTCCTACAGGTCTCTGAGCCTTGGAAAACAAGGGCAGGAATGCCCAAGGATATGGGATGTGTAGAGCTGCAGGAAATTAGGCTAATTTCAGAGCATCCAGCCACCTGGGTCTCATCACAGGCACAGCTCATGTGCTGCAAGACCAGCCTAGCAAGGACACAGACCTGAGACTTCCCTGCTCCTGGCTCCCTAGTGACTGCTGGCTAGGTGGGGATATGGCAGAAACACTGCAGAGAAAGTTTTCTTGAGAAGCTGGCTGGTGCCTGTCCAAATTGCATTGTCACTAACTCAGTGTCACAGACCCGTCCAATTTCAAGTTGGCATTGTCTGATGGAAAAGGTTTCTTATCAGAATATGCCCAACCAACACATGGGAATATAAAATGATGAAGAATTTTCCCTGAATCTGCTGTGTCTTGGGACAGCCTATCTGAAAATCCAAGGTACTTCACATATTTCTCAGTGATCTTTTGAGTCTAAAATTCAATGAGGACCTCAAAACACCAGCCTTTTAAAGCCATTTCTGTCTAGAGATCTAGCACCAACTTAAGGCTCACCTCCTTTACCTGGTCAAAAGCACTAAAATACCACAGAATTGGTGCATCCATAATTACATTGACACTATTAGCTTTTGAAAATTAACATAAACAAATTATAAAAAAGAACCATATGAACTCAATATGCAATCCAATGCCAAAGAGCAGCAATCCTAACCTAGTTACTTGCTAATTTCTCTTTTCAGTGAATTAGATCCTTGTAGAAAGTTGCACAAACCTCTGACATCAATCTCAGACTCTCACTAAATGTGACTTCATGCAGAACTTGGGTGCTTGGAATAACTGAGATGATGAAAGGATGTAAAAGCCTGGAGTGTAAAATAAGGGGACCCAGGGATGCAAAGGGGAACACATACAGGAAGACTGCACTGGTAAACTCAGCAAGAACTCACACCATGGAAGTTAGAAAGGGAGCTTAAATTAGAGGAGGTACTGTTATTCTCAAGGTTTGTAATCAAAATCCTGTGGTTCCAATTAGGAAAGAAAATATGCCTGGCCAACATGCTATTACCAGCTTTTTGGCAGGAAAAGCCATTTACAACAACCAGGCTGCCTCTCCTGCACTCAAGTATTTGTTTTTACATTCAAGCCTTCCCAGACTCGACAGCTCTTGGAACAGCCACACTTGTACAGGGCAAAGTCCATATCAGATGGATTATCAAGCAGAATAAAGTGTTATTACTTTCTCAAAGCTGCTATTCAGTCACACCCCTTACATTATTTCTGTGAAAATGAGGGAGTGATTTCAATTATGGAAGTATGGAAATTTCAATTATTTGAGTATGGATTAAAAGAGACTGAAAACAGGAGATGAGCTGTTGGCTTTTTTTTAATCTTCAAGGCTGAAGTTCATAGTAAAGCTCCTCAGAATAACACCAAGCACCTTTTCAATTGTGCTTTTCCACTTGTCAGTCTTTGGAACATATCTAGGAGCACCCCAGTGCTCTGCAAGTTGCTGAGTGTTGGAAGTGTTTGGCTATACTGGAGCAGAAACAAGAAAAAGAAAGGATCTTTACTAAGACTAGTATTGCCTAGAGAGAACTGGGCCTTCTAACATTAGAGTCCTGCTCTGCATCAGCTGCAGGAAGACCTCTTCTGTCTGTCTCTCCTTCCTTCTTTCTGTGTCTTGATCTTCAGTGACTTGAGTCTCTTGGCAAAGCCCCCTTTCAAATTTCACTCTTACACAGTCTCAGCCCAGTTTAGAACTGCATGTGTTCAGCAGAAAATGTCCTCCACTTTTTTTTTTTCCCCATGTTATTTAAAGCTTCACTTCATTATATTTACTGGTATTCTGATTTTAATAAATAATAATTGCGTGCTTCTTGGAGGCTCCAGGCATCTTAACGCGTAATTAATCATAGTACCAAACCCCATGAGCCTTCAAATCATCATTAGAAAGAAAATCTTTCAACCAAACACCTTGGAAAAAAAATTAGATCCTTTCCTTTAATTGGTCTGGGAAGCACATGCACAGCTCTCTCAAATGGATGTTTTCTACATCCAAACCAGGGAAATAAATTCCAGGGATGCACAGTCCCCACACAGGTGCATCCTACCAGCATCCCTCTCTCTGCAGCACAATGTGTCAGGTTGGAGTGACCATGAGGAGAAGGAAGAGGGAAAGAAAAAAAGGGAGTATCCCTTCTCCTCAAGCAATGCAAGAAGAAATACATAAAGTGATACTTCAGGGACAAAACACTACAACATGGACATGGGTAATGTCACAAAGCTGCTGTTAAGTGACAAGCACTCCTCTTCTCTGAAAGGTGGCTTCAGAGGTGTTTTAGCTCTTTTTCCACCCAACACTTCCTTAAATCTGGAAAGTTAAATTCAATCTTATTTCCTTTACAGTAAACATCAGCCTTGATTACAGCAGGAGAATCAGCACATATGCCTAACAATACCAGGTTACTTCTGGTCTACACAATGATATTAATCATAATTTAACCTAAATGAGAACCATGGCCACAGGCAGAGGGTTTTCTCTCCCCTGGACAGAGATCCAGGTTAGCCCTGTCCCTGTGTTCTGTGCTTACTCAGGACTCCTAGAGCTCGGAGAGTTCTACCCTCCCTGCCAGCCTCAATAAGCAATGAACAGGTACAGCTACATGGGAGCAGCAGCACAAGGGTTCCAATGGCCTTGGAGCCAGGCCACCCTCACTGCACCTCCTGTATGTGGGAGACCCACCATGGGCCCAGCCACAGCCATTGGTGGGTCTCCCCAACACAAATGGGGTGCAAAGCTCCAGTTTTCCCAGTTTGCAACTTCCAGCTCACTTCATTCACCTGTGGTGCTTGCTATTGGCACAGCCCTATTACACAGCTAACCCCTGAACAATCCTAACAAGTAAGAGTAGAAAGCATAAAAGACAGCTTATTTCCTTCCAATTATTTAAATTCCCCTTCAGTTTTCACATCTTCCACACAATGAAGGAAGGACTAATATGTAATGGATTACTGGCAGGGCAGAATGAGCTAATGGCTAACTTATTTGTTTTAGATGGAGTAATACAGTAAAAAGCGTGCAACCTACTGTATTGTGCCCATGAACTTTATTCTTCTGAATAACACACAGCGTCCAAGAAAAATTTCCTGCTCTGAGAGTCTGCAACCTGGGACTGGAGCCCAAAGACTCCCAAGGAGCTCCAGCAGATGGTAAACAGCTGCATGTCCTGAGGGAATGGCTAACTGGGCAGTGGTTTCCCATATACTAAATCCTCATTGCTTTAACAAGGTTGCCTGGAAGTGGCTTGAACAGAAGTAAAGGGAATGCTGCTCTGATCTAGTGACTCATAGAAAGAGAGAGGGAGGTCTTAAGATACTCTCTGGAAAGGATTTCAAAGCAGAGCATATTGTTCCAGGAAATGTTTACAGACTGGAAAAGAGGAAGTTTTGACTTTCATTGGCTTATTCTGTTGCAACACGGCATGCTTACCAAAAATACACAAAGAGAGGGAAAAGAAAAGCTCCCTTCTGAAGAAGAGCTGGACAGGAGGCAAAAGAAGTGCAGCTCTGCCCACTTTACAATACCAGCCAACAGGAGAAAATTAACTCCATGCTGGCTCCACAAGGCACATTCATACATCAGCCCCACAAACATATCAAAAAGGAACAAATGTCAGAGACATCAGAGCATGAGGAGTATATTCTCTTTACAGTTTTTAGGGCCATACCTGTCATATCCTACTCACTTTACAGATGCCAAGGAAGACAGTGGTCCTCCCTGGAGATGTTAGCAATGTCTGGAAGATGGAGCAGCTAGAGAGAGACTATATTTAGGGTTGTGGTGGGTGAGGGTGTTTTTTTGTTTTTACAGATTGAACAAGTTCACAACAATTAACAGAAAAAGCAGGACCTCATGGATGCTCCTGTGCAAGGTTTAAGAAAATCATGCTACATTTTAGGTCAGTGGCTCCTAATTTTATTTTTTTTTTTACAGCTCAGATTCCTTTGATAAAATGTGCCTTCCTATTTAGCCCTTCAGTTATGCATTGTCCTGAGCCAGCGTAATTTCATTCCTCTAATCCTCTTGGGATATCTCCTCTCACCCCCTACCAAGAGGCTACAAGATCCTCCTTTTGCTGCCACTGGGTTTTTGGCCGCAGTATAAGCCCAGAGGACGAGCTCAAGCTCCTCTCTACCCCTGCAGAGGGACCAGGTGCCAGGGCTGTGAGACAACCACACTTCAGCTGCTCCTCACCCTGGCTGAGCCACTGACTCTCCAAAGAAGTGTTGTCCTTCCAGCAGAAAGAGCTGCAGGAACAGAGGGCTCCAGAGGAATTATGTGAGAACAGCCCATGAGAAAGTAAGGGCTGAAACAACAGTGCAGGCCCCTCAAACTTCACTGCATGCCCCCTGTTCTGAAGCCTCAAAGCACCTCCTCTTTTCCTCCCCACCCTATAAATCTGACTCCAAAAAGGGTGTGAGTACTTTCAAATAGGCCCCAGAGTCTCTTGGGAGGAAGAACAATGAAAACAAAGGGTCATCACAGGCCATGACAGAAGTGATCAATCCAATACCCAGCAAAGGTGAAATGATGTTCATTTGAGTGACAAAAAGACAAGGAGCTTGATCTAGAAGGAGTGAGAGAAATAAAGTTTGGCAAGAAGGTGAGCATTTCACTGCTGGAGATGCATGCTGGAAGATGACAGGGCTTGTAGAAGTCATCCTCTTCATCCTTAGCTCTTTTTGCAAACCACATATATCCATTTTCATGAACTGTAGAAAGCCTAATGAGGGTGGAAAAAAAAAAAACCTCAAACCACTAAGGTTACTTTGTTCAGAAGCCATTTTTTAAAGAAACAGAAATTCCTTCAGATGTCAAAACTACACTAACCTGTGGTCCCCTAAGTGGACTAGCTTTTGCTTGGGAAATGAAGGGTTGATGCAGTTTGGTGACTTAGATATTTTGAAATCCCAACCTATTTGACAAGATATTAGTCAAAAAGCAGCCAGAATGCGTGAATTAATAGGACCCATATGTAACTGCCTAATAGTAACCACTTGCTTAATACTGTGTAGCTAAATGGTACAACAAAAGAATTAGCCAGTGACATCCACTTAGGAAATATGATCCAATCGATACTCTGATTTCTTTTTAAGTGCTGAACAGGTTTTGACACATATAAAAATGTGGTTTCAATCAGACCAAACTGCACCACAAAAAAGCCTTGTAAAGAAGCCCAGACCTATGGTCTTTAAACAATGCACTGAAGTAAAGAACATTCACAATGGGATTGAGACTGGGAGCACAGGGGGAAGAAATAAGTGGTCCCTCAGTCACTATTACCAGCCATGAGATCACACAGACCTTTCATCTTATATTATCAATCTCCCTTTGTGCCAGACATACAATAAAATATGTAGTGTCAGGCAGAGCTGTAACAGGAGGAACAGCCAAATTCCCCTTGCTTTTCTCCTCCTGACTGCCCTCATTTACATTAACTTCTCAGCAAACAGTAATAGCTAATGGAGCAAGACTGCTGCAGTCCTGGTTCAGTGACACAGGCTAACTGGGAACACTAAGAGTATGTTCAGAAACAGACCAAAATGACAGCAACTGACACAGGGAAAAAAAAAAAAACAACTAAAAATTAAATCAGAAAATAACCCCCCCAGACTAACATCTTCCCCACACTAGGGCCCACTACAGTGTAATATTTTTTATGAAGAAACCCCACTGATCACAGCTGATCTAATTTTCTGTATGTCCAAACAGGAGCTGAATGAAGTTTGCTCCTGGCGATGGTCTCAATCCAAGCCCTCAACACGCCAAGCACTGTTATTGTCTTGGCTCCAGCAAGACACAGTGCCTGAACAACGTCCCACCTGCAGTTTTAAGATTGTGTTTCATTAAACTGAATTATCTTTGTGCAAAATGCACAGATTAGCTCCCTGGCTAGCTCATATTCATAAGTACACACAAGCACCAATGAAGCCAGACATGTTTGATCCCATGCAGGGATCAATGGCACAGCTAATTGAGCCTTCACAGACCAACTGAGAGAAACTCATCTCCTGTGCACAGAAAGTCAGAGGGAAAGGGCCAGGAAGAGCACACAGTATGTGAGCAGTATGTAGGGAGTGCGTGTGTGTCCATCACCATATCTGTGTCTAGCCTCTGATTGTGCTGGCAGACAGAGGAAGATGGCCATGAACTCTGCATGCATATAAAGAGCTTAAAAATCATAAAGGCTGTGGAAGCCCATGGCAAACAGGGACACTTCAGTTTTAGAGCTGAATGTAACACAAGGACCTCAAGGAATAGGCTGCCACTTTTCCTCAAACAGGTTAGTACTTGTTTTACAGCTTGTGGCATTGCTGCTGTTCCCCCTGGAGCTGCCCCAATGGGTGCTGAGCCCAACACCTGCAGCCTTTGAGGGAAGCCAGCCCTATGCTGTCCTCAGGGTGCAGCTGCAATGCATTCACTGCCTTGTCACATGCATGCCCCCACCAGATCAGTGATAACTGAGCTTGCATTCTTGTAGGACTCTGGTTTTAGCATCAAGGTGCTCCAGTGAAGCTGCCTGCTGCAATATGTGGCCAGCCTTTGCAGGCTCTTTTGCAGGCTTCAAAACTGGGGTGGTGGCAAGCAGATAACTATTGATACCAGCCTGGCTAAAGACTTGGCTGCATTTCAGTAGAATCCCAGCAGGCTCTACACAGCAAAGGTGGTGTGGTCCTCCTCCTCCATTCAAATTACAAAATGAAAAACTTAACACTCAATTTACTCAGCCTACCAAACATTAACTTTCCCAAACTATGTCAGGATCTGAAAGAGATTTGTTAAAAAAATAACAAGTTGCTGCTTTTCAAATGCTTTGAGTTTCTTGGCTATTTCTTATCAAAGGTCACATGAAGTAGGTTTTAAGAGTCAAAGAACTGTTCTTCTGGTTGGGAAATCTGGCTTCACAGCTGACTGGAATATGGATAGACATGAGTAGGTTTCTTTGCTTTCTGAAACAAATATTCAATCCCACAGGTCTGAGTCAAACATTAACAGTAATGTCTTACTCTAGGAGCTCATAACAAAGGTGAATGTGCATATTTAGAGCAGTCTGCTATTAGAAAAAGACAAGGCTGATGCCAGCAGTATCTCGGGGAGGGCTTCAGCCCCTTGTACAAAAGAAGCTCATGTAACCCAGTTTTGTACTATCTAGGAGTAAAGAACAATTTCTTTGCTGCTTTCATCTGTCATGATTCATGATCTCACCGGCCATGTCAAGATGACAAGAAGTCCTAAAAAGAAGGACATTATGACAGGATAACAAAACTTTCACCAGAGAAAGGACAAGGAACAAATCACCAGTCCAAATCAAGTCTCAATTCATTTGGGAAAAAAAAAAAAAAAAGCAATGAACTCAGTATTTCAAGCAATTTTTGCCCTAGCAATTAAATGTCTCCTCCATGTTCATGAGCTGCCTAGCACAAAGATTCTGAAGAATCCCCACAGCCCACATGGGAGGAAAGGAGGGGGCTGAGGCACATAGCCCTCCTCTGCAGGTACAATCTCATACAAGAGGGTGAGAGGAAAGATTCTGCAGCTGGAGGTGCCACATGAGACTGAGCACACTGCACCATGTCAACTTCACAGAGCAAAGACAACACATTAATAGCTATAGAGAAAAAAATACCAGTCAAATGTTTGCCAAAGCTCTTGTAAGAAGGAGGACTTGTTCCCAAAAAGGTTATTCTACAGCTAGTTCATCTTAGGAGCAGATAGATAATCTGGTGAACTGCAAGGACAATCTCTGTTTCAGAGGATGGAGCTACTAAAGCTTCTGAAATGGTGCACTGGTGAATAAACACTGATGTTAACCCTGTAATAGCACCACAGCAATAAAAATTGAGAACCACTATGCACCAAGGAGTACAAAAGGGTGAAGAGCTGATGGATTTATTCTATTTATTTTGAAGTGAGCTAAAAGCAAATGTAAATTTCAAACACTGCCTCTCAGCTCCACCTCATCACTTTTAACCTCACTCATTAAAAAAATCCAAATATAATGTACGGATCTTAGGATTTGCATTTGCAATTCACTGGCTACTGCATTAAGATTCCAAGTGCTAGCATAACTCAGGCATGTTTTTATTTAATTTACACATTTCAGTCATAGACCAAGGCCTGGAAGAGAGATTTTTTTTCTATACAGTGGCCCACAAACAATATAGGGGGACATCCTTCCCCTCTGCTCAAGAGAACGCCACATATGGCCATAACATTCTGCAATAGTTCCCTTAAGAAAAGGTGAGCTATACATGCCTGGTACACATTTAAATGCTTGTTGACATGACTCAGTTTTTGAACAGTAGTCTTCCTGTGGATACACCTGCTAATAGGAGAGTCCCTCTCCCATTGTCTTCAGCCACCTGTCACTCTACTGCAGATACCAGACACTCCTCTTCTTCAACCCTACTGCATCCTGAAAGACAAGGATCTCCCTCAATGGCTTCAGGCAAAGATCAGCTGGGTTAGTTTAAATAACTTGCTGGTTCAAGCTAAGCCAGTCCCTCTGGGTTTTAATTCTTCTAAGACCTGTTCTATCCAAAGTCTCTATAATAGTTTGACTACTTCAGCTGGAGGTGTGATGTTTTACCTGTAAAATTAAAGTGGTAGCTACAGATGTACTTACAATGATAAAAAAATATTTCTCAACACAGTACTTCATTTCTCCTTTGTGCTTCGAATACCTGCAGCAGAGGAAACACCTTTGCACTGCCACTAGAACTTCCATGAACATCCCATGTAAACTTCATGAGGTTCAACAAGCTCAAGTGCCAGGTGCTGCACCTGGGCCAGGGCAGACCCCTGTATCAATAACAGGGTGGGGAAGGAACAGTTTGAGAGCAGCCCTGCTGAGAAGGACTTGGGGATGCTGGTGGATGAGAGCCTGGACATGATCCAGCAATGTGTTCTTGCAACCCAGAATGCCAAACACGTCCTGGGCTCTATCCAAAGCAGCGTGGCCAGCAGGTCAAGAGAAGGAATTCTGCCTGTCTGCTCTGCTCTGCTCTGGTGAGACCCCTCCTGGAGTGCTGTACCCAGCTCTGGAGTCCTCAACACAGGAAAGACATGGAGCTGTTAGAGCAGATCCAGAGGATCCAACAAAGATGATCCAAGGGCTGGAGCAGCTCTCCTGTGAAGACAGACTGGGAGAGTTGGGGCTGTTCAGCCTACAGAAGGGTCCAGACAGACCTTATAGCAGCCTTTCAATACTAAAAATACACCTAAAGGAAAGATGGGGAGGGATTCTTTATGAGTGTAGTTATAGCATGAGAGCTAATGTTTTTTAACTCAAAGGAAGAAATTTTTTACAGTGAGGGTGGTGAAACTCTGGAATAGGGTGCCTTCAGAGGTGGTAGATATCCCATCCCTGAAAACAGTTGAGATCAGGATAGAAAGGGCTCTGAGCAACCTGGTCCAGTGGAAGATGTCCCTGTTGATTGTAGGAAGGTTGGACTAGGTGAGCTTTAAATGTCCCTTCCAACCCAAACTATTCTATGCTTCTGTACCAGAGAGATGATGCCATTTTTAGACTTCTGCTTTCAAACCAACATAATAAAAGCACTTTGTAAAAAACCACACCTTGCAGGCAGTCTTGTTCAACTGTGCCCTGCCTCCTGCTTCATCCATTTGTGCTGGTCCCCACTCCAAATTCCAGCCTTTGTTTAACTGAGCAGCTTTTTAAGTCCTCTCCCTTGTGCATCTGCAGGAGTCACAGTGCTGGAAAGGCAAGGGTGGGGATATGCTCAGGTGACAGGAGCCCTCATTTAGATGGCTCCAACAAAGCAGTGGGACCCCTGGTGGGTTTTATTCAATGCAGCCCTTCCCCTTCCCCCTTGTGCTGAGCAGGTGCATTTTCCATCATTCAGCACAAACGTGGGCAGCGTAAATATGAAGGGACAGAGAGCAAGGAAACTTTTCTCCTAGCTTCTCACCTTAATAGGTGATTTTTTAGGGAAACGTGAGCACGTGCAGTTTGAACCAAAGAGAAGCTGGTTGCTGTGAGCAGGATGTGTGCATGTTCAATAAGATGAAAGCAAACCCCTCTGTTAAGATCAGTGCCTCAGAAGGACACATTTTAACAGGGTGGGAAGATATTAATGTATCATTTCAGTCCTGGCATTCCCATATCGGATGCCAGAGAGGACCTGCCAGATGAGGCTGTGGGGAATGAGGAGAAATTTTTCTGGTGATTATCCAGACAAGACCACCCATCCATTTCATTGGAGGCTTTGCAGTCCTCACTAGTGACTTGGAAAGTGAGGTTATACATCCTAAGACATCAAGCCTGGCTTCCAGATTTTATAGTTTTTAATTTAGATTCTCTTGATTAATCCTTCCATCTATCTTTCCTGCTGTTCTGGAAACTGTAATATATCATGGGCAGAAAACAGAACTGAGGGGGAGGGCAGGAAAGGAAAAAGAACAACAAAACTACAAAAGCAATCAGGTCGGCCAAAGCAGGCAAGAAGAAGAAGACAAAATGTCAGCAGTTAAAAGCAGAGACTGAAGGGACTGGCAGGGCAGCAAAGCAAGCAGTGGGATATAGGGGTTTTCCACAGAAGATAATCTTTAAAACAACAAATCAACTCAGGGCATTGTCATAAAATACTCCCTATACAGAGGGTAGAACAATCCTCCAAACATGGGTGGAGAATGACCTCTTCACTCAATTATTACACTCTACACTCGATTATTACTCAATTAGTCACCCCCTAAGCTTTCCCACAAAGGGCAGAGAGGGCGACAGAAGTGACCTGGCCAAATATTGGCAATGAGTAGTAACCCCACCCTGCGTTGTATGTATTGGCAAGGAAGTGTACATGCAGTAGAACACTGGGGAATTTTACCAGAACTGTTTCTTCAATACATCTTTAATACTCCAAAAATTAAAAAAAAACCAACTGTATTTTATACTGATAACTCCTTACTAATCAAGCTGACACCCCTCAAGAAAACCCAGTAATCACATCCAGCAACTTTATTAATTGCATATAGTGGTTTTCTTACAACCCAGACTCCTGATGTCAGGTGATTGACTGGAAACTAAGATTATCATTTTAGTGAGAATAAATGGAAAAAAAATAAACCTTATAATTGTGAAGAAGTATTTATAGATGAGCAAAAGTTTCAAAATAGAGAAAAGTTTAAAATAAGCCAAAAGCATTATTATGTTCAAAATTTAGTAGTGTGTTGTTTTTTGTTTTGTTTCAATAGAACATCACTGTTTTGAGACTAGATTTTTACTATCTATAGTTCCAACTCACTTGAAATAGACTAATAAGGTAGACACAACGACTCTGTTTCCCTGCAATTTCTGACTACTTGACATTTCAGAACAACCTACACCAATCTCCTCCAGTTTCAGTATTTGAAGCCTCTGAACTAAAAGGAAACAGCAAGAACTTACATTGTCCATCACCTCTCCTTACTGACTCTTGGATAAGGCACCACTCTGAAACAAACATTTTCTGCAAACAGTCCAAAGAAGAGAAATGAGAAAGATGTGATGTCTAAAAAAATTATCTGAGAGTACAAAAAGAACTGTCATTGTCTAGTCTGAGGAAAAAGAGGGTGGTGCAGGACGGTAGTCTTCAAATTCATGAAGTCTGTCATGGAGAAAAGTCAATTTTCTATATCTCTGATGAACAGAGAAGTAACTAGCTTACTTCATAGAGAATACAATTCCAGTTGGGTAGCTGAGGACACTTTTTAATGATCAAAATAGCAAAGCCCTGGAACATGCTGCCCATGAAGACTTCAATATCAGAGGCTTTTCAACATAAGTAAAACACCTTTTGAGAATGACATTGGTACAGTTGATCCACCTCAGGGTAAGGAGATGGACTGCACAATCCTCCAAGCCTCAGCTGCCTATGACTGCATGAATTTTAACAGTTGGATTTGATAATCATGAATGTCTTTTTCAAAATAAATGATTCTATGTTTAAATATATAAATTATTAAACTAAAAATACTTGTACTTTAAAAATGCTCTGCCATACAATATGAAATAACCTCTGAAAACAAGCTAGTTTGTGGGAGAAATATCCTTTACAAATAATTTCTCTTCATTAAGGAAAAGAAAAACGGGGAACTTTCTGGTTTCCTTCTTCATTGTAGGAACATTATTTACTTATTGGTCTCACTCCTGTAGCAAAGTAAAAGGCCTAAAGAGCATTCCTTTTTATGAAAACAAAAGCTTTAAATGACTACTCTCTCCTACCCTAATATTTTGGCTGGTTTTCAGATCACTTGCAGGCGTCTTACCTGCTCTCTGTCCTCACAACAGCTATACAAGATAACTCTTCTCCTTAGTTTCATTTTCAGCTCTCTGCTACACTGTGATAGAAAATATATGTCCCAATTGCATTTGTAGCTGACCTTCCCTCCACCTGAGGATTGATGACACCTCTCCCAGAAACACTTTCTCTTCATTTTGCCTGCCTGGATGTAGAAGAACAAAATAGAGACAGATCATCCAGGCAGTGGTAAATGAGACTGTAGAATGGGAATATGCCAGAAACTCATCCCAATTCCAAGAAGACAGTCAGGAAATGCTGGAATACTCAAGCCCAGACAGTGATCTGCAACTGCAACTCGGTCGAATACATGGAAGCATTTGTTAACAGTAATATGAACTGATGGCATCTTATAGCAAAACCCATCAAAGGTGGACAAGTCTCCTTTTACAGAATTAACCATCATCCCCAAAACCAGACAAATGAATCTGAAAACTCTCTGTCCATCTCTGAAATATCGCAGGGACTGTACCACACTCTTTCTCTTCCACTGAAAAAGAAATGGAGGGCTCAGTGAGTTCTCTCCATAACAACACATTGGTAGAGGCAAGTTTTCTCCCCAGAAGTGTCAGCTTTCTTTTAAACATACTTGTGACAGGCAGTAATTAAGAGGATGCTACTTAACAATCTCTCAGACCCAGCTCTACCCTCCCAGAAGTTCTCAGGGGAGACAGCAGTCAACAAGATTACCATTCAAATGTGGGTGGCACAAAGGGCCAAGGGATAAAAAAGAATGGAGATTTGGAGAAAAATAGTTTAAGATGAGTAAGATGAGAAAATGAAGAGCAAAACAGTGAAGCTGTTGTGTTCACCAACAGAGACGTGAAATGGTAAATGCCAGCACCTTTGCAAGTTCATAACAAATCTTAGTCTGGGAGAAAATAGTTTGAAAGAGAGTACCTAGAGGTTATTAAAATATGGCATGAAGCACAAAGGACTATAAAAGCAGGAGACCTTCCAGGCATCCACACTGCCTCCCAACCAGTCAGGATTATTTTCCACCATTCATTAGTAATGCGTTACAAAAAAAAAAATTGTTTCAAATACATTGTCTTTGTTGTAGAGCTCCTGAATAGCTCAGTTCACAGGGGAAAGAATGAAGAGATTTAAATAAATTAAGTGAACAGAAACTATTATAGTGGTTTCTAACAGTTCTTAAAGACTTCTGCATCTGCTGTAATTAGCAAATCTGACACTCAGGAGGTAGCTTCTGCTCTTTGGAGGACAGGACATTTTGGATAGTTGCCCTCGAGGGAATATCAAAACATCTAGTCCTGAAACAGCTCCATTGTGTCAAAGGCATCTCACTGACCAGATAAATCTTAATGTTTTCAAAGAAATCACTGTGTTCATAGGTTGCTGAAGCGTTGCACTTACAGTTTTCTGAACAGGACATGTCCTTTTTGGTTCTAATAGTTTTAGAGGGCCCAGAGGAAGCTCTCATAGCCTTTCATTTACACTGTTGAAGCTTTTTTACTACAATACATGGAATCATAGAACTGGTTAGTTTGGAGAATACCTTTAGAAACATTGAGTCCAACTGTTACCCCATGTCATGGTTTAGGAATGATACTCCCCAATTTAGTGTTCCTACTGAGAATCTCCAAGTCAGGTGTCACTCACAGGCGGCTGGAGAGGAGAATTGGAAGCACAGAAGGTAAATATCACCAGATGAGATAATAACAATTTACTGGAAACAGCAAAGAGATAAGAAAACAGACAGTAACAGCCAGAATAGTACAAAGTGTACAAAAAAGTGTACAAAAGAGTGGCATAGAATAACCTCCACGTCCTGGCTGCTGCAAAAATTAATCCTGTCCTGGCCAGAACCAGGACAACCCAGAACTGGCAAGTCCACAAATTCACCACCAGTCCATGTCTCTAAGTGCCACAACTACCTCTTTTAAATACTTCCAGGTATGGTGACTCAACCACTTCCCCAGACAGCTTATTCCAATGCTTGACAACTCTTTCCATAAATTTTTCTTAATCTCCAATCTGAACCTTGTTTGGCACAACTGGAAGCCAATTCCTCTTCTCACCAACCCCCACCTGGCTAGACCCTCCTTTCAGGCAGTTGTAGAGAGTGATCAGGTTTCCCCTAAGCCTTTTTTTCTTCAAGATAAACAACCCTATCTCCCTCAGCTGCTCCACGTAAGACTGTCCTCCTCATCAACCTCATTCTTCAGACCCTTCACCAGTTCCACTGCCCTTCCCCAGATGTGCTCCAGCACCTCCTTTAGTGAGCAGCTGAAAACTGAACACAGGATTTGAGGTGCAGCATCATCAGTGCCCAGTACAGGGGGACAATCCCTGCCCTGGTCCTGCTGCCACACTATTTCTGACACAGGCCATTGCCCTTCTCGGCCACCTGGGCACACCCTGGCTCATCAGCTGCTGTTGATCAATATGCCCAGGTCCTTTTCTGCCAGGCAGCTTTCCAGCCATTCTTGGCCAAGACTTTAGCACTGCATGGGGCTGTTAAGACCCAAGTGCAGAACCTTGCCTTTATTGAACCTCATACAATTTGCCTCGACCCATCAATCCAGCCCGTCCAGATCCCTCTGCAGAGCCTTCCCACCCTCCAGCAGATCAACACAGAAAAAAACAACTTGGTGTCACCTGCAAACTGATTGAGGATGCCCTTTATGCTCTCATCCAGATCATTGATAATGATATTCAAGAGGACTGGCTCCAATACTGAGCCCTGTGACTCAAACCCAACACTGGCTGTCAACCTAAGGAAGTGACTTTAAAAAACTTTCCCAATTAATGTCACCTTGTGGATAAGCAGCCATTACAGATCATCAAGCATTAAACCTAGCATTTGAGAAATGCAGCATTGGCCTTATTAATCCTAGAGAATGGAGGTATCTGTGGGTGAAAATATTATTTCAATGAAACAACAAAAGTTTGCTTTTAGCTTTGAGCGATTTTCCATGAAGCATTTCCTCAGCATCTTTCCTCCAATGGCCAGGCAGAGCACTGGCAAAGATCACTGGTCTACCTTTTGAACAAAGAGAATGCAGATGGGTTTTGCCAAGCTAAATTCTAACTTCTTAGACAGTTGGAGCAGACAGGGGGAAGGAGAAATGCAGTTCAGGGTCTGTTTTGCTGTTCTCCCATGTCCCTAGATCTAGATTATTAGCAATGCCTCTGAGTCCTCTCTCTCTAAAAACTTTAAGCAGTTTTTCATACCATCCTCATGCACAATAATAGAATGCTGTAAGTTGCACAATATGGCTCCTTCTCTTCCTTACCCTTTCCAGCAGCTTTCCTATCTGCAGGAAGGGGCAGGGAGGTAGAAGGCTGCTCCCCCTCCTTGCTCTTGTTTCGCCCTCAGCCTCCCATAAGCTACTGACAAATATCAGATTGCTGGCTCAGCTGGAGCATTCTCTAAACAGGAGATAAGGATTACTTATATAGGAACTCTAAACCCATCATCTAAACGTCTGTAATTGCAGGAGAACCCAGCTGTCCAAAATGTGGAGGTCTCTGCCCACAGCCTGAGGCTTTTGCTTTCACCTGCCCCTTGTACTTGTTCAAAGAAAATAAAAAATCCACCTTTAGCTCAATTAGTGAGGGCCATTTCCTCTGGTAGTCTGTATCTCCAAGTAAGAGAGCAAGCATCTGCCAATTAACTATATAAAGACAAGTACAAAATCCCAGACTTTGAAAGGCTTTCAAAGGTGATGCCTCTGTTACGAGACTTGCCTCTCTACCTACTCCTGCAGATAGTGCAAAGCACTTCATCTTTCTCCTTTTGCTCTCTAACTTGGTTTCTCTAAGGTCTACCAAACACACATGCTTACAAGAAACTTTTCATCAGAAGCAAGGCTTTTGTCAGGATACACAAATACAAGGGCAGGCATAAGCTACCTGTCCCCAACATTGCCTCATTGCACTGTCCCTCTCTTCATGATCTACTTCAATTTCTTTGCACCCAACAGTGACTTAAACTGCTCAGCTATGAGATCTGGACTAGTATTTCCAACAACTCATAAAAGCTAAAGTCAGGCAACAGCCCCTGCACTTTGATATGTCAGAAGTGCTTGATCTCAGTAGCATGCCAGCCTGCCTATGAGTAACAAGGAATCATTTCTCATATACTTCACAGAAAGGAGGATAAATGGAGGTTCACGCCTGATAAAGCAGCCATCTCAGCCTGTGATTGAGTCATGACAGCTTCTTCAACCATGATAGCATGGTATTAAGGAATTCTATTTCTATGCCCCTCTATTTTTCCTCTGCAGTTTCTTTTTTCCTTTTAAGCTGAGAGTTCTATTGGGTTTTATTTCTTCAGTCATTATAAAAACTATGGATCGTTTGTACCTCTTGAAATTCCCAATGATCAGTACAGTCTGTCTTGACTGATGTCAATTTTAAGTTGTTTTGCAGAAACTAAGTAAATTACAGACTATGAACAGAAAGGATTAATTAAAGAGGACAGAGAGACTGAAGGCTGCAAAGGGGGCCACTAATCAGACAAAAACTAAAACTTCAGGTTAAAAAACATGGATGGAAGCTTGTCATAAACAGCTGGTTTATGCACAACTCAGATAAGGGGTTAACAGACCACCAGTGCTATCAGTGAATTAAATATCTATTAATTATTTCATTAATTATTATTAATTACTGAAACTTATATTTCATCCCAATTCATCTGAAGAAAAGAAGCTGTCATTTCTGGCCAACATTTCACTCCTTGTGCCACTCAAATCAGTGACAGAGCTGCAGTGAAGGTAAAGGAAGAGCAGAAAGCCATCCAGAAACTGCCAGTGTTCTCACACTATATTGCATGCATCCATCATATGGCATGATAAGAAATGAAAAATCAACTTCCTGCTCTTGTGAACAAAAATAGACATTTGAGTTTGGGTGTTACAGCTATCATGTTCTCCTGTTCTCAGCTCTGTGCCTTTTTTTCCATACCACCCACAACACTCAAAACAGCTTCCAATTTCCTTTTTACCTAATGACCTAAATCTCCACAGAACCTATTTTCCCCTTGAATCCTTCCCACATCTGCCAGATTTGGCCTAGTGTCTTTGCACTATTTCATGGCCAGAAACATCATCCTGGCACTGGTAAACTGCCTTACAGAGTAATATTTCCTCACATAAAGCACTATGTACATTTACACAGTGCTGTATGCAGTAGGAATCTTGAGGATGACTTCCCACATTACTCCCTGCATTCCTGTAGCATGCACTCTCTAGATTTCATTACAAAGAGCCCTAATCCTCACACAGTCATGCCTGAATCTGTCTGCTGCTACAGCTACGACAACCAGCACGGTGATGAAGCAGCTGTATGGGGGGAGTCCAAAAAAGTGCAGCAAGCTTCTTTTCTGCTCAACATGCATTTTGTCTCTCTCCCGCTTATGTTACTTGCAAAAAAGCAAATAATTCATGGTCTCAAATATATATATGTTAATTTTGCTGTTAATGTTATTATTAATGTTTAATTAGTCTTTGCTCTGAAGATGAAAAACAGTGAAGCACATAAGTTAGGCTCCTGCAATTACTGTGATTGCACTCACAAAACCAGCTAATTGCACTTGCAAATTACAACTTAGCTATTTGCACATGTACTTCTGCAGTCTGCCGGCACCACCATAACTGTGGAGACAGCCCGGAAAAAAAAAAAGAGGATGAATTATAGTAATTCTGTGGACAGTTATTGGGGCTTTGTTTCCCTTCATATACACTAGGATTTTTTTATTCCATTGGCATGGCACAAGAGTTTTCAGATGATTGCACCCAGTGATGTGTGTGAGACCTGGAGTTTTCCAGCGTCTGTGGGCCCTAGGAGGTGTTGTGGTGTCCCTCAGCCAAAATAAGCAAGGAGAGGTCTCCAGGTGAGGTTGTGGGCATGGGCCTTCTCTCCCCACTGAGTTAGCCCTAAGGGGAATTGCTTTTCCTCCTCCCAATGTGAAATCCAGCAGGCTCATCTCCGTGGTGCATCCACACTCATGAAAAGCTGCTGGCCCTCAAACTCTACTCTCAGTGTTCAGCTGTTTCCTAGCACTATGGTGCACAAAATAAACCTCTCAGGCATGACTTCTGCAGACTCATACCTTGGGCTGACTGTTGTAAGATGGTTTTTTTGGGATATTTGTACACACCTTTCAATCCAGCACAGCATGCTCAGAAACTCCACCACATCCTTTAGGAAGATGGTGACACCAAGGTGGCTTTGCCCTTTTACCTCTTTCATCTCACCATGCCCTCAGGAGGAACTGAGCATTTGTACAGTGCATGGGTAACACACCTAATTGCTCAGAGTTTCCTGGTGCCTCCATTTGGCAACACTTAAACCCTTCACAGCAATGCAGAATGGACTGGACTCATCAGTCACCTGAACCAGTGATGGAAAGAGTCTGCAGGGTCTCTGTGGCACAATTCACTTATATTTGGCCACCTATTTGATAGGACTTAACGAAAGTGTTAATGGTTGTTAATTTTTGCTGATGATTCCTTATTAAATGCACATTATCCAGATGTCTGAAGGTAGCAGGAACAAAAGGGTTGAGCAAAACTTTTTTCTGAGGGGAGGATTTGAATATGTCTTTTGCAGCAGGCATGTTTTTTAACAGCAGGAGGGCCTTGGAATCCTTTCCCCTCCCCCTAACAAAATTAAACATTTGCTTGTTTTTCTAATCTTGCTATAGACAGCCTCCACGGGTCACGCACGGAATTGAGGACATGATATTAAAATCAATCTGTCCCGCATACTCATTTAAACGGAAGGGAAAAAACAAAGCCACAGAGCAGAACTGCAGGACTGGAATAAAAACCAATAAAGTGCCCCCTCTCTAATTTCTCAGAAGGTCTTTCTAGAGTTTTATTCCCAATAGTGCTCCTTATATGCTTCAGCTTGCCTGCAGAAACACTTGGTATTTCTGTAGTGCAAATCAAAGTGAATTAAACATTAAAGCACTGTGATAGCATAGCAGGTCTGCTATAAGAGAGAAACTGGTTAATGTAGCACTGAAGTTTATGAAGCAGTGGACTGGACTTTCCCTCCCCTCCTCCTTCTTCAGATGTATTTACTTATTTATTAGTTCATTCATACATCCTTCAGTGCAAAGCAGTGAAATCTTTTTCCAGTATAACTCTCTAGTTATATTGGTCTGGCACTACGAATTTTCTGCATATTGCATGGCACAGTTACATACACACAAGCTGTGGGCCATGCTGCATTCTGATGTGTCCTCACAGACGGTGCTTTTCAATACTCCCTGACTAAAAGGCAGCACATTAACTGAAGGATTCCAAACACTGCTCAGAAGAGGAATCCCTCTTCCTTTAATGGAAGGCTGAGGAATTCATGAACACCCATTACATGAACATCATTTGTGCCAATCTTCTTCCATTCCAGGATATAAAAAGCATCAAAGAGATATCTTATTCTCAGGTGAGACCCTGGAGCACCTTGTACTTACTCCTATTCTCTTATCTGACTCACAACAGAGCTGGCAAGCTGACCAGAGATGACAAGTCTTCTGCAGTCAGCTTTCTGCCTTTTCTCCCTCTTTCTTGACCATAGACACTCCTTAATTGCCTTTCCTTGGCCTCTTGGCCAACCCTGCAAAATTCTAAAATAAGAGAGAAGCAAGGACTTGTAAACATCAAGGGGAGCCAGCACTCACCCAGGTACCAAAGGGTCTAAAGTGGCCCCACACTCAGGTGTAGTGAAGAAGAGTTTGGCATCTGCACACACAAAACCACAGTCTGCACACAACCACAGCAAGAGCTGGAGATTCCAGAAAGAAATTAAAGAAATAATTCAGAGGAGCACATTGGAGAGCTAGTAAAGAGAAATAATTCTTAAGGCCCACTAAAGGGAGAGGCTCTAGCCAGGGCCTTGACTTCTATATAGGAGAAATTTGCTCTTCAATTAAGCCCAGAGGAAGTTTATCCACTGAAGCTGAATAATGAAACCATCATTCAAAATGACTTCATGTAACTTTTGTGGTTGGTTGTGGTTTTTTCTTTTCAAGAGAGAAGCTGCAAGGCAGTTTAAAGCTCAACTGCATTAAGGTTCATGGGGGTTAGGTCATCTGGAGAAGCTCTGATTCCCTCTGGGCATTTTGATGATTCTGACTTCCCTCCCACACATTTCTGTCTCTCTCTCAGCATGTCACATCCATGACTATCAATCCCTGACCAGCAAAGGCCAGACAGGTGAACATGATACACATTCCATCCTTATTCTATTTAGAAATATTTTAGCAGGTTATCTCAAGATGCTTTTAATTTACTGTTATGTTGGACAAAAAGTTCAAAGCCTCCTTCAGCACTGGTGATCCCATTCCTTGCCCTATTTGGAAACTGCAGACCTTAATTTCACAGCTACCTTTACTTCAGAAGGATGATTCTGCATCATCAGAGTAATTGCTCTACATCTCTGTTAAGGTCTTCCCTGCAATGCAAAGAGGAGATGCAACATGTTTATGTATGTATGTATCTATACATGTGTATATCTGTATCTGGATCACCACCTGATGAACACCTCAGCCAAACAACATCCAGCCATGTTCCTAAAGAGAGGGCAGAGCACTCATACACAGGTTCCCACTGTCATTAGGAACAGATCTAACACACACTATTTTTGGAAACAATATTTCCACCTTGAAAAGGAGTGGTGGGAAGGACATAGGAACGTCCCAGGTGAGTGTTTGTTTTGTTTTTCATTTCAAGAGAAAAACATACAGAGCTCCACTGGAAGCAAGCCAAAAAGCTTGTAAATAACCTTGATCAGAAACTGGCAGATCAGGTTCCTTTTTCCCCATTATTGTTATTTTGAGGACAAAGTCTTGTGGAGCATTGAGGAAAACAAGCATCAAATGTGTTGTAATGATACTGATGTGAAAACAGGATGAAATTTTGGATTTTAAGTTCATCTATTCTCTTTCAAATATTCTGTATGCCTTGTCCCTCCATTTTCACTTTCTTTGAGAACATGGCCACAGGAAGTACAAGCTATCAATTATTTATTAAAATCCTTAGTTTCTTCTGCTCTCACTAACATCAGAGCCTCTTTGACCCAAGTATTAACCAATTTCTATGAAAAGACTATCCCTCCCCTAAGTGTTTTATAATCTAAACACTCATGAAAAGTTGATACACAAAGGACTGAACTAGCCTGCTTGCCTATAGTCAGGCACAGATTATATTCCATATCTCCTGTCTCTCAACAGTGATGGTGGCCTCTTGCCCATTGCTGCAAGCTCTGCAGTACAATTCACCAATACTACCTGAGATTCAGGCTGACCCAGTGAAGCTGGCTCTTCTCCACTACATTGTGAGAAGCTGGAGGTCTATTAAAAACTTACTGTTTCTTTCTCCCTTTCGCTGGTTGGCATTATACCTCAAGAGAGGTCCTGCAAGTAACCAAAAAAATATTACTTGCTTAAACAGAGGATACAAAAACATAGAAAAGTATATGTATAGAGATTTGAGGAGAGGTTGTTTAAGTTCACCAATCTAGGCATTTAACTTTGGTTTTGAAGTGGTCTGTCTGAATAAAGGTTTTTATTGATGGGAAATGTTTGGCTTTTTTCCCCTGAAAATCAATTCTGAGAAAAGTCTGTATACTCCTCTGGCAAACTGCTGATTTAGAGAGGAGCAAATGATGATCTGACACCACCCTCTCTCAAGAAAAAACAATAAAAAAAGCAAGTAACTTGATTCCCCAAGACACGGATGCATGTAGTGTGGCTAGTTCCCTTTTTTCACCCCTGTAATCACTGCACTTCTCAACACAGTCAAGGACATGAATTTTTACTAAGAACCCTTCAAAGGGCCTCCCGATGTCCTACTCTCCTGAAGGGCAGCAGCTCCCTGCACACATAAAATTTCTGCTGAAGCTCAATTCCAGCTAAAGGCTGCATGCCATTTCTATCCCTGCACTGAACATACCTCTACTTTTCCCCTCAAGCAGCACCCCAGGTTTCATCCTCTTTCCTCACTGTATTCTTCTTCCCTTCCACTGTCAGTATCCTCACCTGTCACACCAGGCCCAAATAACACCCACCTGTGCTCATCTGCAGCAGTGATGCTTCAGGACATCTTAGAGCACATGCAGTTGAACAGAAGTAGATGGAACTATACTTTTGCTATAGAATCATGTAGGTGACTTCCATAGACTGAAGCACTCCATATGGAGTAACTTGTGGGAATGCAGAAAGAACAACTTAGGCTCACCTTTATCTCAGACAAGATCTGTTTTGCAGTGTAGTTGTAGCTCGAGTTTAGGATTTCTTACCCTGTTTATCTTCAGGAATTATCCAGCTATAAGAAATTTTATACTGGGAAAAACTAGCTCAATAATGGATTACGTGAAAGCATCTGATTATTACAGCAAAGGCCATATTTTCTTGTCAGTGATTCAGAACTCAGTGCACAGGGACAGAAGAACCAGAAGTTTTATTTAAATCGCCCTCTAGATAGAACTCCCCAGACTTATTTAGCATGAGCATAACTGCAACAAATAGACAAAGCAGGCTCCATATCACAGTATTACATGAACTAATGAAAATTACTTTAGAATCACAGCATTGTAGAATGGTTTGGATTGGATGGGACTCTTAAAGAACATCTAGTTTCAATCTCCCTGCCATGGGCAGGGATGCCTTCTAATTAACTAGATTGCCCAAAGCCCCATCCATTCTGGCCTTCAACACTCCCAGGGATGGGGCATCCACAACTTCTCTGGACAGCCTGTTCCAGTAAATCACCACTCACACAGTAAATAATTTTTTTCCTAATAGCTAATCTAAATATATCCTTTGTCCTATCACTACACACCCTTGTAAAAAGTCCCTCTCCAACTCTCTTGTAGACCTCTCCTAGGTGCTGGAAAGGGCAATAAGGTCGCCTCTCCCTCTCCCTGTCCCTCTCCCTGTCCCTGTCCCTCTCCCTCTCCCCTCATAGAAGATGTGCTTCACCACTCTGACTTCCTCTGTGGTCCTCCTCTGGACTCTTTCAACAGGTTAAGATACTTTGCAGGAGTGATGATGGAACTGTTTGTTGCATTGACAGAGGCTTTGTTAGCACAAGTTTCAAATGCCACAACTCTCATTCAAATATACAAACAAAACCATAAAAGACACTAGAAACACAGGGACCACTATGACATGGCTTTATGATTTTAATGGGAAACAGGAAATACATTCATAGGCACAAATCTGGGAGACACCGAAGGGAGAACTTTAAAACATATGCACATACTTTTCAGGGATACAGACCTTTTTAAAGCAGATTTCTAGCATTCCATTATCGAAAACCTTTTAAAATATTCAGACATGATTAGATCAAACATTTCCCTACAAAGCCCAATGAATGAGGTATGGCATTTCAGCTGTCTGAAAGACATGACTGCAGAGTGAAGCCTAGGGGAGGAGAAGAGACTTTAAGCTTCACTGACATATACTCCATATAAAAGGCATGCTAGCAGACTTTTTGGGTCAGTGGTAATCAGCAAGAACATTAAAGACTAGATGTACTGTAACCATGGAAAAAAATCTATTTATTCTCTAATAGCAGAAGCAGTCACAATGGTTGTGGTGAGCAGCCAAGTGAGGGGCCACTTACTCTCCAGCCGAGTCCTACTGAAGCCAGTGGTGCTACATCAACTACACCAGTGGTGAAGTCAGCTTGTCAGAGCCCCAAGTCACCACTGTGCTCCTAAGCTGCACAGGCACGCTCTGGTTTGGCACCACCTGGTTAGGAGACAGCTTCAGCAGAGACAGATCTAATGAAAATGTTCCTCCCCACCAAAAGCACATCAGTGAATGCAAAAGGGCACTGATGATCCCTATTGAACAAATGCGTCACCAGCCCCCTGACTCACACACCAAGAAAAACTGCTGCACTTTATGAGGTGCTGGATGTTGTTAAAATCGGATGTCAAGAGACTCAAATCCCTTGCTCAGGTTTGTATTCTTTTCTCGATGCTCTGTTTGAAATTGAGCTGTTAAAAGCTAGACAGTCTTGCTGACTGTCAAGTCACTCAAATCCCAGATTTCATTCCCCATTAAAACAGTACACAATGACAAGAAACAGATCCTTATTTACTCCAACAGAGTTTTGCCCTCAAATTTATCATTCACACTACGAGCAATTAAAGAAAATGAAATCTACACATAGCTCCCCTCATGATACTGCACTAGATATACTTACTAGTATATGTAAACAGGCTCCAGCTTGTTTGAATGAGATTTTACTTGCCTTATGATCAACTGGAAATCTTATGTGGATGACATAGGGCACTTTCTCAAACTTAAAACATAAAGCTTTAAAATAAGACCCATTCCTTCAAAATAGATCCCCAAATAAGCAAGCACAGCCTCTTCACACGTTGTTGTTAGGTGTGGCTGGCTTAAAGGTTTACATCTCTGTAAAACTCACATTACAGAAAAGTATCAGCTTCTCCATGAGTAAGATAGGATAGAGGCTATCAAAAATCTTTCAGCAAGAAAAGATCCTTGAAATTAGTTTGAATATTCCCTCCTGGTTTGTCCTTTCTGTCTGCTTCATCACTCAGTGCTACTGTAGTCAAGGGGCCCAAAGCAAGTTTGATTTTAAGGATTACTGACAGCAACTGTCTCAGGAGAATCAGGAGAAAATTCCATAAAGAGATCACTTGAGAAAAATCCAAGAAACCTTCTACCACATGGTGAGGACTTGCTCCCACTGAGTACATGAAGGGTCTGGCTCCAAACCCTGCACAGACCTTGCAGGACCACCTTGTACACAGAGTCACAACTTGTGTCTCCTGCAAAGCCATCTGACAGAAGGATGCTGCAAGTGTCAATATTTGCCTGCCTGTCCCAGAGTCTTCATGATGGGCACAGCTACTTTTAAGAGGAAAGCAAGGAAGCAGTCACTTGGCACTCAGGGTGTGTGGAAATATCCAGCCCAACAAACAGAGCTGAGGAATGCAACAAACAATTCAATACCAAAACCAGAAGCCTAGTTTTAAACAGGTACCTGAAACTT
This sequence comes from Thryothorus ludovicianus, assembly GCA_013397245.1. Classification (NCBI taxonomy): domain Eukaryota; kingdom Metazoa; phylum Chordata; class Aves; order Passeriformes; family Certhiidae; genus Thryothorus; species Thryothorus ludovicianus. The sequence goes on along the minus strand of VZTB01006370.1, from coordinate 161,462 downwards.
CCACAATTCAAATCCTAATAGCACAGGCCCAAAATATAGAAATAGATCATGGAAAATAACAGGAGAGAAATCCAAAGCTTTACCTCAATGAAAGCATTTCCTAACTTTTAAGGAATGACAAAATTACCTACACGCATTGCAATTACCGACCACCGTTCCTTTCCTCTGCTCCTGGAGCCAGAGCACCTGCACACCATCACATCTTTACAGGTCTCATTTAGCATGTGTTGTGAGAATTGTTATGTAAGACTGAGTTTACTGTTCCATCCTGGAAGTGCTCTGTGTTTTGGGAAGCTACTGCCTGGTATTTGTTACTCATCAGAACCAAGGTGTCAAGCATATGATGCTGCTTTTTCAGCAAGTAAAGAGCCTCTTACCAGCATAGAAGCAAATGAGCAGCTTTCCCAGGAGTGTTTTTACAGGATACCAGCTCAATGTTTAAAAAAATAAAAATAAGTCAAGGATTATGTATGATGAACAGCTGGAGGACGTTAAACATATTTTACTTTAGGTTTGGCAGGGTTTAGTAAATCATGATTTAATCACGCTCCCAGGCTATCACTGCAAGTGAACTCTGGAAATGCTCAATAAGACATAAAGAAAGGATAAACAGAAGAATGGAAAAGACATTTTACCAGGAAGGACGGAGTCATTTGTTATTCAGCTTTGGAGCAAAACAAATGTGAAGACGTCTCGGAAATGAGAGATGAGAATAGCTGTGAAAGAACAGCATGTCACCTTCCTCCCTCAATCGTGGGCACGCTTCAGCTGCAAACCTGGCCTGGACCTCGGGCGAGTGTCCCCACTCCACACACAGGCACACACAGAGCTGTAGGCTCCAGAATGAGAACTGCCTGTTCTTTATTCTAATAAGACTTCAATGTCTGGAAATGCTGCCAGCTTTTTCAATCAGCCAGGCAGTACATAAGCCCAGATAAATTAAAATTAGTTTCATGAAAGTTTTGAGGAATACTGTCATATGCTTTACTGAAAATTAAGGAACAAGTCAGTGAAAGCTGTGAAACTGACTTCAGTGTTGAGCTGTCTGAGCTCTGCATTTACCTTATTTGAGCAATTTTAGTATCTGTAATAGCTAAGCCAATGCTCTGATTGATTCTTTATTAACACCACTTGCTCATTTTTTGTGGTTTCATTACCTTCTAGAAGCCAAAGGTTTCTAGATTCTGGGCCAAATTCAGAAGTAAGGCTTGTAAAACTGATACAAACTATACTTGCATAAATTATATACCCTACAAGATCTTCTTACATCCAAAAGAAATGGGAAAACAAACTGTTAAATTGAAGGTCAAAGTGATTATGTGTGATTCATTGCACAAGCCACACAATCTTCTGGCCTACCAACTGCTTGTGTGAACCGAAGAATACAAGACTGACTAGGTGAGACCAACATTCTGTGCAGCTCAGCAGCCTTCCTCCTGTCCTTTGATGGGCTTTTAAGCTACAGGACACTGTATTACATGTGTGGGACATTGCAGGAGCTGGCTCCACTCACTATACACAAATTATGTGTCAGCACCTCCCAAAAAAATAAATAACACCACCAAAAGTTACCCAAGCCAAACAAACATGCAATGACTTCTCTCCAGAGCACACTGTTGCAGCAATGTGTCCCTTTGGAATAACCTGGAACAGAGCAGGTGCCCCTGGATCTATCAGTGCTCAGCAGATCTCCCTTCATTAGTGGCCCAAAAGTTAAGGTGAGGAGCTCCCCAGCTGACCAAGAAATCACCTCACATAGCCTTGAACTTGTCACTTGCTAATTTGTTTTTATGTGTCCAACAGCCCTCTACAGCCACCAATTCTTCTGGTTTCCTTGGTGACAAATTACAGCAAGTCAGGATTCGGGTCAACAGCCTAATAGAGTAAACTTTATGTGGCTTTAACGTCAACATTTCCACCTTTTTCTTTAAAGAATTAACTTACAAGAAAATAGCATAAAAAGTAAGAGTTCATTTTCCAGATTATCACAGACTTGTGACTTTTTATATTATAAAAATATTTATATCACAGTGCAAACATTTTAAAAACCTTACTGTTTTCTGTTTTTCATGTCTCAGACTTTTATAAGAACTGCACAAAAATTTTGGAGTTGTTAGTAATAAAATTTCCATTCTAATTGTCCAATTCTTTTTCTCCACTTACCACATCTCTCCATGTTCTTTGTGGAATCACTGTGATGATATCAATGAAGAAAACCCTACCTAGAGTCTTTCATTTTCTCCTCTACCCTGAAACAAAATCCTCTTCCTTCCTTAATCATATGCAAACTACAAAAAATGATAAAATTATGCAAAAATTTACAACAAAAAGAAGTTTTCCAAGCATTCTCTTTTAAAGGATAGCATGTGACAAAGTGGCAAACATCCCTTCTTATCAACATAGCTAAAACTACCAAGTAGCTAGAGTGTCCTTAATTCTTTAAAGCACTTAGCTTCTTGATTACTTCTAACAGTTTGGCCAGAAATATTATTCTCAAAATCCACAGAAGTTGAGGCTTGAGAACTTTCTTATCTATGTGAGAATGATATTTTTTCAAGCTTACTCTTGCTGAACATCCACACTTCCCAAGTTTTGAAGCAGGATGGCACAGCTGGCAAAGTACAATGAAACCAGTCAAGCAGAGTTTATCTCTAATGGTTTACCACTAACAGTGACTGCCATGCTCTGAAAGTCAGACACTTGTAACTTAAATACAAGGAGCTCACAAGTTAGTTGTGATGGATGTGCACCTTAGCACTGTCACAAAAAAGGCAATGGAATATTATGAAATATTATCCATTTTTCCCCACAGAAACACAGGTTTGTGAAAATGAGCAACCAAACACACAACTTTAATATGCTTTTAACTTGTCCTCTCTTGGGACTACTAGTGCTGAGTCAGATTCCTGCTAGGAACTGACTGGATTTCTGGAAGGAAGGTGTTAAAGACTGTGGTGCAAATTAATCCTTTCCATTTAAGCACATTTTAAAGGCTACTGCCAGACACTAAGATATAGGACAACCCATATGATCTTTCCAAAACAGAAAAAAGGNCATAATTGATTGGCCATCACCATTCCAGGGCACTGCACATGGTCTGCTCCTGTAGTGGAAGGGGAAGGGGAAGGGGAAGGGGAAGGGGAAGGGATTTACAGCACCTTTTAAAATCATTCTTCAGACAATGAAGGCAGCAGGCTGAAACACAAACAGCCTCCATTCAGAATTATGACCATTTTTCATAATCCACATTAAAAACCAGTGTGTGTATATACGGTCAGGACCTCAATATGATACTTCCTGCCTTTGTAAGCACAGAACAAATGGCTTCAGTTCAGATACATAAGCTGAGACAGTCTGTACTGAAGCCTTTCCTCCTGGCCCTGTTGCTTCCAGTGGCTGCTGGAGCTCCAGGACAGAGAAGATGACCTCAATGGGCAGATCTATCCCCACCACACCCAAAGCCAGGTAGCAGAGGCCCATGTCACCCAAAAGTAACAGCAGGGGTTGTGGACACATGTTAGTCCTTCCTGTGTGGACAATGGCCAAGAGGGCATCCCCACTGAAATCAACAGCAAAATTCACATGGCCAGGACATCATATGGGGTGCCTGGTGGGGGCTGAGAAAACAGTGCCATTGCTTCAGCCACCTCAGAGAGAATGGGAGACACCAAAAAAAAAATTAAATTAAATGGGTGATTTTGCTGTGAAATCTTAAACTGAAAGAAAATAAAATTCCTTCAGAGAGTGATAAATATAATTCGCAGCTTTTATCTAAGCATCAGCTCAAAGTATTTCCTTCTTTTCTAATTAAAATAGGGATTTGAGTGCCAGAACAATGATCTCTAGTCAAAGACTCTCACAGACAGAGGGATCACACCAACTCATTTCCTACTGGAACAATAAAATCAAACCAAGGTTTGGGAGACCGGCATTTGTTGCTATTATTCAAGTTGGCACCATGCACACTCTGCAGTACTTTGATGTGGCTGCCTTAGGCAGCTCATAACACGAGTAATAATATTGTAAAATATAAACAATCCCAGTTAGCAGTTTGGGAGAGGATAAAGAAATCAAAAAAATCCCCAACCCAGAGCCCCTGCTTTTGGAGCAAGAACTAGCACACTGCCTTCCCTGTTTGCAGGTCCTGATAAAACTAACCCCAAATTTTAATAGTGCTAAGACCATTCTCCTGAACATTATGAAAGGGAAGCTGGGTGCCAGAACAGAGACATCCCTGAGCCAAGATGAACAATGCAGTCATATCCCAGAGTTATCCCAAGTGTCCCCCTCATTACCAGTGAAAGGGCTCTCCTGAAGTCATGGGGGGCTACATAAACTTTGAATTGCCAATGAAAGTGATCATCTGAAAATAAATTTAAAGTGTTGAGAAAATGTTGCTCAACTCCCAGTGTTCCCCTGACAGGAGTAGACAATTTTTTTTTAATCATTCCCTGCTTTTCAAGTGCACATTGCAATGATAATGAAATAAGTGGGCACTGGAAAGAGCCACAGAGCACATCTAATGGCAGATAAACCCCCACATCCCATGCCATGTGACCAGCCAGGAATCCATCCTCTCAAAGGGCTGGAAAACAGAAGAGACATGCTGACCACTTAGGAGTAACACCATTCTCCTGATTCTGAACCAGGTCCCTTTTCCCTCCTTCCATCTTCTCACCTCTTCCCTTTCCACTGCCTTCCCGATCCAGTGCCTCTTGAAATCAGCAGGTTTCCTGATACTGCTTTTAATGGCCTTCAATCAAGATCACCTAAGGCTCTGCTGTTAAGAGCAAACCTCACCAAGTAAGGAATTTCCATCATGAGATGTGATATGCATGGGAAGGCAAGGCCAGAAGTGCTTGGAGAAAGGGCCTGCCATAGTGGAGTTGAACCAAGAGATTGAACAGAATTACTAAAACCACAGAAATCCCAGTTTAGCAATGGAATACATAGCCCAGCCTTGAGATGGGAGAACAAATTGACTCTGTTCCAATAACTGCACTCTGCAGGAAATAATAATAACAAAAAAAGGCAGTGCATGTCACAAAATTAGAATAAAATTAATAGTATTAATGCTAAGAAGGAGAGGGCTCCAAGTGAATCCAAACCGGTTATTGTCCTTCTACTATCAATTACTGTGCTAAATGCCTTTTTATTTTAGAGCCTGAAGCCAAGCTCACAAGTCTTAAGATTCATTAGATCAAAAGAAATAGAAAAACAGACAGATTTAAGGACATAACCAAACACATCTATTTACAGGTCTAATCCTGAAGGCACTGGCTGTTCTACTCAGGCTGTACACAGACAATGGTATTGATGGTGGTGCTGCTCCAGCTCCCTTATTAAAATACATTCAGATGGAGACATAAACACTGAGTTGTGTTTTATATAAGTAAACTTATAGCCAATAAAATCAGACAGTATTCCTCACTTCCTTTATTACATTATTTCTAGGAAGGTGGAATGCATAATATGAAATGCTGGTCATAGAATATGCAGCCTCTGAATCATAAAATGAGGACAGGTTTTAACTAAGTCTATTCAGTAGCTTAGGAGATTACAAGCATTAAAAAGAGCATTTTAGAGAAAAAAAAAGAATATGGCTGCTTCTTAGCATTTATCTTAGATTCTTGCAATTTAGAAATGAGTTAATAAGAGGACTGTCAAGAGAAAAAGATCTAAGCACTATCATATGCATTAGCCAATTCTGAAAGAAAAATATCACAATTCAACAAATTTTAACAGTTATTCTTCTACAATTTTTAACTTTCTTTGCATAAATAGATGGTACTATCACTGCAAGGTAAAACTGCTACTTCCAGGTTAAATAACAAAATCTACCAAGACCTCATCTGTAAAAATTGGAGAGGAAAAAGCCCTATGGAAGTACATAGTGAATGCAGCAGTAAGGTTTCTTTAAGTTGGACAGAAAATTGTCTGTAATTGCACTTACAGAAAACATAGCAATATGCCTATCAGGAAGTCCTCTAGACAGACAATCACTATTTATTTGTGTTTTGGATTTATTTTAAGATGCTTAGATCAGTTCCAAGTAGAATCACCTTATAAGGGAGCACATATGCCAATCTCTGTCCATTATTGCCAAGTCCAAGTATTCAGACTTGAGTAGTCAAATACCATTGGCTCCTAAAAGGGAGTCTGAATACACAACATCTACTCAGAAGTACCAGGACTCTGTGGGACCATTCTACAATGTCCTCTTCCATCAGTGTTTTTCGAAACAGGTACTAACAGCATCTCTGGAACAGTACAGCTTATGCACAAAATGAATAAGATTAATAAAACAGCTGTTAATTGCATTCAGGAATAAAGTTGTAACAAGATAAGAACAAAACGTCTTAGCTTCATTTAGACACTTAGCAAAGTGTGCTCAAGATCAATGCATTTCTCTCATGCACATTTTACACTTACAGGCAATGAAGAACTTATAGAGTACTTCAGCTTCAGCTGTTTGACTTACTCACATCTTCCAGAGGCCACAACCTACTCCAAGGCCATCCACCCTTTCCTCATGTCATGCAGTGACAAAGAGTCTGAAAACAATCAAACTAATTTCCACAGAGATGAGTCGAGAAGCACAATTAAACACTTTTTTTTTTCCGGCAAAGCAATCTGTCTTAATGCTGCAGTGTTTTAAGCACAAAACATTTTCTCTGCTCGCAAAAGTAAACAAACAGTCCTAGTCTGACTTTAGGCCTGCACAAAGATGCAGCAACACTCCCCACTCTTGCAACCATATCCCAAAACCAGCCAGCAGCCTCCCTCCCCCATGAAAATTTGCAGGAATTATCCTCCCTGCCCCATCATTGCTGCATGCAGCCTAACAGTCTTCCAAGCAAAGTTGCCCTTGGAGGGCAAACACCTCTGTCTGAAAGGCCCTCCCATGTGATTCCTGTCATCAGAATGAGAAACCCACATGCCCTGGTGACTGCTAGTTTGTGGGTATTCTGCCATGGGACATGGGATCTCACAAAGGAGTTCAGGCCACTCAGGCTCTAGGCAATTAATTTCTAGCTGCATACTGCAGCAAGCTGCCATGATAACATCACTAACATCACTTGGCCTCCATGCCAAGACAGGACAGACACTTTCTTCCTGCAGTATCTCCCAAAATCTTTCAAAGGAAGGTCACACTTAAGATCCCCAGCAGGGCTAGAACACCACTTTATCCAGTTCTACATCAACACAGGGACAAGAACACAATCGTGAAAGAGTTAATCCTCCCAATGTGGTATTTTTCTTTATTTTACCTTAGCTTAAGTGAAGTAAAAGAATGTATTTTGCAGCACAGGTGTATGCTAACACAGGTCTACAAGGACTAAAGCCTTTTTATCTTCAAATCATCCATTCTACAAAATTTCTTTTTAAACATGCTTATAGTTAAGGTGATTTGTTTGAGCTTAGTTTCTTTGTTTTGTTCTTGACACGAAAAATGCAAAATTGTAAAGCTGAATGTTTAGGAAGCCATTGATATGAAACAAAGTAACCCACACTGTTTTAATTTTCTTGCTGATACTCATATGAGTTATTCACAGCACGTTTGTCAAACGTTGCCCTTTACATTAAGGCTTTGGCAAGTATGATAAAGTATAAGCTCTATAAAATCATATTCACAAATCTACCTTTATAGCACTTAATTATATGGGACAGCAACAGTAGGGTGTCCCATAAAAGATGTGTATATTTGATGCTTTCTTAAGTTGCCAAATCGTAGCAGAACATGATTTTGAACTCCTGAAGACAAAGATATAAACATTAGCCCGTTTGATACAGATAGGAAGAGGTTTGTACCTACTAACTGAGCTCCTATTCGATAAGAAAACATGTAAAATAAAGCACATAGCTCATTTTCTCAAGAAAAGAAAGATAACACTGTTCCCAAGCTCAGTACCCCTGATTAGCAGAATATACCCTCATTTACTGCTGCTGTATAGCCTAGACATACATAGGCTCTAAGTTCCATAATTAGTGTCCTCTGTTACAAGGATAGAGTATTACATTCATGTCAGAAAGGAGGGGAGAAGCAGAGGGGCGGGGGAAGATACTGTTCCATATAAAAGAACCCACTGTGTCTCACTGGCTCTCACTGCAGACGGGTTCTGTAGGTGGCCATTCAAACAACAAAGGAAGTTCAAGGGTTCAAAACAGATTTCTACTCCTTAATACATAGAAATCTGCATTTTTAAGCTCAGTCTCCCTGCTGTGCAATTATGTATGAATTTAAGACTAGTCATTTTCTTACAAGAGGCTGTGTTGTGCAAGTGGGAGACAAAATCAGGTCACCCAATCATAAGAAGTAAATTTTCCCCCACCAGCCACAGCACTCCTGAGAGAGACAAAGAGGAAAAGGCAGATTTTGTTACCTGCTCAGACTAGTCCAATTTCTAATCATATCCTTTAGAATTGTGAATACCTCTTGCATTTCCCTTCAGACCTAGGGGCTAACATGGAAATCTAATTAAACTGTAAGGAGGATCTGTTTAAAACAAGGCACCTGTCCTTTCTGAGACTCCCGTATCTATTCCAAAATCATTCTCTTTCTCTTACTTGCATTTGAACACTAAACTTAAAGTTGCTTTTTTCCTCAAAGACATTTTATATATCCACTCAGTGTATTCACTATGGTCCATATGCACTGAAGATCATACCCTTCCAGAGCAAAAAGCCTAGGGAAGAAGAGATTAGCCCCAATCACTGTGCTTCACTCCATTCCTCACCTCAGAAACTCTCAGCAGAAATTCCTCCAGTTTCACAGAGGCTTTGCATAGGCAAGAGAAGCCACATCAGTAAAGCCTGACCCATGAAGAAGCCTCCCTCACCCACCAACCTGTGATTAATATTCACACACAAAAAACAAGAATATCTTACAACCCTTCAGAGAAACAAACAAACAAAAACCACAACAAAATACAAACAAACAAAACCCTATCTCCTGGTATTGGACCAGAATTCAGAGAGTATCTCTGAGACTAAATTTCTGTTGCTAAAATCAGCTGATTTCTTATATGTTATCACAGAGAAACCAGTAATTAGGGCTAAGGTTTTTTGCAGAAAGATATGGCAAAGGACGTACATCAAGGCTAAACCATAGGACTAGGTCTGTCTCAGTTGATCCCCAACATTACCTTCTGTATGGTCATGAATGCACAGATAATGTTTGGAAGAGCCAGCCAGGGGAGAAATTACCTCCCCGACTACCCTGGAGGAGACTACTCTAAAACCATCCAGCAACAATTCCTTCTGTAGGAAAGATGTGACCCAGGTCCATCAGCTTTATTTATACATGGCAATTCTGCTCTGCCAAAAGTTGTTACACAGCACTAATTCAGGATGTGTTGCAATGTCTCATATAGGTTGGCTGTTCCAGGACTCCCAAATAGTATCTTATTTCCCTTAGGAGCAGTCATTCTTCAGTTTCTGTATTAAAAAATGAGTGCTATCAGACATTTCTATTTATTAGGTATTTTAAAAAAATATTTTGTTGACTGAATGTCAACAGTAACTATATCTTGTTATTCAAAGCTTATTTGAAAAAGAAATTGATGCTGTACACTAGAGATTACAAAGTTAATTCTGTTTAGTTTCAACAAAGGCAATATGCTGCACTAGATAAAAAAGGAAAAACAAATCGAAAAATGCTCTGATTCTCCAATATAGCCCACAGTTCTAACTTTGACCCAGTGTAGCTCAGTGCTGAAGAGCTCGGGATTAATTTGTGGTTAGTGAGTCAAGAGAGAAAATCAGTCACTGAAATCACAGCACAGTATTCTTTATCTGTAAATAAGAAAAAGCCTGGGTTTTGCCCTTTCCTTCCCTATGAAATAAACTACAAATAGCCGCAAAGAATGTTGAAAACAAAGTTAAAATGTGTGAATAAACCTAATAATTTAGAGATATTACAGTTCAAATATATGGATAAGTAGATATTTAACCTGCATGCATGTATCTGTGGATGTTAAAATTTATAGATAAGGTCGCCATGCTCAAACTGTGCTAAAACACCACAGTGATACAAGCTGCATGCTTTCCCTTGCTGGGGTCGCAAGATTACTTTTTGTGAGAGTGAAGAAAATAAAGGGAAGGACAATTTTGAAAACTATCTTTTTTTCAGCCTGATTTACCACTTTTCTATCTGAAAGAGGCACCAGTGCATGGTCTACTGAAAACTACCTTTTCCATCTTATAATTCTCTTCCTAATTCATGAAATATTTTTTTTTCTGCACAGGGAAAGTGTCATAGAGTATGTTCAGAGGAAAGAGAGACCTCAGGCGAGCTGCTAAACATCTGTGTGAGACTTGTACTATAGTGTTCTCCTGAAATGAGAGTGAACTTCAACAGTACAGGCCTAACTGCTGTTTCTTCAGCAAATGTCCCTCCAATGCTAATGGAGAGACGACTCTCTAAAACTTCCATCCTCCAAGCACTTAGAAAGCCTCATTTTCCTTTGAGTGCATTTCCACAGGTCAGATGCTGGCATTGCACTAAGGAGGGGACGAAAAAATTAAGTTCTGTCAAACCTGTGCTAGCTTGGGAGTGCAGCATAACATTCGTAGCCAGGCAGAACTGGCAACATCTAGCTGTGTGTATTAATGATGTGGTGGAGCCAGCACTACAAAAACCAGAGGCAGGGACAGCCCAAAAGGGTAAGGAAAGCATCACTGTGCTAGAGGCAGCTCAAGGAAGGAAATGGTAAAGCAAGGTGAGAAGCTGGACCCAGCCAAGTCCAGGACCCACTCAAAGCTGTTTCACGTGAGCCATGTAAGTGAAAAAAGATTAGATAGAAAAATAAAAAGCAAGCCCAGCATTAAGAGTTCAGATGATAAATTCTTCCAGATGGGACCCATGCACCACTGTTCTTTCTGTCTCGTGTTACAAAGGACTGAAGCCACAAAACTGCTCTGAGATCACACACATCTATAGTGAACTAGATCCTCTTTGAATTTAATTTCAGCAGGTATTAAAAGGAAAGGATTTCTCTTTCAGCCCTTGTTAGCATTTTCAACCCATTCTGGAATTTGTCTATCATTTTTATCTGTTGATTTAGAAATGTTAATAAAGATTGATGGTCTCCCTGAGGAAAAACAGGTGAGGAGATAGCACAAGTCGGATTATATCATCCCAATAAATCTTCCTTTCAAAACAAACACAGCTTTCTCTTCTTTCAAAATACTGCTCTTTAAAGACTATACTTTGTTTTTTAATAAAGAAAAAAGTCTTTCAACTGTGTTAATGATTAGCAAATGATATGGCAGCTTACCAAGATGCTTGGGACTACAGCTTTAGTCACTTATCAGATTAATACACATAAATGAAGGATTCTGTATTCTTCACTTATAATGGCTGAAATCATTGGGTTTAGTGAGGGACAGCTACAGCTGTCCTGGAAAAATGGGGAGGATGGAGGGAGAAACTGAGGAGAAAGGAGCTCCCAGAACACACTCATAAGGATACTGCTGTCTGCAGCCTCCTTTGAGTTGTGAATGATACTGAGAAATAAAAGAGCTCCACAAGCAGCTTATAAAAATAATTAGAGGCATGAAAAGATCTACAGATTTCGGAAAGACACTGGAGAGGTCTAATGTATTTAATTTAGATATAAGGGCACAAGAAAGAAGTACACAAAGGAATGAATAATACAGAGAGAGAATTCCAGGATTCTTTAATTATCCAGCTTTGTAATGCAAGAACAAGTGGGTATTCAGAGAAATTAAACTAATTCCAGAGAGTTCCCAGGCAATACACAGGTAACCAGCAGAGCTGCTGCCCGTGTTTCATTACTAAGGCCAAGAATTTAGGAAGAATTTTAAAAAAAAACAAACATACACTCAGCTCAGTTAATAGTAGCATGTGCAAAGACAACAGAGTGAACAAACAACACATAAGAAGCTCATGCTTCAAAGGACCTGTCAAAGCCAAGCCTTCCTTCTCTACGATAAACCTTCATGTGTGGGCAGTTGTTACTACTAGTTGTTACTACTTACAGTTTGCTTGAACCATCTGGTAACAGCCATGATTTTCTGATCAAAACTATTTTTTCTGAGTATTTGAGGATTGCTACTAGGCTCAAGGAAGAAAGAATATTCTTTTCCTTCTCTGAGCCCTCTCTCCACGCTACCTCAGCCTGCAGCAGGCCATGCCTGGGATGGGAGGGACCCTGTGCTGTTCTCTCCATTGTGACAGCAGAACACCAACATTGCCATGTGTTGTTTCCATGGCCCTGGAACATCCCACAGAAGCACTTTGTTTCCTCTCCAGCAGCAGCAAGGCTCAATATGCCTTCCCAAACTGGCTGTCATCCTCAGATGTTTTAACAGCTACTGAAGAGGATGCCCATGGACACCACTCCACAACTTTTCTTATCAGCTGATAAGAAGGGGCCATTGATATAAGTCTCCTGCCACTGGCCATAGCTACAGAGTCCTCCTTAAGCTGTGGGGAAAAATGAGTCTGTGTGCACCCAGGACCAGTGGTCTGGGCTCATTTCCACAGTTGAAAAGGGAACCATGATCTCCCTAGGGAAACGAGCAGAGGAGCCAATCCTGCAGCACATCAGCACCTGGGGAGCGTGGGGCAGAAGGGGCACCCTCAGGACACCTCAGGCCATAACCATGGGACAACTTTTGCCTCCAGAGGGAGGAGAAATGTAAATGGAAACGATCCAGCCTGCTGTGACTGCTCCATATGCCCGGTCTTGAGTTCCTCGGAGAGGGAGGGAAAGCGAAAATCCCAGAGTGATCCATGAGGGTGGGCAGCTCTGTCTGCAGGAATGTTGAGCTGGCGGCTCATCCACCCCGCGCCAGCGCCTCCCGACGCGCTCAGCCACCCGCCCAGGAGCTCGTCTGCCTCAGGAAACCGTAATGATGGCAAGGGTTAAATACCACTTACATGGAGGTACAAAAGGCCAGCATAATTTTATATGAGGCCAGACAGCTGGTTTGTATAATTCCAGTTTTCACAGAGCGTTTTCTTTCCAGTGCGTATCCTTAAAAAAGCTTTTCCTCGTGAGTTAATTCTCTCACTGGAGAATGGCAGTGCAGCTCCAATTATCGCTGAGATAATCCAAAGATAAATTCACTGTAAAACTCAGACCTGGGATAAGGCTTCAAGAACAAAACTGTTATAAAAGTCCTCACCATGAAATCATTTAAAGACAAGGTAGAGAGTTTGTTTTGTGTCTATCCTGTTGTGGTTTATTCCCCTAAAAAATCCTAACCACTCTATGTTTCCAGGAGTTTCCAGATAAGAACATCTGTTTTTAAATAATCTTAGTGCTACTTTGGAGTGTCTACATCTTACAGTGACACAATCAGCTGCTTTTTATTAACTTATTTGTTTGTGCAACAGCATTGGTGAATGTTCATGCATTCATGGCTGCACACGAAGCAACTGGGGCAGATCCAGTAGCAGGAGTGTTCAGTGCTTGCCAATTCTGGTATATCAGCACAAGCTAGCAGCTGAATCATGCTTGCCTTGCCTGAGCAGGCATTCACTGAAGATAAACACGTACACAGTTGCTTACTGAATTCTCTTTTCTCCAAGTTTTAACAGCTAAAAAAGTGAAGTAAAAACATAAGGCAACAGCAAGGCACTTAAAAGCAGCTGAATCCTCCTTTCCCTAACGCCTTGTCTCCAAGACTCTTTCAAATTTTGAAAAAAATGCCTTTTTCCAGGGATATCCCTGCAACCAGGAGTAAAGGATGGAGTTGATCCATGAGGATTCTTGCAAACAGATCATACACTATTGTGCACAGCCTTGCAGGGCTTTGGAATACCATTCTAGAAGTTCTTGGAATTTCTCACAGAGTGAGCTAACAGTCTCTGACTGCCAAAGAGCTGAGGGGAGGGGGCAAAGCAAAGCAGTCTCCTAATTTGATAACATGCTGTATGACTTCACCTCAGCCCACTACTAAAAGCCTTTGGCACATGACTTTCCTGTTGAGAATGGATGGATACTGGGAATCACTCTTCAGTTCACAGGACAAAGAGAAGGAGCAATAGTGAGACTCACGGGTGCAGAGTGTGCCATAAGAGCCCTCAGGGAACAAATTTAACAGTTTCACTTCAACAGTGTGCAACAAGGGAGAAAGCTCCTTTACTGCACTCGGTCTGACTGAAGCCATCTTCCCTGCAAGTCTTCCTAATGGCTCAGAGCAGTGGACTTGATGCCTGAACTTTTAGAGAGTAAATGAAAAAGCATGGTTCCTAAAGCTTTTAATCATGGCACCTCAAGCTCTTAAATGCTTCAAAGACTGGATTAGAGAGGGGTACATGGAAGAACCAGAAAATTCCAGAGAGTCCAGTCCGATTTCTGCAACTATATATATTCTGTTACTACCCCCTTGACAGCACTATTCTATCTGATCTGATTTTGACTTTCTGCAATGAGTGGAAGTGGACAAGCTGCTTGGCAGCTGTGAAGATGCTGTGCATGATGGAGTGAGGGGGTGTTTCACTGAAAGGCAGGTTTCAATTTGTCCTACAGTGCCCAATGATCTTACAAACTGATTGCAAGCAGTTCTGAAATGTCTTGACCAAAGCACTATTACTGTCCCTGCTGGAAACAAAAGCACCTTGTAATCATGCTATAAACCAAGAAGTTTTATAACAAGCCCTCTCCTCTACCAAACTGCCACTGTAAACTGAAGAATGGAGATCTCCACCTCCACTAAAATGAACAAAGATGTAGATCTGGGTTTAAAAGGTAAGGGGGATATGATTACACTTTACAAGCCACCTGCAGATCTTGAGTAAACTGCTATTTAATTGAATCATTCTTCTGAAATTTCTTTTAAAGAAAAAGAAAGATACTGACTCATTATGGTTTCTTTGATCCTTTCCAATGAAAGCAACTATATGAAGCAAGTAATTTTCCTTCCCTAGGTCCTCCTCTATTTGCTTCCTGAGGTCTCAGTCTGCTCCAGAGAACAGTCCCTGCTTGTGCCATAACACTGCTTATCCTGCCTATCATCTCTGTTAAAGATGCAACAGTTCTCATTAAACTACTAATGAGGTAGGTCTACTGCCACGGGTGGCTAAATCATGTCTACCAAGGCACAGCAAAGAGCAACCACATCAGGACACTGCTTGTGACTTTCCCAGCCTCCACTGTCATTCTGGGAAAGGACTGACTTCTAATACATCCTGCTCTGTCCACATCCCCTCAGAAATACCAATCAAACCTAATGTTCCCCAAAACTCTTTTATGCTGGAGTATCTCTTTCTTGAGAGACTTCATACTTAAATGATCATTTAAATATTCTTCTTCATGTGCATGATATCTACACTCCCTCTCTGCTTGTGAACTACAGAGGAAAAGCTAATAGTAGTTTAACAATACACTAAGGTGATGGTAACAAAAGCAAAGCTACAGCTTTCCATAACATTAGATTTACTATATTAAGCTTTTAATACTGCAAGAGATTAACAGTGACAGATTCTCTTGTAGAGTAGCAAAAGCTATTGCAATTCTTGCAACTTTCACATTAATCACATTTAAACATGCTGCTAACAGATGGGCATCATGGAGTGCTAGGTCTCTCACAAGCCAGTACTAACAAAAAGCATGTCTAAGAAATCTTGTGGCTTCTACAGTTCAGAGGGATTGTATATCCAGGCACCTTGTTATTGTTTTTGTTGTATATTATCTAGGATTATTAGAAAAGCTCAAGTTAAATAGATGACAGACTTCAGCATACGTGAGCAGGAAGGGAAAGGAAGGAGGGCAGAAAGAGTCAAAACAAGACCACCCACACAAGATTCCTCTAAGTCCACATTTCACATGCATGATAGTGATTTTTCCACTACACAGGAAAGCATTAGTTTCTGCACTGCAACTTTTCCTCTAACACTACTACCTGCAAAAACCTTTCCCCAAACCCCGGACACAAGCCCAGGCTGTGAAAAATGAGGTGCCAGGCTCAAACCTGGCTGGACAGAGAATGACAGTCCTTCCTCCTTCCCCTTTCATTAGTGCAGATGTCAGGCTCAGGTGGCCCTTTTTGACTGAACCTGAGAGAGCACCTGAAGAAAACCAGCGTTAGAACTTGGCACCCAGATAGAACATAGATGTTTAATAAACTTCTCAGCAGAGTTTTTTAATTAAACTAAGTCCCAAGGTAAAACCTCATTTTTACATGACTGTAATTAACCAGGACACACTGTCTGTAATGTAAGAAAGCTCAATCTCCTCTATGAGCCAGACCTCAAAAGAAAGACAGGCAATTGCAAACTCAGACTAACCTAAGGTTAGTCCTCACAGATGACTGCAGGTCCTGCAGATCTCTTCAGTTCCAGCCTGCAAGGACTCCTGCTTGCTGAAAAGTAAGACAGGAGAATCCCACCTGGCGGTAACTGCCTTCATGTGGCACCTGAAAGCATTTGCCCATGAAGGACAGAAGCACTCCTGATGTGGAAGGGTCTCAACCTTGCAGATTGCCTGTCATTTAAAAAACAGGTCTGGGTGTTGTGGATGCATCACTCCACAACCCAACTTGTTCTCACTGCTTGTGTGGTAGCTCCTCTGAGGGGAAGGATGTGCTGTCACTCTGCCACACACCTGAGAACAGAGTGCCAAAATGCCTGTGGCAGTACCCACTTCACATTGTGACATTCATAGAACTTAAGGGACTCATCTGAACTAGAAACTCCCTCGGCTCGAGAGTGAAAGACAGGCTCACCTTTGAACAGGATGGATGGCCCAAAGTTTAAAGTGCTAAAACTTGATGATCTGAATGCCACCAACAACCTTCACCAAAGCTGTCATGAAAAATCAGTGGATGAATCCAGGTCTCCCAAGCAATAGCATTTTAGCCACTCAGTCCTCCTTCTCAGTTCCAGCCTGCAAAACTAAATATTCTCAGCTCACTCAGAAGGAGTTCAGCACCTGGATGGGTCTGAGTCTGTTCTACACACCTACCAGCCATTGACAGAGAGCAGCAGAGTCCACCTAAAAGCTGTCTGCTATGTGTCCTCATAAACCACATTCCAGTGCCCACAATGTGCTTGGCCAGGACCCAATGACACAGAGCTTCCAGGGAGCAGAATTCACATGATGCTCACAAACTGACCACCATGACTCTAAAACATAGCAGAAAAAAGGTTGTACAGGTATGAAAGGAAAATTCAGGTGAGCTTCCACAAGCTCTACAAATCTGTGAAATATTCCTGTAGTGCTATCAGGGCAAAAAGTAGTAGAGCTCTGTATTATGTCAGTGAAAATAATATTGGTATATAATTCAGCATCCGCATACCCAAGGAATATGATCTGAAAGGAAAAAACAGGAATTACTTTGACATTGGAGATGCAACTTGGACAAAGAAATGTTGTAGTATCAGCCAAAGTTTGTTTCAGTCAGCTCCAGCCTTCAATACTAGAGCACTTAATTATGCTATCCAGCATTTAGCTCTAGGGCTCTGTCCATCTGGCTCACACCACTAGAATCAAGAAGCTACAGAAGAGCAGACTGCAGTAAACAAGGCCAGTATGTGCCAGCTTCTGTAGAGACATATTTAACAAGCCCAAGGTTGGACTGTCTCAAAAGGGAACAAAGGCATGGGAGACATCTCTTTGTAAAAATACATACAACACATTCCTACAGTGCAACTGCAAATGACATTGTATCACAGAATCACAGAATTAATTAGGTTGGAAAAGACCTTTTGAGATCATCAAGTCCAATCTATGACCTAGGCTTCCATCACTTTACCTTTCACTTACCCATCAGTTTTCCTGGAAGATTTAATTTCATTAACTTGGCTTTTCTATATTTTAATTTTATTTTTCAAGCTTGCTGTAATATAGCAGGGGCAGTTCATTCAAAAGCAAATTCTATACTCTTGCAATACCAAACAGCAGAATTCCCACATCCCTCAGCAAGATGTACCTCACTTCTGATCAGCCATTACATGCAGTAGAAGAGTTTCCATCAATAACATCACAATCTCTGGGTCCAAAGTTATCTTCCATTGAGAGAGAGAGGAAATGGGAAGGAAGCAAACTCAACCATGAGATTCTTTTGGATGAAGATACAAAGTCAAAACAAGGAAAAAACAAGATACATCAATTACCTTCAATTTTTACCTCTGTAATGAGAGCTGGAGTAGTAAATATTTTCTCTCATTTGACCAGTTTACTGCTAATGTGGCTGTAAATTTCTTCTCCCATTAATCAAGATTTTCTAATCTCAGTGACCAATATGATCTTGTCCAAGTTTCCACTGGCCTTCTTCCATTATCTAGATACACATTTCTCTGTGCTTGTGTGTGTATGTATGTGTGTGTGCTCATGCGTATATAAAAAGTTGTTCCTCCTCTAGAGACACGCAGAATTTTGAGAAAGACCCTCTTCTTGTTTTTCTTCCTCTTTGAGGAAAACCTATTTTAAGTGTTGTTGAAAAAGGTCTGCACAAAAATAGGCACACTTAATTATTTTATGGTGACAGAACCTTTTAGTTTCGCAGTCCAAGATACTGATTACCAAGACAGATCTAAAGCCAAACAGGATTCAGAAAAGAAATAATCAGCCTGAGCTGTGATATTTTGCAGTTCCCTCTTATTATTCTTTAACTAGTTGCCATTCTACTGAGTTCTTAGGAACAAGCAGATAAATGAAACATACTTTTAATCTACACTAATAATTTGTGTTAAGTTCCACTTGGACAATTTCATAAATGGTCATATTATAGTTGCTGAATGTAGCTGTAACCCATTCACTCATTTACAGACATAGCACTTCTCAAATACAGGTGCTCATTTTCATATGTACCTGTAGGCAGATGATTTTATTGTTGGATGTGAGAGAGAATCATACTCTAAATTTTGTGTGTATTTATAGAGGTCCCTAAAATATTTACAGCACAAACTGGGTAAATACCCTGGGTCATACTTCAATCTGGATACTGATTCACATCAGCTAACAGAGATATATAATTAATTTTAATCCTTCAGGTGAGTCTCCTAGTCTCCCTTAGGAGGGTTTTGTCCAGAGCACAGCTTATCCAACCTCTGTCTTGGCACCAAGGCTATATCAAGCCTGTGGCAGCTGTAACAGAGGCCTAAAAATATTACTGAAGTAATGAAGTAGTGAGATTTATTTTAGAATATTAGCAGAGTAATTATTGCCACAAAATACACTTCAGCTACAGTGCAATTTGAAAGTACAGGAACTTAAACCAATGTTCTTAATGTGCCAGGCACAATGAGTGCATTTACATCATCTATTAAAAACAGCTTATGTTTGGGGGAGGGGGATAATTACATCTTAGCAGGTAGTTTATTAACTGAACAAGACAGCATCACATTAAAGATAATCAATGGTGAATAAACCACCGCTGTAAAAATTAATACTGTTCATTCACACCATGAAGGGAGTGAGGGGGGGTTGTCTTTGCTATTAAGACAGAAGTAAAAGTACAGCTCCTGTGAAATCACCATGAGAAGAAGAGTAAAGGATAGGAGACACAAAATGAAAGTCATTCAAGGCATAAGTTTCAAAAAAAAAAAAATTGAAATTGAAAAGAAATAATCAGCAATTCTAGAGGGGAAAGAGTAATATGAACAACCAACTCTGCAAGCAGCAGAACTAATGAAGCCTGATTTTCTCCAGCTTTTACATCATGCAAAGACTGACTTTCACATTGAAGTAAATGTGGGCTCCAACTGGAGCAACACTTTTTTATTAGGTTGGAACATTTATATGGGATTCCATCCTCAGTGGATTTCCTTGTTTCTAATAAAGAGCTTCCTCCAAATACAGTAGGAATAGTCTATCCTGTCCTTTACCTGGCTGCCTCTTTTATGGTTTCTACATTGTGGCAATGTAGTTGAAATTGTAGCTGAGTAACAAATATAAAATTCTTGAATGGCTGGTGCAAGATACCAGGCACACCCACCCCCTTCCCTGCTACACACACGAAATATGCTATTCCTTAATACTTGGTTTGATAAGAAACAAGGCTAAAAGCAGTGATGCCAGGATAATACAACTTACGGGGAAAATTTGTCTTTGGTATGCTGTGTGCAAGGCTTCAGGCAATTTTCTGCAGAAACCAAGACCTCAGGTTCCTGCAGCAATACTTATTGCAGGGAACAGTCAACACAGGAGGGGAGATGAGATCTCCTCAGTGTGCTGAGATAGGAGCCTCTGTGATGATTTTAACTGCTGGGGTATAAGAAGGCCAGAGAAGCTGAGTTTAGCACAGTCTGAAGCAGCACAACCAGTCAGAAGTGGGTTTGGATAAGTATGAGAAAGTCATCGCTCCCCAAAAAAAAACAAAAAAGGAAAAAAGCTTTCATTCAAAATCTGGGTTGTGCAGAGCTATGTAGGTTCCAGGGTTAAGGCTGGGCATGTGAAAGTCAGTGGTCAATCCATAATATATGATTTCTTTTCTTAGAAATTAATTAAGATACATCTCTTGATCCTCCTCCTGTACATAGCACTTTACCAAAAACCACTTCACCAAAGAAAAGACCATGCCTATGACAAGAACTGTCCCTCTTTTTCCTGCAAGTAAATAAACTTTACAGGGAGAAAAAATGGAACTGGGTAGTATGCTTTCTTTGGACCCACTCTGACTTGCATGGTAAGCATTAAATCATAATTAATCTCTTGT
Organism: Thryothorus ludovicianus; assembly: GCA_013397245.1. Classification (NCBI taxonomy): domain Eukaryota; kingdom Metazoa; phylum Chordata; class Aves; order Passeriformes; family Certhiidae; genus Thryothorus; species Thryothorus ludovicianus. The sequence continues at coordinate 140,831 of VZTB01006370.1, read as the reverse complement.
TTCACTTTAAATCACCCCTTATCATAGATCACTAAGTACTGGATGCAATGAAACATGTATAGCATCTTTAAAAAGTTTGCCTCTGAGCATCAGTGAATTACTGCTGCCTATCTTGATTTTCATCATCCAGAAGATCTGATTTCTGCAGTCATGGACAGTCACAGGCATCTGAAGAGAACGATGCTTGTTAATGCCTTTTCCGTGGAGAAGAAAAAAAAAAAAAAAACAAAACTGGCAAAATTGAGCATGCCCAGAGAGTCCAGTTTTGCCTTTAAAGCATTTCAAAGCCTCTGGACACACTGGAATTTTTCAATGAACCTTACATATTCTACTCCTAAAAATGACCCAATTCTGCAGCCACTGATACACACATCTTCAAGAAGGATTAGCATCTTTTCCCCCAAAATTCATCCTCTGTCCAGGTCAACTTAAAAGTCTGCTGAAACATTGTCAAGATAATAAAAACCACTTTGAGAAGGCAGGGGGAAAACCTGCAGAGACTTGAAGACTCTGTGCAGAGCTGTAGCACAAACACACTGCCCCATGCTCATTGCCCTTAATCACATGCACACACTCGCAAGATGTCTCCTCTGAACTTTCTCAGGGTCTCGGTCTGAGTGGCTGTAGTTCAAAGTCCAACTGCCTTGGCAGCTGAAAAGAAAGAGAAAACCATAGTGGCTTTGTAAGAATTACAGTGATCCTATTAAAAAAAAAAATATGTCACTCTCTGCTGGGACTTAACATGGCAGTGCCAAGCAGCACCCATTGAATTGAGCAGCATTTCAAGCACACAGCTCCTGGTATAATAAGGCTACAGGCTTAATTAGGTTCCTATCAGTATTGCTTTTTTCCTGCCTTCAGCCAAGAAGGTATAAGAAAAGATTGTCCAATACAGATACTGCAATTTAAAGTCTCAAGTTAAGAACACAGTGGGTGTATATCTACTACAAAATCTACCCTAAAAACATGCCAGTTGTTAAACTAAGCAGTGCATTAGAAGCAGTTAGATATAATGAGAATGTAAATGGAAAGTATTCTAGGGAGATATTTCAGCTAAAAACAGCATACACTCTATGCTATCTTTTATTTTAATCATGCTCTAAGCCCTGCCTTTTTGAACTTTTTATAAATTCTGCTATCTCCCTTTGCAGTTACTTACATATTGGTATATAAATTCAAAGACGAGAAGCAATTAGGAATGAAGCGAAGACTCCCTCTCTTGATGCTAATACATCAAAGGAAGTGAAAAAAAAACCTTTCTCCCTCATACACACTGGGTAACACAGAGAGTTTCTGCTCTTCACAGCCTAATAGCTCAAGTAGTTCCAATCGAGAGTCTGATGTCAGCCTCTGATTACTTGGAGATGCCAAGTGATTGGAAAGAGCAGCTTTTGAAAAATCCCAGCTCTCTGAGTCTGGCGACCACACAACCCTGCAACAATGCCTTTAAAACACATACATGTATTACTCACATCAGCTGGTCCTATTTTTTCCCCACTTTGGACATCATAACATTGCTATTAAGAGTTCCCTGGGGGCATCTGCTTGATTTAGGTACAACATGTGTGAGGGAAATGTGTCAGATCAGGGGTTTTTTTAAACAGCTGTCACCCAATCTCTTTTGCTCTCCAGTTAGAAGAGAGGAAGAGCAAGGTGCTGCCTTTAAACAGACACACTTGAGCAGTCTGCTTTTGCCTGAATGGAGAAGGAGAGGTTGGGACCGGCTCATGGCAGGGATCAGTAAGGACTGCTCCCATTCTTTTTCTGCCCCTTTGCACATCTCTGCCAGACCAGCCTAATCTGATCCTCAGAACTGTAAACCTAAGTAAGAAATTCCAACAAAACCTGATTCTGCTGATCCAGAACAGCACCCTGAAATTGGCTATTTATATTTCCTTCCTGTAAGTCCTTCTCAAATGTCCTTGGACTGAGGAAAATGTGCAGGAGTTTTTTGAAAACACTCCAGGCCCTTCATCTTTCAAAAAGGAAAATGAATGTCTTTTATGCATCTGCATCAACAGGTGAATGACCTCCCCATGCCCTCAGCACACTACCAGAGTCCATTTATTTCTTAATCACTATATCTGCCCAGTATGAGCAAGGGAACTAACCAAAAGTAGGAACGACTCCATTGATTTCACTGGAACATTCATCCTATGTTTCTGTATGAACACAAACATTACACTATTAAGGTTTTTAAAAAGAAGCAAGGAGTTTTAAAGGGGCTGCAGGAAGAATTTCTGTTAAACCACTAGATCCACAGTAAGCTGATGTCTCTTACGGGTCCAGTTCTACCTTCTCTGCAGTTTTGCTCCTGTGTAAAGGAGACCCCATTGGTCTTAAAGGAGTTAAAACATTTCCAGCAGAATTTCTAATAAACCCACTGGAGACTCCTGCTTGGCTCTTGAGCATGAGCCAGAAAGAAGCTGTACTAACTACTACGATATTACACAGCTGTGTAGCTGCAGTGAGGTGGAAATCAAGCACTGAATGTTTTTTGGTATGTTTTTTTAGCTGGTAGGCTCTCCATCTAGCAACAAAATACCCAAACATTCAAACCAGGTACACTAGCTTAAGTACTATTTGTGGAATGACAAGCAAGGAACTATAGAACAAAGGCTGAGCTACACCAGTGGAACACCAAGTAAATGACATTCAGCAAAACTCCAGATTTACACCTGTGTAACAGGGAATGGCTTTGGAGGAAAACCACTGCTTTCTGCTCTTCATCTGTTACCAGGCTGTGCCAGACAAAGTCTAGTGAGTCTACCTGAGCACTGAGCTCTCAGAATCTTTCCAAAGAGCATCTCACTGGCCTTGGTTGGACAAAAGACTTTACACTATACTTCTATCTGCAAAGAGACCAGAGTCTGCATTCCACAAGCTAACAGGACTGAAGGTGACAACCACAGCTTTCAAAAAGTTACATCTCTGCCAAAGCCACCTGACAAATTCCATCCCATTACTTTCTATCACATACTAAATGCATGAGAAAAAAATACCTCAAGCAAAGCCTCTGAATGGTGGTATTCCTCTGCTAAAGGTCTTCTATCATCATTCAGTAAACAAAGATAAGGCATTTTTCTCCTAAATGACAGTACTCTAGCTAATGGTGCTCTAGTGAATATTAAGGTAATGTGGGGATGGGATCCTTAAGAGGGCAGGTTTTTTTTCCTCTGTCCCTTTGTTCTGACAGCAGTAAAGGTAAGAAGGAAAGCCCATACTTTGGCCTCCCTCTCCTTTCCACTCTGCTAATGGGCCATCAGTCCTCTGCATTTAGAAGAAACCATCCACTGAGTAAATTCTCCAACTTTCCCACACCCACAGCTTGGGTTATTTGCATTCACGGGCAAACTACAGACAAGCGCACCACAGAGGTGAGTTCTTTGACACAAATGAGTACACAGTGACCAGCACAACACCAAGAAACCAAACCTGGCATGTAAATCCAAAAGCCTTTCTCCTTTTCCAAAAGGACAAGTGAAGAGGTTGTGTCATTCCATTTGGGCAGGTAAAGACACAAAGCTGAAAGTGATGGATTACTACATCCAGTGTACCGCTGCTTTTCTTTGGATGTTTTATTCTGCACCCAAAAAAGACTTGCTAATTAATATAATTTCAGTGTACAATGGGAGCTCTGAATACATCCTCTTGCTTCATGCCCCCCCAGGATACATTACTGTGCACCTCTAAAAGTGTAACTATCCTTACACTAAGGCTCACTAACTATAAAGGATAACAATACAAAGTTAAAAGAAGCTAGGAATATCTTCTGTTTTGTCTCCAGAAGCATCTGAGATATTTTTATGTAATTGTATCCAACCCATGAGATCTACAGCTGTGCCTCAGAACCACAGAAAATCCATAAAATGAAAATTGCACTTTAAATCTCAAGGATCTTGAGAAGCTGAGATAAAGTGCAACACTTATCTTCTCAGCTTGGATTTTTGTTTTCTTTCAAGATGCATCTACTTTTAACGTCTCTTGTACCTCCCTGAAGATCTCTGCAGGAATACTCACCAACCCTAAGCCTGGGATGGCCTTAAAATGAATTCTGAGATGGAAGCATGACAGTTTCTTGATTCCACTTCAACAGCAACTAAGACTTCAGCACATTAAGTCAAGGAGGAGGAGGTGCATTCTCTGATGAGGTTTGGATCCAACATATGTTTTGCAAAAATGGTAGGATTGTGGCAGAAAATACATGAAAACCTTATAAGGGATTAAACACTTCCCTGCAGCACTCAAAATTCAAACAGAAAAGCATTATACCAGTGTGGTTAAAAGCCACACTAACAAGAACTCCAAACCAAACAAAATCAAAACAAAACTATCTAAAAGGCACAAGGAAAGAGACTAAAAGCAAGAGTGAAACTTGCCAGGCTGTTCTCAGTAACCAACTTCAATCAAACAAAATAAATTAATACAGAGCCTAAAATGATAAAGAATCAGTTCAGAGCTGTCTATTTTATCTCAATACTGACACTTCAGAAAACAAGAAAATCCTGCAGAGGAGCTCACTGTAGAGATCCAGGGGCCTCTGAAGAGCAGAGTAACTCGGGAGATCCCCACACTTCTAAGCAGCTGCATCACGGTTAGCACATGGAAAAGTGGAGCAATGAAGATGCAGCAGGCAACTTCTGGAAACCATACAGCTTTTAGAAAGATTGGCTACCGGTAACACATTGATGCTTTAGAAAAAAAAGCCTGGAATGTGTGGAATTCTCTGGGATGCCAGGGTGCAAAAAAGATCTCATTAGCTAGGGCTTTCAAAATCTGCTGCCCGGTTGTTGCCTATTATTCGGAAAGCAAGATGGCTTACATCGTCTGTTTCTGTAAAGTACAATATTCCACTTAAACTGCCAGATCTCTAGTCCCCTAGACTGAGAAATCATCTTTCCAAATAACCATGGAGGAACTGAGTCCCAAGTCTACACACTAGTCCAGCACTTCTCTGTTTCCGTATTACAAAAATAATCAAGCATCTAATAATAAAACTGGGCAGTACCACACTGCTCAGTTCTCTTGCTGGCAACAAGAAAATTCTAAGCAACATCCAGACTGACAACAATCATGTTATTCTCACATGGTTCTGCCTTAAAAGCAGACCCTGGAGCTGCTCATGATGAAAAGCAGTAGAGTGGCAGAAGGGCAAAGTAGTTAGCTCAGGAGCTGAGCAGGAAAACATTTCTCACCCTTGTTTCTCTTACATTCAGAGGAAGGGAAAGGATTCATATTTGCAAGATGCTGGCTGGCCAGAGGCTTAAAAGAAAGATGAAAGGACAAGCAGCATCTGGGGAGGCAGAGGCGAGAGACCTTGAGTTTTTGAAGATGACCTGCTTGTAACTGCCCAGAATACATCCTTTATTGCGCCTAACAAAGTTTTCCAATCACACTGAACAGTGACAAAAAACAAAAGGAAACACATAGGTAAATACCTTTATCAGTAGCTTAGTAGAGGACTTTAAGTACTTTCCTTAAAGCAAAATATACACCTACTTGCAAATGTTCACCATTGCAACAGAGAATGTTAAGGCCTGTGAAAATGACAGCAGTAGTGATAAGCATTACTGGAAAAATGCCAGTTTTAATTAAATTCTTCATTAATATTCCCTGAGTCCAACATAGGTGTTTTAATATAATAATACATAATTTTCAGTATGACATACAACATTATTATGCAAAACTGTAGTATATGTTATTTTCAAGAGAAATCCTTTCCTGCTCCTCTTCCTCTTGGTATCATCTCTTCAATTGCCAAGGAATGGCATTCTGGGCAAGGAATGCCCCTCTAACCACTGGCTCCAATAGCTCTTGAGATGGCATTAGCCCATCATTTCCTTTTCCTAATGCAGCCTGAGTGTTCACAGGGGAATCACAGAATCCAGCTGGCTGATGAGGCCTGGACAAAAAGGCCTTCTACTGTCACATCTCAGTATCTAGGGAGTGTCCAGTAGCATTATTCTCAAATCACTGTGCTGCTCTTGAAGCTGGAATATGAAGAGTGTCTCACAATGACAACATAGGCTAGCAGTTTTAAACTGAATACTTGCAAAACTTGTGGTTGGGTTGCACTGTCCTGTTGTTAACATCCCAGTACATGGTGTCTTGGTCAATGAACCAATAAGCCCAGCCCCTCCATACTGATAATATGCAATAAATTCAATACAGCCATTATAGTCATGCCATGGGTGGGGTGGCTGCATGCCTGTCATCACCAACTTGTTCCTTGTGGTTGTGAGTCCAAACCTCCAGCCAGTTCTGAATCATTCTTAGATGTGTCACTCGGGCTGGATAGCCAAAAGACAGCTGTGAGGTCATCCCATCATTTCCACGCTTGACACAGGAGATAGAAGTCAGCATGCCTTAATGTGATGCTGATTAGGTCCTGAGCAGATCTTTGACCACCTTCGATTGCTCTCTTGGTTTCAAAAAAACAACTGGGTGTAGTAACTTGAGCGTAACACTTTCAGGAGTGAATTGTGTAGGCACTTCATGCATAAAACAAACATTAGCATAGTCTTGCTGAAAGTAATAACGAAGGAGGAGGCGTCAGCCCAGAGAGGAGAAAGCACACTATCATTATACACTACAGGGAAGATGGGCAGCTTCCTGCCAGGCAGTTTTATCTGTCCCTTGGGAACAGTGAGCGGTCTGGAGGCCAAAGGGAGGTATTGCTGTGGGTGGATGGATTCTGGGGGAATGTGAGGAGATAATGTGTAGAGTGATGCTGTTCAGCTCTGGGTCTCAGCTGAGATGTTCAGATGCAGCACTATGTAAATGCAGCTCTGCTGATCCAACACTGGAGAGGGAATAAAAGCAGCCAGAGTAGGCAAAGAAGTTGACTGTTCATGCATGTTGGGTTGCACTGAGACTTTCACCTTTAGGGAAGATGTGGAACAGCACTGCGTGGAGAGAAGTGATGAGGACAGGGAGGTGTGCTTTGAGCAGCTGTACAGCTTCAGGCAAGACACACACCTACTGGAGGATGGGTGGGGGCAAAGCCCAGCAGTTTGGAGGATCCCTTGGCTGACCAGACCTAGGGACATCTGCAGATCTGTCAGTGGCACTGGGCTGTACACAAGAGGAAGGAGGAACAGCTGGCAAACACAGGGAAGATCATGACCAAAATTTTCTCCCCTCTTAAAGAGAGAAGGATTTAAAAGAAAACTGAACACTAAAAAAATGGATTCTTATTCATCATCACAGGGATAAAGCCAGACTCTCTAATTAAGTAGATGACATAACTGTGCTGTAATATCAAGATTTTGCTCTGTGATTTGCAAACAAGCTGCACTTGCACAATCCAGAAAGAAAAAAGCCATACAGATTAGAACAGCTAAGCTCTGCTCTCACTTACATTAGTATATAACCCACACTTACTCAGCTCAAAAGACCTACAGATGAGAATGTGATACGAGGAGTTTCATTTCCTCAGACAGTTTTCTCACTAGCCCAGCCAAGACTCCTTCTCAGTGCAGTTTACAATCACAGCCCAGCACTCTGCTCTGATTACACGCTCATCCTGAAACCACAAAAAATCTCCCTCAGTCTCATCTCAGGTTGATGTATATTAATACATCAAAGCAAAGGCACTCTAGGCTGCTGAGTATATAGCTTAAATACCGTTGAATACATAAGGCTGGATTCTGTTAATCAGGACAGCTTCATTGATCCTAGAAGAGTTACGTATATTCCACAATGCTCCCAAGGGGAGGAAATCCAAAGCACAGTTTTTAAAATGGCATATTCATGAAAAACATCTAGAAGAGGGCAGGAGAACAGCACCAAAACCAGGTCTTGTTTATCCTGGTGTAAACTCACTTGTCTGTACTTAGTGGAGGTACTCAGGATTTAGAGGGGTACAGCAAAAGGCAAAAACTAAACCAAATTCTTCTTTCAAGCCATTGCTTTTCCTAGAACGGATACTGGGAGGTCAGAACTAACATCGACCTCTGCTGCTCCAACCCACAGCCCTCTCTATCAAAAAAACACGTATCCACAAGTGCTTGGAAAGCATATGCACCAGTGAGAGTACAAAATCATTACACTGCTGTGAACACGAGCCATATTCAGCAGAAATCAGCAGCTGTTAGGACTACAGAGCTTTTCACTGCCTTTATAGTTTGGGTGGAGAAGAAACAGGATTCAAGCACTGCTTATAACACAAGTTCTATATTGCCTTGATCTTTAGCCTCCTCCCCCTCCTCCACCCTCCCCTCTTCGCTCTTCAGGGCCACTCTTTAAACAGAAAGAAGTCATTAGCCAAACTTCCTTATTTTATGGCCCCGACAGTTAGGTAACGACGAAGTAATTTTATTTTTTCTACTTAAGAGTGTCCTATCGGGAATTCAGAGACACTTCTAAGGGGAAGATATCTGTCGGAGAAGGGAGACAGGTCGGCGAAGAGAGAAAATCCAAATATGCCCGAGTGGGATGGATCGTATCCATCAGTCCCGGCGCGCAGCTGATAGACCTCGTCCTCCTCCCTGGCCAAACCCTTGGCTGCAGAAGATGCGTCCCGAGAGCCCCGCCAGCCAGCTCCTTACGTAAGGCACAAACCACTGACATCATCCCTCCCGCCGGCATCGCCGCGGCGCCCAGTGGCGCCCACAGACCCGACCCGACCCGCGCCCGCCCGTTCCCTTCGCACTCTGCTGCCCCGCCAGGGCTCCTTTCCCACTGACTCTGGCCCCAAACTTTGCACGGCAGGTTGCCAGGGGAGGCTTTCGCCGCCGGGCGCCCCGCGCTGCGGTGCGCTCCATCCATCCCGCGGTGCTCCCCATCCATCCCGCATTCCGCGGTACTTACGCACTGCCTCCTGCTTGGGGTCGAGCCCGCGCACGGCTCCCTGGAGGCCGGCGATGCGGCCGTGCAGCGCCCGTACACGGCGGTGGGTGCCCTGGATGTCAGCCTCGACCTCCTGGAAAAGGGTGCAGG
>VZTB01006370.1:117716-131278 GCA_013397245.1 Thryothorus ludovicianus | reverse complement strand
CGAGCGCTGCCTCCTCGCCCCCGGCCCGGCCCGGCTCCTCTCCGGCGGCAGCGCTGCTCAGGTGCGCAGAGAAGAAAGAAAAGCTGTCTCGAGGGGCAGGAGGGAACCCAACTCAGCGAGGCCCGACTGCTGCGGGAGGGTGGTGCCCGCCCACGGGTGTCACCTCCTGGGGCACGGCGGAGGTTGTTGCACTCCCTGGAGTCAGGTGCATGCACTTGGGCACCGGCTTCTTAGGAGGTGTCCGGGAAAGCTGGGTTCCCGTCAGACAAGGAGCGCTGCTTCTGACGCAACACAGCTCAGCTTGCGTACGTACACTTCTGAAAGGTGAACGTGCCTAACAAGCAGGCATGAAATCTGAACACAAACTCTAAATTATTAGCGGCCAATACCAGTGAAAGAGGAACTGTAAAAGGAAATCCAGGCAGATGCAAATGCAGGCATTCCACAGTTTGGAAACAGCAGCTTGTTTGCCCACTTGACCTTAACTTGTCATCCTTGCACTTCAGTGTTGTGGTACAGTCTGTCATTACATGACCACATAGAGGCAGCTTTTAATTACCTCTGGTCAAATAGCCTGAGTTGCAGAGAGCATCACTGCCAGCCTGGTGATACACATATCCCACGTTCTGCAGATGCAACAACCCGCTCCCAGGACAAGCTTAGGTCCAGAGGGGGGATACAGCTGCTTTCACAGAGATCAGCGTCTGAGCTGATGAACTTTGCTGGCCCTGCTACTGGCTTTTAGCCTGGACCGTTCATGTGCCTTCACACTTCGCCTCTGGAAAGAGGAATGCACCATGACACAAAGTCAGCTCAGGTCTTTAGCTCAGGTTTCTGATTTGGTTTGAAATGGGTCCCAGCCCTATGCTTGGGTGGGGACAAGGCACAGAGCCTGTCCCAATCTCAGCACCACTTCCCCACACTTCCTGGAGGTTTGAAGTTCAAGCTTGAAGTGACCCAGTAGGAGTAAGAAGGGACATGAGAGGTGTTGGAGGTCCAGGAGCAGTGCTCTTACAGTACTAGAACTATATCTTGGATGCAAGATGAGCCATTACTAAAAGCACTGGGGTATTTGTACCCCACATTACTGAGTTTCTTCTACAGCCAGGAGGCTCTTAGCTCTTGTAATGGAGCATGGACTGTACTCCTCTTCCTACCTGGGGGAGTCATGTTATTTATAAGCCATGGAAAGGTATTTTAATATTTCACTTGAGATTCAAAAAGCAGGGGGGGAACTGCTAAGTTCTAATGCTTCAGAAAGAGCTACACAAACTGATGTGAGATCACAAGAAAAGGACCAAGAAACAGCTGTATAGCATTCACCAGGCAAGGGCAGGAGATATCTCTGAGGAAATCAGCCCAGGTACTCATTTAGCCCCTCTCTCAGGAACATGATAAAGCAGTGAATTGAGCAATAGGTAACAGGTAAAAGCTGCAAGGGGTAGGATTTTAGATTATGCCTTATAACAGCCTCCCAATTGTACTTACTCTCTCAGCTCAGACAGGACAAGAGCTGTGCAGCTCTCTTCCTTCCCTTGAAAACAGCACCTTGGTTATGGCAGTATACCCCTACTCAACCTCAGCAAAGCTACCAGGAGCCAATACCTCCTCCTCATTTACTTTTTTCCAGTCTGTTATTATGACTTCTCATTTACATAGGCTCCATGGTTTCTCTTTTTATCCCATGCTTGGAAAGGTACAGCTTACTCTAGGGACCCTACTAGTCCCATGACAGCTGTGTGACTTGAGTACAGGACACATAGCACCAAACCAGACAGGAATGAACTTGTTTAAATAAGGAAGGTTCTGCATCTCCACCATAAAGGGCATATTTTTATTTTGAAGGCATACAGCATTACTCTCCTTCCCTCCACAAGCCCAGATGTTACCTTTTTCTTAGTTTTTCACTGAAAGCAGAACAGACTCCATAAGCAGCGTGGGTGAGGGGCACTGGCACTTTCTACCGGGCAGGTGGAGATACTGTGTCACTTTCCTCTGGTCAGAACACAGCTCCTGTCTTTGCAGGTGCTGGGGAGTCAAGTTACCCCAGCCATGCACTTACTATGTGTTTTTTATCAGTAATATCGTGTGGTGCAAATCCAAATTCAGCAGCTTCTCAGTTGCCCCTGGGATTGCTCTTGGTATGTCTGTTCAATAGCAGATGTAGTAAGAGGAGAGCAGTCACAAAAGTTAACCCCAATCTCACCCAAAGGGTCTTTAGAGTCTCCTATAGCAAAAAGAGAGGAAAAAAATTTTCCATGGGGGATTTTGAATGTTGTCTCAGTTCTGAAGTGCCCCTCAGAGGTGCCAGTCTCTCTGCACTGACTGGAGGCTGGAGTTAAACCTCAAGACCCAGAGTATTTAATTTGTGAACACATCAGCCTGGACTAACCAGCCACATCACTAGATTTCAAGAAGCACTGGCTGACCTCGGAGATTGAGACATGGCAGGCAAATATGAATCATGAACAGAGTTAAATAGGTGAAACCATTCCTTGTGTATTTATTTATGGCAGGAAAAATGTCATGTTGAACTGTACTGCATTCTTGCATGTGCCTGAGCTGTATTCACTGTGTTAGTTACTATCCATGTAGGCTGGGATGCTGCTGTGGATGACATTGGCTTTCACCCACATCAGTGAAAGGCGATGGTTTGCTTTCAAGGCACAAACAATGTGGGAGTGGAAGAGTGGGATAATAGAGTAAAAGAAAGGTCCTGCTGCTGGTGCTGCCAGTAGTAGCAGGCACCTGGTCCCAGCCCACAGTAACTGATTTGCAGCTTCCCACCCCCTTCCCGTGGCTGTGCTCCTTCCCTGGCTCACGCTGGCTCCTGGCAGCCTGGCTGAGGTGAATATTCCTGCCGTTGGAGACAGAGGGCAGAGCCATTGGCAGATAAGAAGGGATCTGGTTTCCTGCTGCAGCAAACTACAGGAAGCAGGGAGGTGGGATTAGGCAATCTCACCCGGTTTGGCAGGGCTGCTCTGGCCTGCTGCAATGTCTCTTGTTCTGCTGTGCCAGAAAGGGAGGAGAGGCTGATGAGTGCTGTAGGCTATTGTCATTTCCTCCTCTTTCCACAGCTGTCAGGAAGGTGCCTTTAGGCATCATATTAATGAAGTTGTGGCCTTTTGGCCATAATGTGGAATCAGTCATTGCTGATGCTAGCCCACCCTAAATATATCACTTACTTATTCTCAGCAAAGATGTCACAGACAAAACATTCCCAAGTCTGTACCAACTTAGGCTAGCAAAATTATCCTTTTTTGGAAAGTTCCTTCAATATTCAGTTGCCATGCTGCACTTAGACTTGACAGCGACATTCCTTGATCACAATAAGGCCACATTAAATGTAAAAGTCTATAAGGCAGAAAAGTAGCAATCAGGGCAGTTTCCTGTGGGTTTGGACCTGCTCATTTAGGACTCTCAAGTCCTGCCAGTTTGTTTCAGCAGGTAGAAGTTAAAATCATTTCCAAAATGTGGGACATTAAGATTTTACTGGAAATTTTACTCTTTCCTGAAGAGGATCCCTAATTTGGAGTGACTTAGTGAGACAAATGGCTGGTAATTCAAATTTTGATCATATGTCAGGACACAGAGATGACTTTCTCCTTCAGTGAAGGCCACACTGCTGATGGACTGAGAGACACACGTCTTCTTACTTTTGGTTCCTGTTTCCCTATAATTTATTGGCACAGCTATACAAATGTATGCAGCATGCAAGAGACCACAAATCTCTTCTAGAAGTTGCTATATGAATATGACTAGATATTGGTATTCTATAGGTAGGAGTATTCCCTATTCATCCTTGTTTCTCTCACAATACTCACGAAATCATTGTTGCTGCCAGTTTGCCACCACTACTAAAGCTGTGCAGTCTGAATTTTCTCTTGTTCTCTGGGCCAGGGTACCCTTTTCCTCATTTTTTCCATCTCCTTTGAGATGAATTTTACTGTCCTCAGTAGAGCTGTTTCCTAATCTTTCTCACACCTCCAGCTGAAGACACGTACAGGCATTAGAATAGTGAGTGTTTCTCTGCATTAATCTCTCTCCTGTCCAACTGCATTTCCCCAGGCACTCATGTGCTGTCACCAGCTTACACTGATCCAGCCCACTACTGCTCTTTCTGGTAGTTGTTAATATTTGTATTGCCATAGACCTTTTCACCCTTGAACTACAAGCCCACTGATTTAGTCATTGGTTTAAGTGGGGAAAATACAGGGCCTGCAGGAGTCCTTGTACCTGTAGCAAAAGGAATTACTGGGCTCTGCATGGTGCTGTAAAAGAGAATTGAATACATTCAAACTAACTTCCTTTCTCCAAAGTCTCCTAATTATGGTTGTTACAGAGTTTACTTGTAATCAGAGTAGGGATGACATTTCAAACTGAAGAGTGATTATTAAATTGACACTTCCTTTAAAATATGCCTGAAGTCAAGACTGACATGCTAATTGAATTTTATTAGCAAGAAATGTCTGTTTTAATAGGGGAACTTCCTAATCTTTCTATCAAGTTCATGCTAAGTGCATACCTACTCAATGTTTTCCACCATTATCACCTGGTACTGCTAGTTAAAAAAGCCTCATTGGAGCATGCCCCTGAGCAGTAAATGCTTTAATTTCCTTTGATATCAATATTAGCTTCACAATCATATATCCCATAGACTGCTAGCACAAGAACATGTCAAGGAAGAAAAAAACCAAAACAGTTTAAGCCTTTTAATATAATAGTGGTTAAGAATGTGCAATAAATCCAAGACTAAATCAAAATTATGCTGGGTATTGCTGGCAAATTTCAGGGTCCCCTAAAACACATTAAACTTTTCCAACAGCTCTAGTATGACAGGTATAAGTATCCTCACCATTATCCTAGAGAATACTGATGCTCATCTTGTCATCTTAGGAGCTGTGTGGAGGACAGTTGGGATACCTTTCCTAGACTCCATACCAGAACACAACTCAGCAGAGTAACTGCAATACTGGAGCAGCATCCAGCTCCAAGCTGGACCTCAGGGAAGCTGGATTCTACCATGTGGGCTGTGGCACTCTGTGTTGGGAAAGGGCAGGTGGGTGCTTTTTCAGAAGACAGGGTTGTCAAACTAAAGCCAGGCTCTGGTCTATGTGGGAAAGCTCTGTTGAGGCAACACCACCATCAGACTTAGCTGGAGTGCTGTGACACCTGACTGCAGCCTGTGCAGAGAAATGGTTAATTCAATCTCTACAGTTCCAAGTAGAAACATTCACAATGACAAAAAGTTAACATAGGGGGTGATATCTTAATAAAACATGGTAAAAGGAGAAGCAGACAATAATAAACTATGTTCTTTACAAAGAAATATAATCCCTTCTAGGGAAACAGAAGGGAAAAAGATGTTTTACTTCCAGAGCTCCATCCACCCTCTTTTTTGCTCTGACTTCTTAATTGCACTTAATTTGATAGCAGTGGGGGTTTAACCTACGTTGTGGGTATTTTCACTGTTGTCTTTAATTTCGCCTGCTGGCATCAGGCAGTTTGTGCACATCAAGCCAAGTCTGCTGTCTTGATTCAGGACTCCTATGACCTCAGCTGACATTTTGCCTGTATCAGAACAGTGGGAGTACACTAGTGTAGAGAAAAGAAGATTTATTTGGAACAGAATAGAAAACCCCATCATCACAGATGAGTTTTTATCCTGTATTAACAACACACGTTTTTACACATTCCAAAATAATTTGGCATGTGTAGTTTGTGTGTTGAACATGTCCTAACTCTGTCATACAGTCTAAATGTGAAAGTAATTTCAAGTTTCTGTATTCTGGAGCCAATCCAGCTTGTGGTTCATGTCACCAAGTCAAGGGCAGTAAAATGCTACTTCCCCTTATGCTCATGATGAAGAGATGAAGATAGAGATACTCTGGGAAAAGCTAGATCAGGTCCATGCCTCCGCACTTTCTGTTGCTTCTCCCCAAGGCAAGGAACTTTAGTTTGGTTGGGTGGGTGTTTGCCTGGCCTGTACCTTTCTGTGTTGTGGTGTGACCTGAACTCACTCGGCCCTGGGTGCTGCTTGGAGAGAGAAGCACACTGAGCTCCCTTGCTTTGCAGTGCTGAGAGGGGAGGCTCAGTCAGCATCACAGATTTCTTAGCAGTGCCTCGTGCCAGCCATTCCCCAGGGATCTAGGCAAGCTCTTGCCTTGGGCTCGCTGAGGTGGATTCCAGCAGAGGAAGAGCAGGAGTGACTCAGGTTGGTTTCACCAAGCTCATGGGTTTACAATCTCATGAGGAAGAGTGCGTTAGGGTATCACAAGCTCCGGCCTACAATGTACAGGCCACATTCCAGCTCAGTGTATCAGAAGTTTAATTTATTGGAAAACCCATACTCCAGGAGTCCAAAATAGCAAAAAAGGAAGCAAATTAGGATTGAATACCACTGGGGTAAGTAAATGCAAAACTTCATGCTACCCTGCACGTACTCTTTCCAGCTGTATGATTTCCATTATGAATAAATTTTCTCTGCCAGGAATAACTCTTTGATTTTGAAAGAAATCAAAATAACAAAAGATATGTAATTACTTTGTAGGTGGGCTAATTCCTTCTTCCATCTCTTTGTCCACGACAGAGGCAGGAGGAGTAGTTTTATGCTTGGTGGCTTGGTGGTACTTCCAGCCCTCTACCAGCAGAAGGGAAAGGCACCCTAAACATTAATATTTTAAACCTTAACATAAAGCAGCGAAGGTTGGTTCATACTCTTGAATGGGCTGAATAGTTCCTCTGTGTAGCAGAACTGGTGCTGGAAGTGTAGCTAGTAGCCCAACTTTTAAGAAGAATCTTCATCTGATATAAATAATTTTTAGTTGGAGACCACTTGTGGTCTCATCATGGCCAGTCAAATTAGTTTCCTGTTTTGTCTCACAACAAGTAGTACTCTAAGTGCTCTGACAGTGCACCATAATAGGAGAAGTCTGACGAAGTAAGTGATTACTATTTCAAAGGAAGGCAAAGTTTATAGAAGCATCATTAGTCATCTGCTCTTAAACCAGAAAAATATGGTGGACAAAAGATGTCTTTGGGGTTTTAAAAAGAGATACAGAAATATGTTAAATAGTGGAACATCATTAGAGTCTGCATTTATTTTAAGGATAAACAGAGTTATTACACAGTTGCCCACCTTTATTTCTACTCCTGTTTTCTGCCTAATGTGCTTTCTTCCTTGTGTATAGAAAAAAAACCCAGCCCTATCCTGTTTATAGTTGAGCTGCAATACGCTGAAAATTATTACTTCAGATTTTGTACATTAAGTCTGTCTGCTGGCAAGAGGAAAACCCTCTCATATTATCTAATTATGGCTTCTAGCAGCACTAATGAAGAAGTTGCACAGGCTGGGGCCTGTTCTCTCCTCTCTGGAGGCGTCAACAGAGAGTCTGTGGTTGTGGTCACACAGAAGTGGGGAGGGAGGCTGGGGCTGCCAGGCACAGCAGCCTGCAGAGGGAGGGTTGGCTCTCAGGAGCACAAGAGTGGAGTCAAGTCCACAGCCCCAGTGTAGGAATGCAGCCTTGGCTCATGAGGCTGAGACCCCCCACCAATGCCTTCTTCCCCTGGCGCCCTGGTAGCCTCAGCTGGGATGTGTCTCAGAGGGGCTGGAGCCCTCCATGCCTTGGGAAAGAGATGTGCACAGCAGGGCCAGCACAATGTCTACAACTCTATTCCTGGCAGTGGGCTGCAAGCCAGCGTGAGAAGCAGCTTTCCAGCTTTGGGGAAGTTGTGTCTGGTTGTTGGAGAGACTCAGGTCTTTATTCTCTGGAATCAAAGGAGATATCAATGAGCAATAAGGCAACCTCAGTGGAGACTCATGCCAGACAAGCCAGGCTACGTACTCAGAGCAAAGACTGAGGCATAGAAATGGAGATCAGGGAACTTGATAGTTTAGTATCAACTCCAATTTAGCTGTAAAACCCACTGTAAAAGTCAAACATAAAAGTCACATCTGAGGTCCCTGCTGCCATTGCTTACCCATTACAGATTCCAAAGCTAACTAGTTTAGTTCAGCATTAGCTGTGCTAATTTTGTAAACACAGTTGAAACCATAGCACAGGCATACATGTAGTGATCTAGAGTAGTGCAGAGGATAGTATGGATACCAAAGTGAATCAGAAGAAACTCCACTGATAGCTGGCCTACATGAAGAAAAAAAAGACTCATACTTAGATATGAGTTAATTGAGATTTTCTTCTACATCTAATTAACCTCTTGGATGGAGAATCCAGCAAAGCTGTGATTTATTTACCATAGATGCACTCAAAGGATACTGCATAACTTAGTGTTCTGGCACTGTGAAAGTTATTTGCAGTAATGAATTTTTTAAATTCTTTGGAGGAAAGTGAGTGCATATTCTTTTCCCCCACCAAATTAAAAAAAAAAAAAAAGAAATTGCAGAGTAACATTCAAAGGCTCATTAAAAGCAGCCAGGGAAAATAGATTACAGAGACTTCAAAGACTCATGATACTGGTTAAGAATCAGCTCTCTTTTTCAAAGAAAATGTTATTAGCTAATCCTTGAAATTTGGGTTTTGGCAGATGACACAGTATTTCCTGCAGGTGCAGAAACTAGACAGTATTAAAACAGTTTTGGTTGTGCACAAAAAACTTCTCAACTAGACTTACGGTTCTGTCAGCTTGGGTGCATTCTCTGATCCCTCATACATATACTGAAATATAGCAGCATTTCAGAAGGCTCTAACCACATTAAGCTATATGTCTTCTTTATTGAGAAAGCAAATCTGTTAAGATAATGTTTTTTGGGTTTCTTTAGTAGGAAAAAATAGTGCCTTAATTGTTTCTATTATCAGTAATATTGGAGGGAATAACAGAAAAGCCAGTGCAATTAATAATGGAAATTATATCTACATAACAAGTACACGAATGAAACACTATTTACATGCAAACAAACATCATTCCACTCCACATTCCTGCTTACATCAGTATGGATATGCTTTGGCATATTATCTCTTTTAAGATCTTTTTTGAAAGTTCCTGTGTGTGTTTTTGTCTGCTCTATCCGTGGCTAATCCCAATTCCTCCATGAGTTAGAAGTCCTTGCTTATCAAAAGAGACAAGTCCAACCAAATCTGTCTAAAGTCCTTTGTTAAGCTGTGATCCTTTGTCTTTGATTTGAAACTTAACTGTCTCACAATGACAATTTTTCTCACTAAGACTTTCACCTAAAATTTGGCCCAGAAGATGCCCAAAGCTACGTCTTACTGTTTCCATGGCAACGAATTGCTTGAAGTCAAGCTTTAGATGCCCTTAGTAGGTAGCAACCTGAAAAGGAGCACAGGAATAAATAAGTGATGATGGAGTAGTGGCAAACTTATTCCCATTTTCTAGAATACTGAAGAGGTTTTTTTGCAGGTATTAATTTTCAGATATAGTCTGAACAGCATTGCTTATAAATTCAGTTAAGGTGAAATTTAAACTATAACAAAAATGAAGTTCACAACTTGTAGAAAAGAGGTGATGGGAGTTCATTAATTCTAGCACTAATGGTAGAGACCCATGTTGGCGTATATTAGGAGATAAAAATGTCAGGGGAACACAGTAAAGCTCACCACTTTCCTGAGTGCTTTGTACATGTCTTGTTGAAAGTATTTTGAAGTGTTTTGAGATCTTGGATAAGGTATACAGGCACATGCATTTGTTTCTAAGAGACAGCTAATCCTATTACTCACAAGTTCTTTCTCTGACATGTATTTTGTCCCCATGCACAGTATCAGGTATACAGTGCTGACAACTAATACCAGAAAACTTGACAGAGTTACAATTGTTTGAGCCATGTGTACATACCACAAATCAGACACAAGATATCACATTGAAAAATTAACCTAGTTCAAAAATTTATATTTTACTTGTTTGATTTGCTTCAGAACCTGGAGCAAATACATATTTTCCAATACGTATTTTTAATTAGAGGTTTTTAAACAGTCTGGGACAGCTAGGACAGACGGTAGAATATGACTGGTGACACCAAAGGGGATTAGTGCATCATTATTAAACAGGCCTCACAAACATAGTACATGTCTGTGTCCAACCCTTTCCTCACTCCCAAAAAATCCAAATGCAGGCACAAAACCCACCTGGATCCATGTTTAAACTATTGTAAAAGCGTTCCAATTTTCAAAAGCATCTCACTGGCCCTTATTTCTCTAGTTTTATTGACATTTGCACACATGTGTCAAAATGCTTGCTGGAAGGTTTAATGCAATATAATACTGTTCAGAGAACAAGAGGGTTTGGGAGATTTTTTTTGTTGTTGTTAGAACAGAGGTTTAAAACAACTTGGGTTCTATAGAATATTTATTGCACACAGAAAAATAACCTAGAAGTTAGCAAGTGAAATAGATGTTTTTGTAAATCACAAAGCTAAGTTGTGAGTGTGGGGCATCTGAGCAGAGCTGTAAAAGTTGTTAAAGTTCTCATTTCTTTTGCACAGATTTATTTCCAGCAAATGACAGTAGATGTTGTGTGTGCTGCAGGATCTCTCTCCCTCCTCAACACAGACTCTTCCCTGTGGGAAGAGGCTATCGAGGGCAGGTAGGGTAAGGAGTAGGAAGAGAGGTTGCAGGAAAAGCACATTTTGAGGGATACTCTGACCATAACACGAGTCTCCTAACTGCAATTTAACAAAGGAATGTAGAATCCTTGTACATGCTCTTTACTTAAGGTCATGGTACAAGGAGTTGTTCATCTTGCTAAGACCAGAATTGTGCTCTAAAATTGTCCTTATCTGCCCCTGGTTTATAGAGGCATTATCTTCCTAGTTTGGACATCTCAGTGATAAACTCAGTATCAATAGTCAGGGGGAATTAATCCTCCTTTTAGAGGAGGATATGCTCACAATATATCTCAACATCTTCTATATTAGATTAGTGATGTCAGGGTTTCCAGTAAATTTTTGGGAGTCTGTTGCTCCTTCTCTTTCTAGAAGGCAGAGAAACAATGAACTGTGGAAGAAGCTGAGTGAGGATGAGCTATAAGAGTGGAAAGATCAGAAAACGACAGTGGCCACAGCAAATTATAAAAGCTACAGTGGTTTTAAAGTACTTTGGTGTCTTTACCAAGTCTAAGCAGGTAGGAACATTAGCAGTAGGATAACCAGTTTAGAGGAGGTAGCACTGAATCATGTTGTATGACTTTTGCTGCATGGAATGTTTATTGAAGGCAGTGCAACATCCATTCATCACCCAGAGAACATGTTCAACCAGAGAAAACTTCCCTGTTCATTCCCTAGAGTCACAGTAAGAACTGCATCGAGACCCTTGTCCTGGCTCATTGTAGTTGTCCTGGCTGTGTATTTTATGTGGATTTCTCCATGGCTACCATAGTGTCTGCTATCAATTTTAGTTTCCAAATGATATGTGTTTATTGCTACTTTAATAAGAACCTTTGTTTAGTTAAGAATATTTACTATTTTACACATATCTTGACAGCAGCCATGGCTGTACAGGCAAATGAAAATGTTCTGAGTATCTAAATAAGAACTGGGAGCACTCCCTCTGGTTCCTTACAGTACAGCTCATGCTACTCACACTAGGCTCCCTTCTGCGCAGGGGCAATGATGTTGCAGTGAGGCTGTTGGCTGGGGAATATGTCAGGATACTGTTCAAATGAGTGATATGGCATCCAGAATAATTAGGACTATGCTACTTTTGGAATTGCATGTAATCTCCTCTTCAAAAAAAGAGCTTTGATAATCAAGAGGAAGGAGAATCATAAAGAAAAAGGATGCTTTTTTTTTTTCGACCTTGTTCCTACAACTTTACCTGCATTTGTTACTATTTTAACATTTGTCACAATGCTTACAATCTTACCACAGGCAAAATGTCTCAACAATATTGTTTTCTCTTCAAAACTAGACACAGAATTCCAGTCCTGTGAGTCTGCGTTGACAAGCAACACCGAACATTGCAAAGTAAAATCAAATAGAGATGGCAATTCAGAAAAATCCATGTGCAGAACACATTAAAAATTCACTGCAACATCACTGATCAAGTAAAAGGTCTTAGGTTACATGAAATGAGTTACTAAAGCAGAAATTGTTCTTGAGAGCTACTTATCTTGCTCTCCATAATTAATTTAATACTTTTGATGAGGAGAACAAAGGTTAAGGCTTACTCTCCAGTGGGGGTCACTGTTGAAGAATAGCCTCTAATTTTTCTTCTACGGAAGTTTAAACATCCTAAAAACGCTAGACAAAATCTATACAGCTCATGCAAATGTATTGGAATTTGGTTGGAGTAGTTTATGTCAACTGTAAAAGTGAAACTTATGTAAAGGCAAAGTGTGTGGATTGTAGAAAGTAAATTATCAGGTAATTATCAGGGACTTAATACTATATGCCTAACAAAGAAGTGAAACTAAAGATGAGAGGGTGGGTACAACTGTTTGACCTTCGGTCAAGGCTTGGCCAGAGTGCTGTGCTTTTGTACTAGCTGACCGACCAGCCCATTAACTCTGTTTCGGTAGTTTTAGTGTAGGTCTGTATCCTCACAAGCAACACAAGGGTTCTAAATTTTGTCCCTTTAAAGATATTTGCTACTCTTCACTTGTTGGTATTTGATTTCCTACTGAACTTGCTATAGCGCTTCCATTCTAGACCAAGAACTCCCATAAAATGGAAAATACCCCTTTAGAGCAGCATCAGTGTTATCTGATATGTTGTTTCTCGACAGCATGATATTTATACCTGGTTGTATTCAGATTAAAAAGCTGTCATTACTGTTTTTAGAGGACAGCAACAACAGGCCTCAGACTACAGATACAGATAGAGCTGCAGGCAGCCCTTGTGTACTCTTAGAGGTATGGTTTGAGTAGAATAGACTAGACTAGACTAGACTAGACTAGACTAGACTAGACTAGACTAGACTAGACTAGACTAGAATAGAATAGAATAGAATAGAATAGAATAGAATAGAATAGAATAGAATAGAATAGAATAGAATAGAATAGAATAGAATAGAATAGAATAGAATAGAATAGAATAGAATAGAATAGAATAGAATAGAATAGAATAGAATAGAATAGAATAGAATAGAATAGAATAGAATAGAATAGAATAGAATAGAATAGAATAGAATAGAATAGAATAGAATAGAATAGAATAGAATAGAATAGAATAGAATAGAATAGAATAGAATAGAATAGAATAGAATAGAATAGAATAGAATAGAATAGAATAGAATAGAATAGAATAGAATAGAATAGAATAGAATAGAATAGAATAGAATAGAATAGAATAGAATAGAATAGAATAGAATAGAATAGAATAGAATAGAATAGAATAGAATAGAATAGAATAGAATAGAATAGAATAGAATAGAATAGAATAGAATAGAATAGAATAGAATAGAATAGAATAGAATAGAATAGAATAGAATAGAATAGAATAGAATAGAATAGAATAGAATAGAATAGAATAGAATAGAATAGAATAGAATAGAATAGAATAGAATAGAATAGAATAGAATAGAATAGAATAGAATAGAATAGAATAGAATAGAATAGAATAGAATAGAATAGAATAGAATAGAATAGAATAG
>VZTB01006370.1:91378-116776 GCA_013397245.1 Thryothorus ludovicianus | reverse complement strand
TAGACTAGACTAGACTAGACTAGACTAGACTAGGCTAGAGTAGACTAGACTAGACTAGAATAGAATAGAATAGAATAGAATAGAATAGAATAGAATAGAATAGAATAGAATAGAATAGAATAGAATAGAATAGAATAGAATAGAATAGAATAGAATAGAATAGAATAGAATAGAATAGCCACATGATCTAAGTCAGATCTTTTGCACTCATAGGTCCAAGTAATGCTACCAGTTCTGTCACTTGTAGAGGCCAACGTGCAGCTCAGAAACTTTCAGTCTGTAAAAAGAGGAACAGGAAGCTCATCCAGCATTGGAATGAAGGAAGGAGATATTTTAGTAGTAGTTCCAAACATAAAGATGTTAATCCCTGCCTGAAGGGATTATAAACTTCAGCTTTTTACAGTTCAAGGAGCAGCCTCTACCACTGTTAATCGTCCCAAATAACTCTTCACTGAGAGTAGGTTAAAAGGTCTGTTGCAGAAAGTACATTCTCAGTGCTTCAAATAGTCCTGCCAAAGTTGAACAGAGTTGGAGACATCTGAAATGAAGACGTGACATTTCCTGCCTACTACAAATGTTTTGTGTGTTTTTTAACCATTAGTGTTTGTCAGGGTCAGCAACTTCATGGCACACAAGGGAAACCAGAGAGCAGGAGAAATATATTTCATTTGTTCCTGAGCTAGGACTGAGCTCTACCTTTCTCACCATGCTGATTCGGACACGTCCACACGTGCAGATTGCCTCCATCTGGGACCTGATGATGAGACTCTTAACCACAAGCACAAAAGAAATCAGGATTTCAAGAAAACTCTGAGAGATCTTTAAGAAATGTCATTACTCTGAGAAATTCACACTATGAAGGATCAGAATTAAACTGTTATTTTTAGAAACAGAATCTCTGTTTAAGAGGAAAATTGCTGGTAAAGATAATTCAAAAAGCATGTTCATATAGCTGTAAGCCTCATCCTTTGTTCAATGCTTGCAATCTCAGCATCTTGCAAAATACCAAAATACCAGTTCTTTCACTTCTGTGCATACTCATGTCCTTTCATGTCATTGAACCTTCTTCCTCCATTGCATCTGACACACTGAAATGTGTCAGCCAATGTGGCTAACCTGTGGTGAACACTTGCTACAAAAAAGATTATTTGTAGCACAAAGTATTTAATCTAGAGAATTTGGATGTGGTGTAAGATGTATATGGAAAAGACAAATGAAAATGCTTCTTCTCATCTGAACAGATGTAAACCTGTGACTTCACGATGTGCTTCTGTTGCTCTTTATTATAAAATAAAAGTTGAGCAGTTAGCTCTGCTCCAATTTTAGCATCATTTCCACAGATAACAAAGAGCACTTCACAGACTTTTCGAGAATGTTTTTTCCCCATAATGTTTATGGAAAAAGAAATTTGTCATGCTACCTTGCAAAAGGCGTTTGCTTTGTTGACCAGATGCCAAAATGAAATTCAGACATGGATGGTCAGAAATAAGATTTACTTTAATCCTACTAATCCTGAGCTGTTGATTGGTACAAGGCACCATTATAGCTGGGTAAGCTTCCCAGGCTTATCGTCTGATTCTCTTTGGAGTCATGAGATCACTTTGGATTCTCAATCTTTCCTTTTTAAGGGGCAATGTTCCTATCTCATGTTCCATTTTCTGCTATAAACAATAATGAGCAAAAGAAATCATGTAGTTTTGCCAGAAAATGCAGAAAACTGAGGGAGGTGTTGTATTGAGCCTGGTGACATGCTTTACCAGGGAAAGTGGAGTGAGAAGATGCGGGCTGTCCTTGAGGAGATTAGCAGCCTGTCCAGGTAATTACAGGGCCTTCTTGTGTGCACTTCAGTGAGGCTCCAAGACATCTTCAGAAGCTGAAATTGTACTTACAGAACTATAGAATCATTTAGGTTGGAAAACACCCATAAATCATCAATTCCAGTTGTTATCCCAACACTGCCAAGCCCACCATTAAACCATGTTTCCTAGTGCCACCTCTACAAGTCTTCTAAATAGCTGCAGGTGTCACATCTCCACCACTTCTCTGGGCAGTCCATTTTAATGCTTGACAACCCTTTTAGTGAGGAATTTTTTCCCAATATCCAATCTAAACCTTCCCCAGTACAACCTGAGCACATTTCTTCTTGACCAACACTCACAAGTTCTTTTCCATTGGATGCATTTCAGACACTTTTACTCAAGCCTCTAGAGTCATATGAGGTTGTTGTGACCCAAGTGCAGGACACAGCACTTCATCTGGTTGCACCTCATGCAATTGGCCTCATCCCATCAATCCTGCCGGTCCAGATCGCCCTACAGAANAGAGGCCAACGTGCAGCTCAGAAACTTTCAGTCTGTAAAAAGAGGAACAGGAAGCTCATCCAGCATTGGAATGAAGGAAGGAGATATTTTAGTAGTAGTTCCAAACATAAAGATGTTAATCCCTGCCTGAAGGGATTATAAACTTCAGCTTTTTACAGTTCAAGGAGCAGCCTCTACCACTGTTAATCGTCCCAAATAACTCTTCACTGAGAGTAGGTTAAAAGGTCTGTTGCAGAAAGTACATTCTCAGTGCTTCAAATAGTCCTGCCAAAGTTGAACAGAGTTGGAGACATCTGAAATGAAGACGTGACATTTCCTGCCTACTACAAATGTTTTGTGTGTTTTTTAACCATTAGTGTTTGTCAGGGTCAGCAACTTCATGGCACACAAGGGAAACCAGAGAGCAGGAGAAATATATTTCATTTGTTCCTGAGCTAGGACTGAGCTCTACCTTTCTCACCATGCTGATTCGGACACGTCCACACGTGCAGATTGCCTCCATCTGGGACCTGATGATGAGACTCTTAACCACAAGCACAAAAGAAATCAGGATTTCAAGAAAACTCTGAGAGATCTTTAAGAAATGTCATTACTCTGAGAAATTCACACTATGAAGGATCAGAATTAAACTGTTATTTTTAGAAACAGAATCTCTGTTTAAGAGGAAAATTGCTGGTAAAGATAATTCAAAAAGCATGTTCATATAGCTGTAAGCCTCATCCTTTGTTCAATGCTTGCAATCTCAGCATCTTGCAAAATACCAAAATACCAGTTCTTTCACTTCTGTGCATACTCATGTCCTTTCATGTCATTGAACCTTCTTCCTCCATTGCATCTGACACACTGAAATGTGTCAGCCAATGTGGCTAACCTGTGGTGAACACTTGCTACAAAAAAGATTATTTGTAGCACAAAGTATTTAATCTAGAGAATTTGGATGTGGTGTAAGATGTATATGGAAAAGACAAATGAAAATGCTTCTTCTCATCTGAACAGATGTAAACCTGTGACTTCACGATGTGCTTCTGTTGCTCTTTATTATAAAATAAAAGTTGAGCAGTTAGCTCTGCTCCAATTTTAGCATCATTTCCACAGATAACAAAGAGCACTTCACAGACTTTTCGAGAATGTTTTTTCCCCATAATGTTTATGGAAAAAGAAATTTGTCATGCTACCTTGCAAAAGGCGTTTGCTTTGTTGACCAGATGCCAAAATGAAATTCAGACATGGATGGTCAGAAATAAGATTTACTTTAATCCTACTAATCCTGAGCTGTTGATTGGTACAAGGCACCATTATAGCTGGGTAAGCTTCCCAGGCTTATCGTCTGATTCTCTTTGGAGTCATGAGATCACTTTGGATTCTCAATCTTTCCTTTTTAAGGGGCAATGTTCCTATCTCATGTTCCATTTTCTGCTATAAACAATAATGAGCAAAAGAAATCATGTAGTTTTGCCAGAAAATGCAGAAAACTGAGGGAGGTGTTGTATTGAGCCTGGTGACATGCTTTACCAGGGAAAGTGGAGTGAGAAGATGCGGGCTGTCCTTGAGGAGATTAGCAGCCTGTCCAGGTAATTACAGGGCCTTCTTGTGTGCACTTCAGTGAGGCTCCAAGACATCTTCAGAAGCTGAAATTGTACTTACAGAACTATAGAATCATTTAGGTTGGAAAACACCCATAAATCATCAATTCCAGTTGTTATCCCAACACTGCCAAGCCCACCATTAAACCATGTTTCCTAGTGCCACCTCTACAAGTCTTCTAAATAGCTGCAGGTGTCACATCTCCACCACTTCTCTGGGCAGTCCATTTTAATGCTTGACAACCCTTTTAGTGAGGAATTTTTTCCCAATATCCAATCTAAACCTTCCCCAGTACAACCTGAGCACATTTCTTCTTGACCAACACTCACAAGTTCTTTTCCATTGGATGCATTTCAGACACTTTTACTCAAGCCTCTAGAGTCATATGAGGTTGTTGTGACCCAAGTGCAGGACACAGCACTTCATCTGGTTGCACCTCATGCAATTGGCCTCATCCCATCAATCCTGCCGGTCCAGATCGCCCTACAGAACCCTCCTACTCTCCAGCAGATCAACACACATGACCAACTTAGTGTCATCTCCAAACTAGCTGAGGGTGCCCTTGACCATCAGTAAGGA
The DNA here is from genome assembly GCA_013397245.1 of Thryothorus ludovicianus. Lineage (NCBI taxonomy): Eukaryota > Metazoa > Chordata > Aves > Passeriformes > Certhiidae > Thryothorus > Thryothorus ludovicianus. The sequence goes on along the minus strand of VZTB01006370.1, from coordinate 112,292 downwards.
TATTACACAGGACTGGCCCCAGTACTGAGCCCTGGGGGACACCACTAGTGCCTGGCCACCAGCTGGATGTAATTCCATCTACCATCACTCTCTGCACCCAGCCATTCAGCCCCTTTTTCACCTTTCATCCAAACTGAGAGCAGCCAGTTTCTCCAGCAGAATGCTGTTGGAGATGATGTCGATGTTGTCAGGCAGGCAATATCCAGAGCCTTTCCCTCATGCACTAAGCAGATCACACTGTCAAAGGGAGGTCGGTCAAGCAGGACCCTGCCTTTCCTAAGTGTGTGTTGGCTGGGCCCCAGTCCCCTGGTTGTCCTGTATGTGCCACCTGATGGCACTGAAGGTGATCTGGTCCATGACCTTCCCTGCAGTGGTGTCAGACTGACAACCCTGTAGTTCCCTGAATCTTCCTTCTTGTAGATGGGCAGCCTTCTGTCAGGAAGGTTTAGCTTTCTTTTGCTAATGGGAAGAAGGGGAGAAACAGAACTACCAATCCATTTTCAGCTGGATTTGAGGACCACCAGAGATCTGGTGTGATCATATTGATGTTTCTCTTTCATCTGGAAGTAGCCAATAGGCTTTCATGGGTTTGTGAATTACAAGGTGGAAAGCCACTCCAGGCATGAAGTACTGACCCAATCCCATTAGCAGCTGTTCCCAAACCCTGAATGCTCACACTACCTGGCTGAAGAACAAATAAGGCCTTTAGCATAAGGCTCTCTCTTGACAAAAATCTGCTTTATTTGCTTTTTTTAAATGTACTGATTGCGCTATGTGTTCCAACTTGACAGAGCTCCCTCACAGTACAGAACACCACATTTGGTGTGCTTTATACCTCACTGAAATATTATCTGTAAATCTGCTGTCTGTATTCAAGATCCTCTGGAAAAATTCCTGCCCTTGAAGCTTATCTTGTTGTAGGGTAGTTAGAAGGACACAGATTCCAGTACATCTGATGTGCCTTATGTTGCAATATTATCAAGTTAACACCATCACATCAGCAACACAATTGGAGTTGAAATAAAAAGATACATATTCAGTTTTAAACTTAACTTTATCTAAGGACTTGTAGATAAAACTTGAAAGGACAGTAGATAAGTAAAAAGAGCTCCTGAGTCATAGTTTCACCTAGAAAAAAAAGGTGAAAGTTTTAGAGAGGAAAACAGCTGAGTTATGTTGATTTTTCCTTTAAGGTATCTTTGGGGCTCTGTACCTCAGAACAGTTTATGAAACTGTGACTGTCTTTTTTAGTGTGTTCATGGTATCCCTGAAATGCAGCCTGTTCTGTTTCTGAGGCTTTTAGGTGCTGTGGTAATATAGGCAATAGCTGGTAGTAAACAGCATAACCTCCCACACACAATATCTGTATAAGGCAGATGATTGAGAACATCTCTTATGATCCCTTTTAGCTGTGGATGCAATTAATTTGTAAACATTTTCCCGTAGTCTCACAATGAAGCTGAGACATGTGAAAATATAAACCAGATAATAAATGTACATCATTGATTCATCTCAGCCCTAAGAAGTTACTCATCATTTGTACTAAACATCTTCAAACACACTGAAGGGGAGTCTCCTCTTCTGCCAGTGCACAATGCATTCTTGAGACCATGAAGTCCTTCCAAACACAGTAAAACTTTCCATGCCACTGTTGTTAGGGTAGAAGTTAAGCACTGCATAACTGAGGTCTGCTGCTGTACTGGTGAGCTGTGTCACACTGATCAGCACCTCTAGTAACTGGTCTGCAGCCTACCCAGCTCCTGCCACTTTCCTGAGGAATTTCTAAGAGTTACTGGTTTACAGAAGTACTATTTGCAAATAATATCATGAATGAATGATTTTCAAAACTAGCACCTTAGGGAGCGAAAAATGGCTGCATGTCCTCTCCCAAATCCTGCCTCCCAGAGGTAGGATGTGGGAATAAAACACCTTTGGAAAGTGCTACCTGGCAGAAATGTCAAATGGAAAGAAATATGTGAGAAGCAGCAGATCCAAGCTACCCCAGGGTTTGAGATGCAGCAGGTGGTAGAAATGCTTGTGTCTGTGAGCTGCTGCTTGAGCAGAACAAAAGAAAGTGGCATCCTGTCCAGTATATCTTATCACCCCCAAATGTGGTGCTTAGGCATGACTTGTAGGCCTGACTCTGTGCTGCTGAAGTCAGTGGAAATCTCTTCCCTGGAAAGTGGATAGTTGATTCAGTGGTACAAACTGCACAGTGTTGAAAAGAGCCTTTTATCTGCTGTCATTAATACAGCAACAACAATTTTCACTGTTAAGGCTCTGTCTCATACTGGAGGAGAATCTCTGAGCACCCTTTTTGCAAGAGTATTGTGCTTTCAAGGAATTATTACAGTGAGGTCAAGGGATTACTCCAATAAATTGACTGAAGTTCTCCTAAAACTTCTGTCCTAGTAATTTTAGTGGTGATCTTATTCTCCAGTCAGACAATGGACATTTCTCCATCTGTTCCCATCAAGAAATGGGCAGCTCAGAGGTGCCTCTGACTGTCCTAGCTTCTTGATTTCTGATTATGTACAGCTTATGGTTCTGACAGTTCACATAAACAGTCTTATTTAATGCAGACCTGATGATCTCTTAATGCTTTTCTAGGCTAAGGTTTCAAAAGAGTTTTCTCTTTAATTTAGTTTATGGCAGCACTGTATTTCACAGATGGTTTTAATGTATTTTTGGAGACTGTATGGAATCAGTACTTGAGTTACAAGGTATGTATATCAGATGGAGACATAGCCACCATTCCTTGGCAAACTGTTAGATCAAATGAGCTGAATCTCCTCTACTTTATTGCCTAATTAATTCTTGAATGATTGCTGAATTGCTGGAGTGGGAAACCTTCCAACTTTGGTCACACTCTGTATTGGGTTATGCCAGAAAGGATTGGAAACTGAGGGTTTTCTTTAATCTGGGTTCACAGAGGGAAACTTCTAGGTAGGTGGGCAGGGATTGCTTTTGCCTGCTTTTACAGCTGAATAGCAAGAGGAAGTAGATCTTCAGCCAAGGGTCAAAATCTCCAGGGAGGAGCAGATCCTACTGGAGAACAGGACCATGAGAGTGCTCACACTTCTCAGTTGCCAGCCTGCTGATAAGCAGGATGGGTTTGGTTTTCTGCAGAAAAGTCTTCCTTGAATGACTAGGCCTTTTGTGAGTTTTGCAGGCACTTCCAGCAGTGGGACAGCTGATTAGTTGGAGAGGTAAGTTATGGGCTGATGAACGTGGAGTCACAGCACAGAAAACTTTTTTCTGAGAACTGACCCTGAGCAATTTAAAAACAATGACTTAGGAAGAACATTGTTTCTGGCAGGGTGATGTTAGACACAGGATTGTCAGCAAAAAACGTTTTATTTTTCTGAAGCAAAAGTTTCCTGTTTCTCCAGCTTTTTCCTGGAAGACTCTTTGGTATCTGACATGATAGGTTTATGCTCCCTCCAGAAAAACACAGCCATGGACTTCTGGAGCACTTGACACACACTGCCTCAGGTACAGGAGGGACAAGTCCTTAGCTCCTTTGTGTATCTCTGCACAGAGTTGCCCTATGTCTGCTTACATCTTGGACATCTCAGCAGGAAAGAAATGAAAACATAAGCAAAACCTAATACCTTACCACTCACCCATCCCAGTGCTGCCTCCAACAGTCACAGTGATTAGAAATATGAGTCAGAAAAAGCATACAAACCTACTCACTTTCTTTTCATACTTCCAGCATCCACAGTTCATGCATTTAGGATGCCAGAGGGTACTTTCCAGTCTCCTGCTTTTAACATTGATATAGATAACTGCTGTCAATGTATTTGCCCAGTTTGTCTAAAGCAATGGAGTGGAAATGTAGTTGGAAAGGGTTCTGGTTTATAAGATATTATAGGTGTTGTGGCTATGCTTATTCCTGGAATGAAGAATGCAGCTGAAACTTTATGAATGAATGACACTGCTTCCACTTACTGTGTAAGCTCAGGCCAGATCTCACTTTAACTGAGGTCAGTGACACATTGCATTTGTTTTAATGAATGGGATGAAATGGCCAGAGGCTAATAGAAAATTCTAGATATGAAACTTAGTGGCTGTTTTACATTTGATGGCAGGCAATCAGCTTTGAATTGCTACCTTGGCTGGGCATTAGGGAGCTCTTCTTTTCCAGCAGGTTGAAGCTCCTAGATGGGAGTAAACCAGAGGTATAGGAGCTCAGCACTGCAGTGAACAGCAGCAGTGGATCCAAGGCAAAGTCCTGTAACAGTACTCAGGAAGATTTTTTTTTTTCTAAATGTTTGTTGAGATGCGTTTTTTCCTCCCAATATGATTTCTCTCCAAGTATCACCATCCTATCCCCTGGCACTTGGTTTATGTTCTCATAGAGTCATAGAATCACAGAATATCCTGAGTTGGAAGAGACCCATAAGGATTACTGAGTTCAGTTCCTGACCCAGAACTTCTTCTACGCTATGCAGTCCTCTGAGGATTTGATGGTGACCTCCTCAGATGTAATGTGGAGTTTCTCCTGAAGTGAAGAGTTCTACCTGGGAGACTCGTGCTCAGATGGTGTGCAAGCAATGTCTTCCTTCCCAGTGCCTTGGCTCACATCTGCAGTATCTCCCTGGGAGCAATTTTCCCTGAAAAGCTGTCTCTGATGGGCCACAAGAGCAAGCAAACTTTTGCAACTAATAAAACATCTCCAACAAGACCCACTGTCTTTTTGGGAGCAAAATCCTTCATAAAAAAACACAGAATGTAACAACATATGCTAGCTGAGTTAGACCCTAAACAAATAAGTGAAAAAGATAACACAGAACAGCACCACCTCATGCTGTCTATCACTACTGCAACAACAAACACTTCCTTTACATTTTCACTGCATTTTTCACTATCAAACTTCCATGGACCAGGAAGAGCAATTGAGAAAAACAAGCTAGTTTCTAAATAAATGTCTGTTGGCCACATACAGGCTTGTACCTCCACTGGTCACATTGCCCAGGGATTACAGATCAAAAAAATGTTGAAAATACTCCTATTTAAACTGTATTAAACTTGTACAAAACCAGATCTGTTCCAAAATCCCCTCTCTCATTCAGTGGTAGTTACAGAGGGGAAAAACTGTCTCGGTGATATGTTTCTATTTTGGCCTCTCCAAAGATTGGACAGAGGAGGAGACTGAGCTCCCAGTGTGGCAGGGAGCACACAAGAATGTAGGTGCTCTCCCAAGTATTTTTGCCTGCAAGAATGTTTTCTATGGGAGCTCATGGTAAAAGCATGAACAGAAATGTGCTTGTTCTTTCACTGGCCTCATGAGACAAATGCATTTTACACTGGATCTAACACTGCAGACACCTACTTCACATGCTTTGCCACTTTGTGATGTGAAGGGGTTAACTTGTTCTTGTTGAAATACTGACTCATCAAAATTTGCAAAAGACTAACTCCTTTTGCATTTTTAGTGCACTTTTGAAGCCTTTGCACAGAACTAATGCAGAAAAACACAACATTAAATTCACTCTACAAAATCACCTGTTTCTTTTCTTACCACGTATGTAGGAAAGTCTTAGGGCAACACCATGCCTCTTCAAAGAAATTAAATTAATATAAGAATATTCATATGAATAATGTAAATCATATTACTTTACAGGGCTGCTTTTCATACTGATTTAATTTATCTATATTTCCAGAACACTCGATACTTTCTTTTTTTTTTTTTTTTTAACTGCAAGCTATTATTTACACTATCAACTTAGGTGTGGATGATTTATCCTTAGAGCAAGTCAGAAGTTCAGAAGGTAAGGAAGAAGTGGCCAGAGATGGTGGCCATGAGCTGCAAAATGAGGCAGTGCTAATGCACCCACCTCTGTGCAAGGAGCCCTGCTCTGCTGTGGTGCCTCCACGCTGTCTGCAGAAAAACAGGATGGAGGGAGGCAGGTATGTTGTGTTGGGGCAGATTAAAGAGGCAGGGCTGCTGTCCTTGGTGAAGAACAATGCCTGTGGCTCCTGCAAGAAACTCCAGGCAGCCCTCATGCAAGGCAGCCATGGGCACTGGCACAGCTGGTCTCATGCCAGCATCACTGGGGGAGGTGCCCAGGATTTCTTGCCTGCCCCTTAAGCCCAGTCAGCTGTGGTTTGTGCTGTGATAAGCCTCCCTGGACAGAACCACATGAGAGTGCTGTAAGTGACCTGGCCCACAAGGAATGCTTTCATTCTGGAAGCATTTATTTGTTTTGGCTGCTCTGTCGAATGCCTGTGACACTATAGCATTCATCAATAGATACAGATCAGTGTTTGTATGCTCAGCACCTTTCTTGCATCTGAATTTTTTCCAAACCAACAAAGTTACACAGATCTGGCTGATATGTCTGAAGCCTACAAACTTCCTTTTTTCTGCTCTAGCCTGTAATAGCTGGCTGCTGCTGATTAGTCTGCTAATTAGCAAGGGTGGACTAAAAAGAAAAGGAAAAAAAAAGAACTTTTAATTCAAAGACATATCCCCCAGGCACATAATTGAGGGATCACCATCTCCTAAGAGAAGCTGCTTGCCCTGCAATACATGTATTTATATTTCACATTGCATGCCATATCCTGCACTTTCTTTCGGAAGACTTAAATACAGCAGAAAATTACACTTAATATTTTAATAACCTTTAATTGCGAACCCCTAGCCTCACTGCCCTGTAAAGGGAAAGACCTAGGAAAAAAAATACTTATTGGAGAAACTTTAATTAGCTATGCAACTTGCTCAAAATTGTTGCAGACTTTCAGCACTTTGATGAAGATGGGCTTGGTTCCTCAGGCTTGTTCTTACAGAATGACCTGGAGTTATGAAGCTCCACCAGATGCAAACCCAGCAGCATCTTTTCTACCAAACACAACCCCTCAGTTTCACCACAGCCTCCCTTGCAGAGTCATTGTGGCTATCAGATGTGAGAGCTTTGTTTTTTGCAACTACATTTCCCACATTAATGAGCAGCCTCAAGGATTAAAATTCCAGTGAGAGGACCATCGTAGCACCTTCAGTGCTCCAAAGGCACACACACAGTGCCCGTCTCTAGCTCCAGGTGCTCTCCCTTCTTAAGACAGAAAATAGGCAAGTACGGTTCCCATTAGCAGGGTGCTCCTGGAGGACCACACAAGCACATTCCTCTCCAAAAGCGGCCTCCAGCCTTTCACTGTGTCAGCACAAAGAGTAATTCACATGCATATGAATGCATTGGGCTAATCATAGTGTAGGGATAATTCTCTGTATATAATTACATGCAGTTAACACTGCAGGGATGTTAAGGTCTACTTACATGTAGGAAGGGGGGTGGAAGGTTGTTATGCAATGGGCAGACAGGCAATTTCAGGCCTACTGGTATATTGTGCATAGACGTTGAGCCAAAATCTATATGTAACTCAGTGCAGTCCCGATTAAAACCAAAAATAGCTGTTGCTGGTGATGTTCAATTTAAACTCTATCCCCTTATCTTTGTCAAAAACTTATGTCTTTGCATGAGGATCTCCATCACACTGATAGCTGAAGCTGCCTGGCTTGGTGCATTATTATTAAGCCCAGTCCTATGCACCATGCTCACTGTCTCACTTTCAGAAGTTCTGAGCAGCTCTGTATCTCATAGACAGCAAGGGATTAGCAAGTACTTAGTATCCTTGAATATCATGAAGCTTTGTCTGGGGTTGAGGCTTTTCTGAAATCTGTGAGTAAAAGAGAAATATCGAGCCTTTTGATTAGAAAGAAACTAATACAAACCTGAAAGCAGAAAATTCTTCTATTTTTTAAAATATCAAGTACATTTCAAAACTGGAGAATAATTATAAAAGAAAAGCAAAACAACATTCTTGAATTAAGTGTCAAGAAGGTGGAGAAAGCAATTCACACCACTGGGGATACAAGAGACAAGAAAACTCAGAAATATGAGCAACTCAACAGCAAGAGGGATCCAAGTCACAAGCTATGAGGCTATTTTCCAAAGCTCAGGAGTCAGGGTAAAAAATGATGAGGTCTTGAAAGAATAAAAACTTCTATTCCAGTTTCTAAGCATGAAGAAGATACACTAATCTGCTTTTGTCCAAAGCTATTTTTTGCACTGCTGTCACCACAACTAGAAGCTTAATTCATACAAGCCAAGTTTGAAATCATTGAACAATTAGCCAGCTTTCTAAGAAACAGCAAATATTAATAGACTCATGAGAAAGTCTTATGAACTGGCAAAGCTGAAATTAGGAACCCCTGGTGTCAGAGCAAACCCAAACAGAGACAACAAGAACTGCTGACTGAAGCCAGGACAAATCTCCCTATAAATCCTGTGTGAGCCAGTGATTCTCTGTGTGACCTTTGGCAAATCGTTTGGTCTTGGTTTGTTCCTCTGTCTACTCAGCTGGAAAACTGGGTTAAAAAAAAAATAAAAATGCAGGAGCCTACTGACAACCAGATGCTGAGCATGAGCTAAGTCTTTCCAGGTAAATAAATTATTTTTAAAAAATTATGATAACAAAATGTTAAATATATCTCATGTTTTACTCTATGTATTTACTACTGGATCCAAGCCCATTTCCCCCAGAGGATGTACATGGCCACAGTTGAGAGGAGGGATCTGGTGCCAAAGCAATAGGGAGAGCCATCAATCTTTGAAGGGTACATTGGACTGCCAAAGACAATACAGTGATAACAGCAAATCCCACCCAGATTTCCAATCCAGCTCATGGCTGAGGCAAGGCCAAGGGCAAGTGGTTTTCTTCTACGCAGAAAGGGACAAGGAAGCTACTGGGAGCCTCAAGAAAGCTTTGGAGTTGATCTCTGTGGAGCTGGGGAAACCCCACAGGGGCAAGATCTCCCATTGGGTTGATTTGGATTGATTTGGATCCTAGGAAGTGTTCCTATATTCTCTGTCAAAAGACAGGCCACTTTCCTTAAACCCCACCCACCCCACTTCAAAATAAGTCAGGCTCAATAATCTTTCAGAGATACACTGCAGAAGCCATTTGCTAGAGTTAGTTTTGTGGAGAGGCTGGGAACATATAAGAGAAGCAAAGGGGAAAAGGCTGTTGGATTGGGGTTTGGGGTTAGGTTTGTGGTTTGGTTTGTTTGGGCTGGTTTGTTTTTTTTTTAACCTTTGATTTATTGCCAAAGTTCACTTACTGGCATTTATTTACAGCTGTTGGCAGGCTGAGCATGCATGCTGCCTAACAGATTTATCTGTTAAACTGCTGGGTGGTCACCATTCTTGTGTTGTAAGATTAATTGTAAAGACTCCTAGGCCAACTGGTACAGGGAAGTTTAGGCCATTTACATTAAATAACACTGTATTTTTCTCCATGGCCACATCCATCTGCAATAGGGAAGACAGGAACTGTAGCAGAACAGTGGAGCAGCTCCTCAAGCCAGGGGAGGGGCAGTGGCTGTCTGAGCACAGACAAGGCTTGTGTACCTTACCAGCCCATTCTCCAGCCCCAGCAAGGCAACATAGCACTGAAAACACTGCAACTTGCCTTGCTGCTCCCTATGTTCCTGTGGGAATGCCACAGCAATGGGGTGTAACTTTTTTTCACCCTCATGGATTTCCAAACCTACTGGCTCAATTTAGTCACCAGCGAACATGAAATAAGTTGCTGGCTTGGAAACTCATGTCTGAATCCTCAAAAGGATCGAATTATCTTTTGAGACCCAAATGCTATTGATTTCTCAGTTTGATTTGGAGGTCAGCACAAAAATCCCTTTTGGAACCTGTGCTTAAAGCCAATGATCAATGAGAAAAATATAGTTAACTCTAATTGCTGTAGTCTGAACTGAGCTTTTTTATTGTCCTGCCCCTGTGGTGAGTTCAGGAAATGTTCACAGAAAGCACTGAGTTGGCACTAATCCATCACATGTCTCCATTTGAGTATCAGAGGTCAGTGGTTTGGGCTGGGAGGGAAATTGCTGGCTTCCACCCCTTAGGGCCAGACAGCAATCACCAACAGCAATGATGTGCAAGCACAAGACTTTCAATGCTGATAACTTCTCTCATTTGAGCCATGAACAACACCTGCTAAGCCAACAGGAACTACTTTCATAGAGGTAACTCCCGTGGCTTCACAACCTTGTATGATCCTTACAGCCACAGTTGCACGGGGGAGCCATTGGGGATGCCACGTGTGCACACACCTGTGCTGCCAGAGGTGTTTCACCAGTGAGGAGGGGTTAGTGGGAGTCCCATTCCCTGGCAGCACCAGTAATTACTGTGTTTCCAGTTCTTAGAGTGAGGGGAAAACTCTGTTATAAAGAATACTTTTATACTGATACTTTTCAAGGGTTTGCACTGAGTAACAGTGAACTTACTTGCCAATTCAAATATCAGTTTGAATAAAGCTTAAAGAACTTTGCCAGTTTGGGAACATAGGGTGCCACTTCTCTGGGGTGTAGAGATTGCTGTCTGAGATTTTTTCTTTTTATGCTTCAGTGACCTTTTTTTTTCTTTTTGCATTAGCATTAGCTTCTCATTTCCTTACAACTGAGTGAGCAATAACAAGACCTTAGACACACAGGCACTGCTGCTAAACTCACAGGCACACACAGGAAGCAGAAGCTTCACAGTAGATCGACCAGACTTCAGGCAGCAAATAACCCCCTTCTGGCTTTCTGATGTTCCAGCTACAGTATGAAAAGGTCAAGTGCCAGCTAAAAGCCACAGAAATGTCCCCTTTCACCTTTTGTTCCAGGTCTGACCCTGTGTTACACAGTGCTTGCACACCAGCCCATCAAGGAGGGACAGTGGCTGGCTTGCATCCGGCGGCTCCCAAATCAGCCACTGCTGGGACAGCCCAGGCTCCCCAGGAGCTGTGAGCTCTGATGTGTGACCAAGAGGAAAGACTTTCCCACCCTTGGTCAAGCTAGTGGAAGGTTATTAGAAAATGCATGGGCCCATTTGCTCCTGCATTGAACAAGCATTGGTCTTTCCTATTACTTTTCCATAATTCCCCTTTCCAGGGACTTCTCCAGGTTGCTTTGCTCCCACTCCCCTATATTAGCCATATGTCTGCAAATTTGCCTCTCTTCTACAGTGGTTTCATCACACAGCCCTTTCAAAGGAGAAGAGACCTTCCCCACTGGTTTCTTCATCCTCATGAAGCCACACTTGCCACCTCTGAGCCGGTTTGCAGATTAACCCTTCTCCTCTTCAGCTGCCAAGACCAGGGTGATAACGTGAAGGTTGTTGCACATGCAGACACCTCCTTATTTCCAAATACCTAAAAATTTTACTACATTTCTAGGAATTCATCAAAAGCACAACATTAGCAGGACATGGGAAGGAAGTAAAGAACTAAAATAAATTTTCTTAACCCAACTCTACTTTTTTCAGGCTGGAGCAGTCCTAGATTACAAGAACATTTGGAAGTACCTGAGAAAGAAAGTGAGGTGACACCTTCAGAGGGCAGGCAAAGCCCCTCAGCAGATAGATGTACTCACTACAGGCTTTTGACTTGTTGGTCCGTGAAAGGATCTGCCTTGTCCATTCCAGGATCTCTAGAAGGAAATCTTTCCTCTCACTCTGACAAACTAATCATGCAAATGTTCTGCTGGGACAAGATTATAAGTGTTGCTTCTTAGAGGTGGGAAAGGCTTGCTAAACCCTATGAAAACTTGGGGGCTGTACTAGGTGACCTTTAAGGGTGCCTTCCAAACAAATTATTCTGTGATTATATGAAAACTTTGAGAGCCCATCTCCAGTTATGGTATGTTAATTAATGGCCATAAACTAGCTCTCTCCAGACTGTCAGAGAAGTATGTCCAACAGCATCCTGGGGCAGCCTCTTCTTTACCACATTACCATGATCACCCCCTTGCACTCTTCTTTCCCATAGGTGGCTCAGTCAAGAAAATGGACTGACAAGGGTCACTTTGTTCTCTCTGATAATTGATCTCATGTAATCAAACTCATAAGTTCCCTTCTCCTTTGGCAACTTTGGCCATAAAGGTTCCGATGCCTGCACCGTGTCAGGGACAGAGTGAATAATCAGTGATAGAAATGGATAAAAGCTTACAGAATGCACTAGACTTTCATTTTCTTCCTCTCTTAATTACAAAATTACATTATTTGATAGATTCTGTCATGGTTGGATCTTGCATCCATTTTAATGGAAGTTTTGAATGAATGAGAGTTGTAGTAGCTAATTCATGATAACCATTGACTACATAGCAACATTAGTGGCAGAAAAGACAACCCTTTAATGGCAAAGTTAACAGTTCTCAACAGAAAATGAAAACTTTTATCTGAAATGCATTTGAAAATTCAATGCAGGTTTAAATTTCACTCTCTGCCTTTGAGCACAGTGGTTAGTCATAAAAGCAGGCCAGAAGGTGGGGAATAGAAAACACAGCTTTGCGACAGCTAACTCCATTTTCCTTTTCTTCTTTATTTTTTTCAGTAAAAGGGATAGATATTTTTCACAAGCAGAAAGCTGCTGTTGCCATTTTTTAACAGAAAGGCCTTCTTGCTTCTCTCAGCAAAACTGGAGCATTCTTGTCTGTAAAAATGTCACATCTTCACCTGGGGCAAATTCATGGAAATTTACAAAGATTTACAACAAGAAGCAAAGTTTTAATTTTCATGAATATGCCCCAGGTGAAAATGTGACATTTTTACAGAGAGGAATGTACCATTCTCCTCAGCAAAAGAGTATTTCCCTAACGAAATAGCAGTTCAATTTTAAAAGCAGCCTTTCATTACATTTTTTAAATCTACAAAGGAAAATTTAATGCACCCATAAACTCCTCTCCTTTCCTATTTTGCCACAAACTGGATCTTCTCAGTTAGAGAGACAGTATTATTTTTATTGCCATTATATTTAGGATTCTTAATCATGGATCAAGACACTGCCATGCCAGGCACTGTGTAAAGAGAGAACATAAGGCTGGTTCTTGCTTCAAAGAGCTGAGCCCCCACGGCAAGAGGCAGCAGCACAGGGGAGTGTGTGGAAGCGAGAGGGCAGATTAGGGCAGATTACCAGCAGAAGAGGTTTGCAGATGATGCACTGCAACCACTTTGCCTTGTGCTGGGAGAACGGAGTCACCACCTATCAAATCACAAAACCTTTGTATTCGAGCTGAGGATTAAGGACGGACTTTGAGGGATCTTTCTCGTCTGCAGCAGTCAGAAAAAGACGAGGAGAGCTGCCATTAATGCTGAATTCTCCATTTGTCCTGCTGTTATTCAGATAACAAGTTGCTTATACATGAAGACAGGACTGATATAAAACATCAGAACAGAGCACCAGAAAGCAGAGAAGGATTTAGGGGTAACTGTGGCATGAGAACCAACAATGTTCTTCTACTGCAGAAGCTGAAAGCGCTGTATTGGGGTACAGCATTAAGATCACCGCTTATAAATTGTCTGACCTACCTCTTGTCAACTTAGTGCTGCCAAGGCCCTGCCTAGGGTATTTCATTCAGTGCTAAGCACATCTTCATGTTTTTTTTTAAGAGAATGAAAAGAAAAATATGTTCTAAATACAGTTCTTCAGAGTAGCAAACTCAAGTAGAGATCTAGAAAATACAATTTATGAAGTAAGACTGAAGGAAATTATGTTGTTTAGTCTAGAAAAGAAAAGAATGAAGGGAGATAATAAGCATCTTTATATACATCCAAGTTATCTGCAAATATGGGGGAATAATTTTGATGAGAGGATGGGAAATAATGGACTCTGATAATTGCAAAAGAGATTCAGGATGAATGTGAAAAAATATCCTAATAGTAAGGATGATTAAGCACTAGATAGATTGGCTGGAGAAACCACTACATGTCTATAGTTTTTTGTTTGTTTTTGAATAAGAGCTTAGGCAAACATCTGTTGTGAACAGCTTAGGTACAAGCTGATCCCCCTGTTGGGCAAAAAAGGAATCAGATCTGTGGTAAGCCATCAAGGTGCTCTGAACCACTCCAACTGCCCAGTTGGAACTGCATTTGCCTGAAGAGTACAAAACCCCAGCCAGACTGAGTAGGGACATTTGGGAGAAACTCTGAAATGTTTTGGGCAGGACCATCTCCACAGCCTTTTCAAAAGTAGTCAGAAAATGGGGGCATGTAGATTGTAATATTTCCTGTGATATGTCTTAGAGCTAGGGGTCTTCAGTGTGTATGTGTGCTTGAGTACTTTGGTGCTTGATGCAGCTTTTTGAGAAGGTGATTGACACTGGCCCTCTGGAAGCCAAAGAAAAAGTTCTCAGACTTTTTAAAATCTTGCTTCTCAGTCATTTGTGTCCTCCTCTAATTCAAGGGCACCTCTGCTCCACAGTCTTTTCCAGACCAGTTTAGGCAAGACTTAATCAGCATTCATAAAAAGAGATGATTGCTCTTAGAGAGTGTAGAGAAATGGGAAGCAGGAAATGTGGTTACATTGATGAGAAGTACAACAAGTGAGGCTTGAGTACAGCACTGAATCAAACCACAAAAGTGCACAAAAAAGGGATTCTAGAAAAGCCAGCAACTTCTGCTCTCCCAAAATTTATTCTGTGGTTTGGAGATTTGGGTCAGACCACACAGATCAGAGGGAGTTGCAATGACAAGGGTGGGAAGCAGAGACCTGCAGTACAACAAATGAAACCCTAGAAGCGATTTACAGGAAGTGCCTCAGTCTTACCCACCTAAAATCCCTTTCAAGTGGAGCAGGAGGGAGAAACTATGGCTGCCACAACATCCTGCTGCTTCCACAGTGGTAGGTGCTGCTGCACAGCTTTGAAACAGGCATGTCAGGTTCTGAAGGCATGATCATATGAAAAAGATTATACAGACACACTGCAGCTCTATTCTGTGATATGTAGCTTGTCCTGAAACTGGGAAAAAGGCTGTTCTACTGTTAATGGGGTAGGAGGAAGCACCTGAACAAGTGCCAGGATGAAATACATGCTGTAAGATGTCATTAAACTTTCTGACACCTCTTCTGCTCCTTAGAATATGGTGGAATATTTAGGGGTACTTAGTTCTACAGTGTTTGCTTCTTTCTCTTTGAGCATTATGACTTGATACATGAAGATTTTGCTCCTTGGAGAGACCAACACCTTGTGACCCACCACAGAGTGGGGATGGTCAAGAGGCAGGCTGTTGCACAGAAACCACTTTTATTCTTGCCCTTCCATCCTTGCTGCTATCTGGAACTGCAGCTTTCTGTGTAGTAAGTTAAAAGCAACAGTTCATTGACATCACAATTCTGCAGGAACGTGTACTCACCCATCCTGGCATCACAGATGCAAGTGTGCCTTCACACTTCTCCTGTTAATACCATGGGATTTAACCAAGATCAGTGACAGAAAATGAAAACAGTGATCTCCCACTGCCTCCATGAGGAAATAAAACATCTGAGAACATGCATTCAATACCTCAGCCCCTCATCTGCAATGCAACTTCTTACCAAGTGTTTCTGCCCAAAGAAACAAACCAAAAGGGTGAGTGATACAAAGAGCCATAGTAATAAAATTTCCTAACCCATCTCAGCCTTGTCTCATATTGGGAAGATGCCGCATGATGGAAAGATGGAAGCTTTCCCTGAAGGTGCCATCTTTCTGCCTAGCACCAATGCAGCTCTGGTGACAGACAGGACAACGTGGGAAACATGAATGTCACAACATTAGGAGAGTTTCAGCAAGTGCACCCACACAGGGAACAAGTGTCCAGCAAGCAAGGCAGGGGGGATATGCTGCACGTGAAGCTGCACTGTGGATGCTGTCAAGTGCATTAGAAGCAGGTGGAAGATTTATCTCCACCTACATAGGCTGTCTGAGCTTTCTTCCAAAATTTACAGGGAAAATGTAGCTTTATACTGCTGAGGAAAATTAATAATTTCTACAAGATGTGTGCTTTGTGCTTGAGTTCCCACCTTTCACACAAAGGACAATCATTCTTTCCTTTTATAGAAAATAATCTTTTTTTTTTTTTTTTTTTCTGGGGTGGGTGGTAGAGCAATGCAAACCAGAAGTGAACAGGAGAGTGTTTGTCTAGTGAAGAGGAGATGTCTCCATAGGAAATATTTTTCCTGCCAGGTGATCTCCTGCTTCTCAACTTTGTGAAATGCCTGAGAGACCTGGATAGATCTACCAAAGGCACTCAAATGCACATGGGAGAAAGGGTTGAGCGGAAAGAAGGCAACAGATAACAAATTACTTTTGAGACTAATTTTGACAGGAAAACACTCTGGAAGTCAGGTCACCTACAAAGACTGATTCATTTCAGCTTGAAGCACAAATGTGGTTGCTAGCCTAATCCCCAAAAAGCCACAGAGAATTTCCACTAAAGAGTTCATTAGACTTTGACAAACTGTATGCACTGAGCTGTGTGTGCTTGCTAGACTTTCCTGAGACAGTGGAAAGTGTTTAATACACTGCCAAACATTTTAGAAGGGAAGGTATATTTTCTCATATATTTCCATGTAAAACCTTTTTGAAATATTTATTCAATGTAACTCCAAAGCTGCCGTGTAGCTCCCAGGAACAGCTCTGACCTTGGTAACAGATGGGAAATCAAGCAGCTCAGCTCTGAAAACAGCCTTCCCTAGCTGCTCTCAAGTTTGGTGTTGCAGTTTAATGCAAAAACTTCCCAGTTCAATGCCCATGTGGAAAAAAAAGGATGTTTCTATTCACCATCTCAGCCCTCACAAGGTACTGTTGTGTTTCCTTCCCAGGGAAGTGCCTAGGGAATTAAGACATTATTTCCATAAGGACTACCTGCTTCAGTTGTTTCCAATGATCTATTTTCATGTCCCTTTTAGGCAGTCTAATTCACTTTATGCTGTCAATGGTAAAAAACAGTAATCAAATTAGATCATATTATCAGGATAAGATAAAATAGTAGTGGTTTTATTTTTTTCAAGCATTTTTATCTCAATAGCACAATTTGGAACAAGTCCAAACACTCAGAAATTCTGTAGATTTGCTTTTAAGAGCCCAGCAGGGAGTTTTCACAGAAAATGCTCCAGTATATGAAATAATTTTTGAATAGCCAAGCCCATTTACTGCAAATTTAATGTGGGGTTTTTGCTGTGTGATTTGATGAAGTCTGTGTTTCTGGTTGCTACTTCTTACCATAATGTTTTCATTTTAAAATGCAGGAAAGTTTTCCTTTTTAAAAAAGTTATTACACTAAATAGCAAAACAAGGAAGCCCGTAATAGGATTATTACTCTAGCTGTAACATCTTGAAGTTTGTGGCAAGAGAAACATCTTTTGTTAGAACTACTGACAGGCCTTGGAAAAACAGACAAGTCATTTTTTCAGGCCTGAAACTGCTATAGTCAAAGCCTAATTCTGTTTGTCCTCAGAGAGAATGATAAATTCTTATTTTGATGGAAAGTTTATTATCACAAGCACAGCCATGAACTCCTGTGCACTTCCATTAGTGAGCTGTGCTCTTAAAATGAATCTTCCATTTTTAGGCTCTGATACAACCCAGCAGGCTTGTTTAAGTTGATGACGTATCCCCAGCCACTGACATGTCAACCTGAGGCTGAAGGAGCACCATGGTGATGAGGAGAAAGAGCTTTTGCAGTGATTAAGCACCAGGCAAAAGCCATGTTGGCCCACATGATGCAGGACCATGCTCCTCCCTTGGCTTCCCACAGCTTCCCCATGTGCCATGAGGGTTGGATCCAACCCAGAGATATGGACATCTCAGAAATCCAGTCCAACTCAAGCCATAAAACCAGACCTTCAAGTGGTGGAGATATCATGACAATGGCTCACTGTAGAAAAGGCTTTGTAGACTCTGTCCAGCACAACCATAGATGCCCCATTCCCATCCACGAGGTGGTTCAGTCCCCACAAGGCACCAAAGGATTCCTAGCTGGATGTGCCTCAGGAGCCTTCCTATGCTTATCCAGTGGGATTCTAGTTAGAAATGAGTCCATCAGAGACTGCTATCTGCAATGTAAAACAGCTCTCAGTTCTCAAATCTGGTGTTCACCATCATCCAAGCACCAAGGCCCTTTATACTGGCCCTGCCACTGCATCCCTGCAGGAGAGTACTGCGCAGAATGTGTCCCCAGCAGTTTTCAAGTGCTCTTGGCTGGAAATCAAATCTGTTGTTGAGGGACACTGTAGTCTACCTTACAGACAATGGGAATTAATCCCTTTTGATAGTCTCCAGGCATTGCAGAAAGATGGCAACAACCATTACAGGCTTGCCTCAGTCTCTAGAATCAACTCTCTCCAGCTGTCACCAGGAAGGGCCTGGAATGATATAATCTGTCATTCAAAACCTTTTTTTTATTCTGAAAAATATTGATGAGTATTTGTATTTTCAGCTCTCAAAACAAAATCCATCTACTCAATAGCTTACCTTGAACTCCTTAGCCACAAGTATATAAAAAAAAAATAGCTAATCGTTTCTTTTGCCTTCATGAGGCTCTAGCTGTGTATTTTTCCTTATCTTTGCACACAGTTGAGAAGATGCTGGGCTGCCCCCTCATTGTCATGGCTGAGAAAATTGCCCAAGTGGCAACTTACCCTGCAGAAGTTTGTAAGAAAAAAAATTGCCCTCAGCTTCTTCCCTTATTGCTGTGCAAAAAGCATCCTTCAGAAACCATCCAGCACTTGTGATGTGGTCTGCAGCCCCTCAAACATTGTGCTGGCAATGCATGGGGTTTTCTGGGTCAGGAGGGAAAGGGAGAGGTTTCACCCAGCTCTCCCAGCCAGGGAGCTGTTGGGTCCTTCCTATCACTCACTGGCTTGGGCTTTTGCATCTTGTGAGAGTTTAGGATGCAGCTGAGGAATTTTCAGCAACGTTTTCTGGGATATCGATGGCCCAAGATCAGCACAGCTGACAAGGACAATACCCAGCTCTGCCATGCTAAGGGCCAGCTTGGCCATTTGTCAGGATAATAAGCAAAGCAATAAATCTGCATATAAATTACTTAGGATTTTAATCAGAGATTAATAAAGAAAGGTTATGGTAATTATCTATACACATATATCTGCATTATTGTAGCAATAGTTCTTCACACAACACAGTGACCAGTGTCACTTGCTCTTGGGGCTTCAAAGAAATATGGCTGGAAAACAAAAACCCACTCTCCACTGGATCAAACTTCTCCACATATTGCTCTTACTTCAGCAGTGATTGGACCCCCACTAGAGAACAGGTTCCTCCTTTCCCCAGGGGACAGGGAGCTCTGCAGCTGGGCATCTCTGCCATGCCCCTGGCACACAGGAAGCCACTGCTGCCTGCAAGCAGGCTCAGGCCTGAATCCTGCTCCTCTTCCTCCTTATTCTCCTCACCAGGAGCCACCCTGCTTCAGCACAGCTCCAGCAGGCTCGGGCTGCCATCCAGACTCCCTGAATTGCCACACATGGACCCTGCAGCATAAGGCAACCTTGCTAAAAAACCACCCATCAAGAAAAAAAACCCGCGTCCATCAGTCTTCACTGGCAGAGGATCACCTGCCTCCACTGTGCCTGTGACAGCTGGAAAGACACTGGAGCAGGGTATGCACAGACCAGTGTCAACCAGGGAGGGTGAAAGAGGGGAAAATCATCTCTCCCCCACAAACGCTTTGCACCGAAATAACACAAAAGCTCAGGGACATTTATACTTCTCCCTGTTAGCCTTAAATCACAGATTTAATCTGTTAGTTGGTGCTGTTGATTGCCCTCTTACACACTCTGGGGCTTTTGTCTTCATGCATGCATATGCTGCAGTTCAGTTAAAAAAAAATGGAGATTGGACTTCAAGTTCTCACAACAATCTCAACTGTTTAGCTTTTTAAATGATTAGCTGCTATAGTTAGTCATATAAAAATAGATTATTTTAAGTCAATACTGCCTAGAAACTGCAGTTGCATAGAAGAGAAAGGAAAAGAGATCTCTGTCCTTAAGGAAATGCAGGACCAAAATTATTCCTTGAGCACAGAGCTGGTCTGTTCAGCACAGCTACATCAGTAGCCCAGCAGAGTAAGGTCAAAGAGAATCTGTAATACAATAAAACAGCATTTTTGTGTTTTGTCCCTATTTGAGGATTCACATCTGTAGACACTGCTAAACAAAAAACTTCTCTAGCAGGAAGGTACCAGAACACGTCACCAATATGAAGGACTTGGGTGTTTTTCCAAGTAACATGAAATGATCTGGGCTTTAAGTTTCATTTTTCTCAGCAATGCTAGGCAAGAGAAGGCACAGCAAGGCTATTTTAGCTTACTTTTTGTTAGTAGTTTGCAAACAGAAACTCAACAGCTTAACGGTTTAACACAGCTGGGCATATTCAGCTTCAATGACTAAATACGCCTGAAATATGTCGTAGCTGACTTGGAGGATTTTATATTTATTCTGCCCAAAGACTTGCTGTAACACTATTTGGCACTGCAGGTAATTGGCTCTGCTCAGTCTCTGCATTCAACAAAGGAAGGCTCCAGATTTTTCTGTCCATGGGTGAAAGAGACGGTGTTTTTCAGCCCGTCTTGGTGACAGCTTTCAAGATTTCTTTTCTAAAGAGTTATCCAGAAAAGCCTGATTGCCACTCAGGGATGGGCTGGGGGGGGTGAGTAACCTGTACATCAGTTTCATTTCTTTCTTTTTTGTTTATTTTTTCCCATTAGTATTTTTTTTTTACTATTATTTTCTTTCCTGTCCCACTGGGAATGAAAAGAAAAAGAAAGCAAATAAGTCTACAGCTACTTCTGAGAAGGCCTTCCATCCAGGTACAGATTCACAGGGATGAGCAGAGTTGTGAACAGGGAAGGAAAAAAGAGATTTGAAGTTTATGTCCCCTATTAGTAGGTCCTGTGCCTCTCTGGCTACACAGTTTTTCTCCCCTCCTCCTTTCTCCTGATCTGTTGAAACTGGATCTGTCCTCATCTTTAAAAAACACCTGCCACCAGCACTGCCATTTAATTCTGAGATGTTTTTGTCCAAGCAAGCACCTGCTTCCTTCCTTCCTTCCTTCCTTCCTTCCTTCCTTCCTTCCTTCCTTCCT
>VZTB01006370.1:41959-91337 GCA_013397245.1 Thryothorus ludovicianus | reverse complement strand
CTTCCTTCCTTCCTTCCTTCCTTCCTACCTTCCTTCCTTCCTTCCTCCCTCCCTTCCTTCCCTTCCCTTCCTTCCCTTCCTTCCCTTCCCCCCTTCCTCCCTCCTTCCTTCCTCATCCTCCTGGGCACTGGAGGGCTGATGGCCCTTTCTCATCAGCACTCCTTGGCCCAAACTGAGCATGTGGTGGATCCTGGCTCCAGTGTAGGTGAGAATTATTCCTAGTTCATGTTAATCTGCTGAGGGAAAACCTCATTTGTCTTTGTCACTCCCATGTGCACAAGATACCTTACAAGTACCTTCCCAAAACCTTCCTCCAGATAACTTTGCAGCCTGGTGGGGTGCTTGGTGAGAGGGGTGGAAATATATGGGTGAGATGAATGGAAAGGAGCAAGCAGGACCTCTGGAGGAGCTGACAGAGATGCTGCTGCCTGGCACAGTTGTGCATAAGGACACAAACGTGTGTCTCTTGCTCACCACTGAAGACACAATCCAGTGAAAACACCCCTACTGTCTGCTTTGTGCTTTCTCGGTTATAAAATACCTCCCAAAAAAGCATGAAGGGAGCTTTAGGAGGTCCCATGCTCAGAGCAACTCCAGTTGAAGTTTCTCAGGGTTATGTCCAGTTCTGTTTTGAGTGTGTCCAAAAATGGAGACACCCCAGTGCCTCTGGGCAGTCTGTTCCAGGGTGGTTCCTAGTTCAGCAGGAGCAGGTGTCACCATTTCACCGAAGATTCAGTGTATGCCCGCCGTGGGCCTGACACCACTGGAAGACCTGAGAGAATGAACGACTCCAGCTTCCCCTGGAACTCCTTTTACATGTCCTGGCATCCAGCATTGTTACTTTGTTTGCTTTTTTTAACAGGGGAGTAGGGCCATTAGGATCCTTGTGTCCAGAGAGGGGAGAGAGCAGCGCCTGCATTCTTGTGCAGTGAGTGACACCACTGGCATTGAGGAGACTGTGAGCTTCAGTGTCACCCCCCAGTCACTCCCCTCCATGACTGCCATCCAGGGGTGCCAGCTGGTGTGATGGGAGTGCTCAGTGCACACACCAGGGTCTGTCTCATCCTCAGCTCCAGGATGAGCCATGCAAGCTCCTCTTTGGTTATTAAGAGGAACATGACTCTCCTGAGAGTGGGTCCTGAGGAGAGGCCAGCAGGAACAGTCTACAGCAAGCTCCTGGGCTGTCCCCCTGAACACAGCCAGGACCCCACTGGCATCTTGTGTGGCCTACAGTTCTCTTGTCCATGTCCATCATGGAGAGGAGTGACACACCAGAAAATTTCCTGCATCCTGACTATCAAAATAGAGTCAAAGTAGGACATTTCCTCTGCTAGTTCAGGGCTCATTCTTTGTTACTGAAGCACATCATGTAACAGTTTGCAATTAAAACCATCAACAGCATGGAAGGCCATACCACAATAGCTTTGTAGTCAATTATTTGATTTATAATTAAACATGCTGAATTTCAGCTTACTGACTAGAAAGTAGGACAAGTACTTTGTGTTTGCCTGGTTCTAAAAAAAAAAAAAAAAGCCAGGAATCCAGGCTGCAGTTTTGATAGCAAGGATAATTTCTCTCCTCCAGTTCGGGCTGTCTAGACAATTGAGTAGGTTAGGACAAAGTAAGTTTTGGAATGCAAATTTTAAATATTGCCATAACAACAATTAGAATCCCCAAGATAAACAAACAGCTGGAGGCTATGAAAGCCTGTTAGCCATGTGGGAAAGCGAGCTGGGTAAGATGGAGAGCACTGCAGCTCGTGGGTCAGGGTGGGTGCCCTCTCCATGGGATGTCCCCTCCTAGGTTTGGCAATGCTGCTGTCAGCTGACACATGGCAGTTTTGGGCCAATGCTTTCAATCAGCTCAAAGCACAGCAATTTCCAGCTACTGTTTCACTCACACACCAATGACATGTCATCCATCCCTTCATTCCCTCTTTACCTCTCCCTCAGATGGAAGATTTGAACGTAGCTTTCATGTCAGAGTCCTGCAAAGGACATGGAGGAGTCTTTTGTGTTTGTCAGCACTAAAATAAAAGACAGAATAAATAAAAGGCCAGGAATGAGACTATTCTCAATCTGACTGATGTACTGAACTTCACTTTGTTAAAACCTCCAAATCCTTTCACTTCTGGGGATCAGACACATATTGGGCTGGACCATCTCTGCTAGGCACATCAGAACCTGACACCTGTGGCTAAGATTTTACAGTTCTTCATCTGGCTTCCATTTATTATGCACATAGAGTGATATAAAGTCTATTCCGTGGGCATCCTGTGTACAATATGCAGTGTGTTTGGGCTAAAAACAGGTTTTACCCAGCTGAAGGACAGAGCACTACTCTGGATTTAGCCAATTCATACTCATTCTTCTCTGAGAAGTGGCGAGTGTATCTCAAAGCTGTTACACTTTTCTAACCACTTCATACTATTAGTCTTGAGGACATTTTTAGAAATTTTTTGTAAAATGTACTCTCTTCTCTAGTCTCTTGCATGCATTAGATTTTGTTTTTCTCTTCCACGCCTTTGTAAGAGGCCACTAGAAACTCACAGACTCTCCGCCTCCACTGGACATGCCACAGAGCTTATGACAACTGCCAGCTCTCAGTTCCTCTGGGATTTCCATGCTCATGTAATGAGAATGAATGCTGAGCCACAGCTCATTGTTCAAGATCCCAAACATCTGTTTGTGGGATAGAGATTCTGTGTATCCATACAACTTATTCTAAAAATGACTTTCATGTGAACACATCGTGATTTGTGCTCAAGGCTTGGATGTTTTTCCTACCCACTGCATCATTGAAGTAGCAGAAAGTTTTGGAGCTGTGAGTGGTCAAATGTGCATTTACCTGATATGTTTTCATAACTGAAGAGAAGGTTTAGCTTCCTGTGCAGACAAAACTATCATTCCCTTTCCCATACTCTGGCTTTTGAACATGTCCATTATTTATCCTTGAAAAACATTTACCTTTAGGATGGTGACATGGCAGTGAAGTAAGGCTGGAGTAGTGGATATCTGCCTATTCCACCTTTTGACAGTAGAAAAGGGGCTTTGCTTGCTGATTTTTACATTGGGACATTTGTATGACTGCTTGCTAGTTTGCTTTTCTGCAGTGGTGGTGAACTGTTCTTTGTAAACAAGACTATCATGTCATCAGAAGAACCTACCTACTTGCATGTGGCATTTTAGGGAAGTGGAGCAGTAATGTTTCCCTGTTTCAGGGATTGTTTCCAGAGTCAGTTTTCAGCTTGATCAGTAACAAGTATGCCTTAGTGCAGAAGCTGTTCCTCTCTTCTCATGAGCTTAGCCTAAGCATAGTTTCCAAGGGCTTGGATTATTTTGGTATCACAGTGATTTTACATGCAGAAAAGGCAGATTCCTATCTTAAGAAGGTTGGAGTAAGTGGCCTAATGCCTTGCAAGGGTTCAGAGGAGCTCAGAGGTGTGCAGCTGATGGGTCAGGTTGCAAGATTGGAAAACCAGTGACATTTAATAAATGCCAAACAAGGAATATTCTTTTCGTGTGTCAGATGCAATTAGCACACTAAAGATATTCAGCATGGTTACAATTGTCACATGGAAAAGCAATGATGCAGAGTAGAAACAATTGGATTTCAATGCAACAAAACAAAAAAAAGACATTTATAAAACATTTAAAAGACATTATAAATACATTTATTTCACTTGATGCCTTCTTCTTGCTCAAGTCCCATTCCTGAGCAGACAGTCAGCAGTGTCTACTCCTATTTTCATCTTATGTACACAGGAACACAAGTTTTGTAACCATGAAGATTAAATGGTAGAATACCAAATAAGGGTTATGTCCAGTATTACTTCAACAGCAACAATTGTTAAAAATAAAATTAAGACCATTTTACCACATTTTTCTTGCTTTGTCATCCAGCCGTTTTTCCCAAATTAACTTTTCAGCTGCAGAGGGCAGTGGTTTAAGCATGAAGGAGCCAGCTGGGATTTTTGTATGACTAAATGTTATTCCCTGGAGTCTGGGAAAGTTTGCTGTTGCCAAATCCTGCCTGCCTCCCAGTGAGCACAAGGCCATGGCCTCTTGCTGGGGTGGGGAAGTTGTTCCTCTGAGCCCACTAAATGGGGCATGAGGTGGCTCAGAGTGACAAGGAACAATCTTCTTCCTCCCAAATCATAGCTCAGGCAAAATACCATACCAAGTGTAGTTATTTACCTCTCCACAGTGTAAAACAGGAGCATCCTTTTTCCTTTCAGCCAAATATCCAGAACACCAGCAGAGAACAGGAGCCCCTGACTGGGTTTCAGTCTCTGGAAGGAGACTGTTGGCACATCTGAGCTCCTGGGAAGGCTGGCATGCTTAGACAGGCATTTCAGGCAGGCAGTTAAACTTCTGCCTGCCACCACACTGTCACACCAGCGCATGGTGGGGACCATCTATCCAAGCAGCAGACATGTAGATCTTATGAATAAACATTTAGTAGAACAAAAAAGTCAAAATGAGCTTGGGGATCAGGTCCCAGCAGCACAAACCTTCCACAGTTCAGCCTCCAGGGCTTCATCCAGCCATGATTTAACCTTATGGTCAGTGGTGTGGGACCCTGTTGGCACAATAGAGCAGGGGTGCCCACAGGTGCTGACTGTGGCCAGTGATTCTGAATGTGTCTGGCCACCCCCATAGTGCTGTTCTTTACCTTCTCCACACACCACCATGATTCTCCCTCACTGGCTTTAGGCTGTTTTGTTTGATAGACAAAATATTTTCTGCTCCTCATCCTCTTTAAAGTCTCAGCCCTCCAGTGAAACTCTTACTTTCATCACAATTGCCATTTCACCAGCTGTAACCTGCATCTGTGACTGCTGGCAAGTACAGAATGTTCTGGGTTTGCTCATTCACTGCCCTGTGGTCTAATTTCTAGCATGGACTCCAGTTGCCACCTTCATGGCTTCCCACAAGTACCTCTACAGAAGAGGTGATTGCAGACAACCTCTATCTGGGACATTTCAGGAAGGCAGCAAGTGGCAATTGATTCCTACCCAAAGCTAGCTATGTATTTTCTTTTCTAGGTCCAGCATACATGAATCTCTTCCCATAGCCAGGGGTCTGAGTCTTACTGTCTTTGGCTCTTTCCCAAAAAGCAAGTGTTCTCATTTCAAATCTGAGGAATGATTTGTTTCTGAAAGTGTGCAAAAAGCCCAAGAAGTTCTCATCAGTAATTGGCACTGAAAGATGACTCTTTTTACCATGAAGTTTGCTAGTTTTTATTACTGGAACTTCATTTCTAATATCCATGCTGCCAAACATTGATTAGCACACTAAGAGGTATTAGAAAAATGCAGCACGTGTCAAAATCCAGTCTATGTCTCCAAGCCTCACACCTCACTTTTTCATTATGTTCATTCACCTGCAAAATTCATTTGCTTATTTTTGGAGAGTGAGAGAGACATTAGGGGGAATTAAAGAGGACCTGCTGAAACTGAGGAAGGAAAGCTTAAATATCTGCACAAAAGGGATGGAGG
The DNA here is from genome assembly GCA_013397245.1 of Thryothorus ludovicianus. Classification (NCBI taxonomy): domain Eukaryota; kingdom Metazoa; phylum Chordata; class Aves; order Passeriformes; family Certhiidae; genus Thryothorus; species Thryothorus ludovicianus. The sequence goes on along the minus strand of VZTB01006370.1, from coordinate 85,837 downwards.
GAGGGGCACTTCTGCAGGTTGGGTTAAAGCTGCATGATTAGGACTCCTGTATGTATTCCTGAGAGATCAGAAATTGTCTGGAATACAGGTCTGCAGTCCAGAACCAACTTCATCCTGGAAATGCAGGTTTCTGCCATGAGGTTTCTCAGCTGCAGCTGGAGAAATTACACCCACAGACTCATGAGCACAGCAAAAGTAGGGGAGAATTTGTGGAAAGGAGAAAGCCGCTTACATTTTGTTATCACTCGGTGGAGGTAGTGAGGGATTTAGCCTGATTACATGAGCTGCACCTAATCTTTCATTCCCCAGCACCTGCCTCTTGCAGGGGCTCTCATCAGATAATGAGGAGTGACACACGGTGTGAAGTGCCAGCCCTATCTAATCGACGCTGTCATCGCCACTGTCACAAGGAAGCACTACGGGAGATAAATTTAAACCTGACTGGTGTTTCGAATTTGGATGTTGTTTGTTGCTATTTTAATGCAACCACTCTTCAACTCAATTCTCTAACAGAGGCAGAAGGAGAACTGCTGAGTTACTGATCATGAGAAACAATTCCAGTTAATTAGTGTTTCTGACCCACATTGGAAAAACATGGTTGTTTTTTTTCCTCCTGGGTGATTCTTAAACGCATCTTGCAAACTCTAGTCTGATGTAGAGGACTCACTGTAACTGCTGGATTTAGCATCTCAGCACCTGCTTTAGGGATACACTTTGTGCAAACTTTTAAACTATTTTATATGCAGTTTCCCTAAACCAGTTTTGACTTTTCAAAGGTCAGATGTAAACTTCATTTTGTGGCACTGTCTTGAGCCCACATGAACAACTGTACATAACAAAACAAATGCACGAGTCAGCAAATTTCTCCTGTGAGGACTGAAGTTTTAGTTTGATTCTTCCAAGAGATTGTCATAAATGACCGTGGGAAAACCATGAAAAAATGTAGAGTCCTTTCATAATTCCTGCACTGAGAAATATAACTAAAAAAAAAAAAAAATCCCCTTTTGTCTCTATTTTGTTGTATAATCCTTAATATTAGAGCTATGACTGTATCTCTAAGCCTTTTCTTAGCAATTGCTAATTATAATGCACCAGCCACATTTCTCAGATAGTAACTTCTGACCTGGTCATGGCAGAAGTTTATACCCATGTTTAAACTCCTGTACTGTGAACAGCCTCCTTGGCTTAGAAGAACTGCTCCCTGTACAGAAAAGTAGAGCCTGTGTTTGAAGTCCTACAGGAGAACTGGAAGTTGAGATCTCTTAAATGGTCTCATTCAGCTCAGCAGTTGTGCACAAACCTCCTCACTGCCTGACATTTGCAGAGGTCCTCCCACATAAAAACAAATGGCAAAATTTTTGCCTTGGTCTGTGGCAATTTATGATAAAAAGCTCAAAAATATTTTCACATTTATTTTTCCTGAGACAATGAAAGGAGAATTTGACTGTTTCCAGTGCTAACATCCATTACCATTTTGTAGCATGCACAGTCTTTTCTTTGCTGGCAATGAGTGCAATCATTGTTTGAAGGACTGAGAAGTGAAATCCTTGGCAGCAGAACTCTGTGGGCTCTCTCCAGGCTGCAGTATCTCCCACATGAGACTATAGGACACGGTGTCACACTGGCTGTCCAGGAGCCTGTGGTGTGTGTGTGTTGCAGTGGGATTAGCCTGTGAACAGCCTGGCTACACATATTGTGTACATTTCTACCCTCTTTGGAACATTCTGACTTGCAAGGGAGGGCACCTTCCTTGGAAGGTGGTGCAAGGTAAAGTGAGGTGCTTACTCTCTGATAAATGTCACTCCAAAGAGTGGCAAAAAATCCTGCCTTTGAGTCCCACAGGCTTTCCTGTGGGATCCTGTCAAGGCTCCTGGTAGACCCTAAATCTGAACTGCAGTTTTTCTTGTGAGCAAATGAAACATGGTGACCACAGAGACTGTGGAACAAATGGGCCGGTCCACTCAAAGACCAACAACCACATGGTTTCTGCAGCTGCAAGTCTGAAAATCCAAAGACATTTAGACTGTTGGGATATTGAACTCTGTTGACTAACTACAGAGCGGGGTTAAACACCTTTTTGTCATCCCCACTCTCACCAGCAGCAACTGGACTATGATTCTAGATGGTGAAATCATGTTGCTGAGCAGCAAGTTTCTCTTTAACTGAGCAAATGTTTCAAGAGTTATTATCATATTTTGTTTCAGAAGAGGAAAACATAAAATGATTTGTGTTTTCTGGTTGTGTGTTTTCTTTACTGTATAATATTTTTAAAGAAATAGTCATATGTAATTGTCTACATCTATTTTGTGCATCTATTACTACAAAATTTTGTGTACATCTATTACTACAAAAATTTTGCATAAAATTTTGTGTACATCTATTACTACAAAAATTTTGCATAAAACCCATCATGCAAACTCTGCTCCCATTCACCCCAATCAGTGACTTCACTGACTGAAGACTAAACACTGATCACTAGGTCAAGATCAACATGAGGATTTTGGTGTATTTCTTCAAAGAAATAAATTAAAATCAGATTGAAATGAACAGACCCTCTATGGCCCATAATCAGTTTCCCAGCCTCTTCCTAGAGAAAAAAGAAAAACAGATTTCAATTCCCCATGCAGGGATCCCTACCCCCACAGGAAAATACTAATGGTTCTAGAAAATACTAAAGGTTCTACTTCTATAAACCCAACTTTATAAGGTAGGCTTTCTATTCTCCCTTGTGTCTGGGGTATCATGTTAATTACTCAGAAATAATTACAATGTTATAATGGATCCTTCTGCCTGCAGCAGAGAGGTGGATACATACACTGCCACTGCTCCTCTCCCATCATCTGGGAGTCAAGACACATGTCACATCCCACTGGGAATACAGCACCATGGGCTGCTCACTGGCAGCAAGGCAGAGGTCCCTGGTAAAGTTTATGCAAATGATCCAAGTGATAAATGAGGGAAGGGAAAAAAACAATAGATACAGATTAATATTAAATTAAATGAACCTGTATCCAAAGTTCAGCACAATTTATCTCTTGGTCTCTCCATCAACTTTATTCAAGACCTTTTTAAAGTCCAAGCACCTTCTTTGGTACTTGTATCATATCTTTTTACTGCAAGAGAACTTGAACTACAACCATAGATAGGATTGCTGAACTGCAACAACAGGACTGAAGTATATCCTAACACATTCCTAAAGTTAGGAAAATCCAGGTTTCTCTGCATTCTCTGGCTTCAGACTCAGCTACACTGTTCTTGTCCTTCTCGGCAATTTTTAGTTGCATGACTTGCATAAACTATGGATGTCTGGTTGGTTTTTTTTATTTCAACCAAGACGTCCCAGTTGATCTCCACTTGTTAGTTAGCAGGAAGCTAATGCCAGTTTAACAAAGGCAACAGTATAAAAATGCTCATGAAAAATGACTCTGTAATTTTCTGAATTTATCCTCCAAATCATTCTTGACAATTAAGTCCACACAAAGAAATGTATTTGTGATGTTGTGTGAATTGTGAGCTATGTCTTGATACATGTCCATGTCCCTACAGATGGAATTGCATTTGGGAAAAATATGGTCTTTAGTATATCATTTACTCCTCACAGAGGAAGAAGTAATTTCAGGTGGAATCCATGTTTCTTTGTAAATGCAGAGCTCACCAGCTGAGGAAAACAGTCTGGCTAGGTCTAGGACAAACACTCTCCTCAAATACTCAAAGACCAAAGAAATGCCCCCAGCTGGCACTGGTTAGGAACCCTCAAGCTGAACTCTATGTGTCAGATCCCTTCACAAGACTTCTCAGAAGCAGCAGCAGCACTGGTTACAGCTGGCCTCCCCTCTGCACCCACTCTCCTTTTTATTTTTCCTGTTTTTCCAAACAAGAGACTTGAATGGGTGAAGAATATGAGCAGATGCTTTGGAAAGGAGGAGATTTCTATGGTTGAGTTGTAGCTATGGGGTGGAAAGAGTCACTTTTTGAAGANTGAGGTGCTTACTCTCTGATAAATGTCACTCCAAAGAGTGGCAAAAAATCCTGCCTTTGAGTCCCACAGGCTTTCCTGTGGGATCCTGTCAAGGCTCCTGGTAGACCCTAAATCTGAACTGCAGTTTTTCTTGTGAGCAAATGAAACATGGTGACCACAGAGACTGTGGAACAAATGGGCCGGTCCACTCAAAGACCAACAACCACATGGTTTCTGCAGCTGCAAGTCTGAAAATCCAAAGACATTTAGACTGTTGGGATATTGAACTCTGTTGACTAACTACAGAGCGGGGTTAAACACCTTTTTGTCATCCCCACTCTCACCAGCAGCAACTGGACTATGATTCTAGATGGTGAAATCATGTTGCTGAGCAGCAAGTTTCTCTTTAACTGAGCAAATGTTTCAAGAGTTATTATCATATTTTGTTTCAGAAGAGGAAAACATAAAATGATTTGTGTTTTCTGGTTGTGTGTTTTCTTTACTGTATAATATTTTTAAAGAAATAGTCATATGTAATTGTCTACATCTATTTTGTGCATCTATTACTACAAAATTTTGTGTACATCTATTACTACAAAAATTTTGCATAAAATTTTGTGTACATCTATTACTACAAAAATTTTGCATAAAACCCATCATGCAAACTCTGCTCCCATTCACCCCAATCAGTGACTTCACTGACTGAAGACTAAACACTGATCACTAGGTCAAGATCAACATGAGGATTTTGGTGTATTTCTTCAAAGAAATAAATTAAAATCAGATTGAAATGAACAGACCCTCTATGGCCCATAATCAGTTTCCCAGCCTCTTCCTAGAGAAAAAAGAAAAACAGATTTCAATTCCCCATGCAGGGATCCCTACCCCCACAGGAAAATACTAATGGTTCTAGAAAATACTAAAGGTTCTACTTCTATAAACCCAACTTTATAAGGTAGGCTTTCTATTCTCCCTTGTGTCTGGGGTATCATGTTAATTACTCAGAAATAATTACAATGTTATAATGGATCCTTCTGCCTGCAGCAGAGAGGTGGATACATACACTGCCACTGCTCCTCTCCCATCATCTGGGAGTCAAGACACATGTCACATCCCACTGGGAATACAGCACCATGGGCTGCTCACTGGCAGCAAGGCAGAGGTCCCTGGTAAAGCTTATGCAAATGATCCAAGTGATAAATGAGGGAAGGGAGAAAAACAATAGATCCAGATTAATATTAAATTAAATGAACCTGTTCCCAAAGTTCAGCACAATTTATCTCTTGGTCTCTCAGTCAACTTTATTCAAGACCTTTTTAAAGTCCAAGAACCTTCTTTGGTACTTGTTTCATATCTTTTTACTGCAAGAGAACTTGAACTACAACCATAGATAGGATTGCTGAACTGCAACAACAGGACTGAAGTATATCCTAACACATTCCTAAAGTTAGGAAAATCCAGGTTTCTCTGCATTCTCTGGCTTCAGACTCAGCTACACTGTTCTTGTCCTTCTCGGCAATTTTTACAGCATGACTTGATAAACTATGCATGTCTGGTTGTTTTTTTTTATTTCAACCAAGATGTCCCAGTTGATCTCCACTTGTTGGTTAGCAGGAAGCTAATGCCAGTTTAACAAAGGCAATGATATAAAAATGTTCATGAAAAATCACTCTGTACTTTTCTGAATTTATCCTCCAAATCATACTTGACAATTAAGTTCACACAAAGAAATGTATTTGTGATGTTGTGTGAATTGTGAGCTATGTCTTGATACATGTCCATGTCCCTACAGATGGAATTGCATTTGGGAAAAATATGGTCTTTAGTATATCATTTACTCCTCACAGAGGAAGAAGTAATTTCAGGTGGAATCCATGTTTCTTTGTAAATGCAGAGCTCACCAGCTGAGGAAAACAGTCTGGCTAGGTCTAGGACAAACACTCTCCTCAAATACTCAAAGAGCAAAGAAATGCCCCCAGCTGGCACTGGTTAGGAACCCTCAAGCTGAACTCTATGTGTCAGATCCCTTCACAAGACTTCTCAGAAGCAGCAGCAGCACTGGTTACAGCTGGCCTCCCCTCTGCACCCACTCTCCTTTTTATTTTTCCTGTTTTTCCAAAGAGACTTGAATGGGCAAAGAATATGAGCAGATGCTTTGGAAAGGAGGAGATTTCTATGGTTGAGTTGTAGCTATGGGGTGGAAAGAGTCACTTTTTGAAGACCACCCCAAAAATACTGGAGGTCTGCATTCAATCAGTCCTCAGACAGCCTGAGGGAAGCAAATTCATCCCTGCCTTGAGATGGACTATGCAGGGGAGAATAGCTTCTTCTCATCACAGAGAATTTGACATTTATTTGGTGAGAAGAAAGAGGATCCAGGCACAGCTTTAAAAAATTATCTGTAAATTTCATAAAAAATCTCCATGGTGAGGGGTTTATTTTTACCTCTCTTCCTTTCCTAATTAATATTTACTGATTACATGTGAAGTGGGACAGCTCCAAGCTTGAGAGATCTTTTCTTGGAAGTACTTTCTCACTGAGTGATTGACTGAAGCCTACATCTCTCAGAGAGGCAAGAATAAGACCTGCCCCCTCCATCAATTTCCCCTGTGGCGAAAGGTGTGTCCTTTTGTTCATAAGAATCTGAGACTGGAAACCAAGGGAATGGGTGTCAGCCAGCTGTCACAACTCCCTCCAGAAGATCTCTGTGGGCTAAGCCTGCAGTGATCTGTGTCTCTGCAGTGCTGTGGGTCAAGGAGTTCCTGCTTGTGCACCTCACTGCTAAGTCACAACTTTTGCAGTGCTGCCCTTCTCATGTAGCCTGGCAATGGCATTTGGACTTTAAAAGATGAAGACATCCTTCTCAATGCTCAGAGGTACTCCCTGAGCTGAGCTGAGGGATGACACACACACAGCTCTTTGTCAATGTCAGTCATCCCATCAGTTGTCCCTTGGCCACTGGCACATGATGGACTCTAGCTTGGCAAATGGCCTCTCCAGTGCCCAACTTTTCTTCACTTAAATATTCTCTACAGTGTCCAGCAGGATGGCTCTTCAGGCCACATCCACATCACCTTGATGTCTGCAGGCTGATGCTGCCATGGGAAACAGGGAGGCTGCTTAAACCTCCAGCTCCTGTTTTAAAGACCCACTTGTGGAGATAAAGACTTCTGGCCAGGAGCCAGGCATGCTTCTAGGAGACTGCTCTCTTCTCAGTGAAGAAGGAAAAAAGACACAGAAGCCTTGTAGTCCCAAGATGCAACATCCCATCACAGGACTTATTTTAATATGAAGGCTTTGGTCTTTCTTGTATAAATGTCCCCACAATGTAACTGGGATCACAACCTAAACTGCTCTAAAAATGCCAGTGGAAAAAGGATCACAAGGAAAATGTGAATAAATGCACAAGGTACTAACCAGTGCAAATGCTGTTTTGCATATTTACTAATTCAACAGTAGCTACTGGACCAACTGCATGCTGCCAGATTTTAAAACCCTTGTTTAATCTTGTTTAGCATGGTGGCTTTTGAGAAGTACATCTGAGGTACTGACCTCCCTTACCGACGTTGCAGAAAATGCTACAGCAAGCACATCAAAACCAAGAAGGATATTCCTGTAAGTCAGTGGGGTCCTCTGCAGTGGTTTGGCTGCACACATGCCCCTCAATGGTTTGGAACTTTGGTTTGTGTGTTGGGCTTGACAGGGATGGCCTGTGCCCACTAAGTACCTGTTTCCTCAATTAACTGGAGCCACGTGATCATCTCACACTGCTGGCTTTAGTCTTTATTCATATTTTAGCAGATTAATTACGTCTGTGCTATCTCAGATATCCATCCAGCTCTGCACATACAACAACAAAGCCACCATGAAGTCCCTTTAACTCCAGCTGGAGTAACCATATATGCTAAACTGGACATGTGAAGAAATTCTTGCAGGGTTAAGACTTGGGGATCTAAAGAAATGTGGCCTGATTTCCCAGGGAGTCAGCTGAGTGCTCAGATCTCCTGATGAATTCAAAGCATCTGTAGGTTCTCAGCACTTCAGAAAATCAGTTTGCACCAGATTTTTATAACAGAATGATGCCATGCTGCACTTAAAAATAAACATTTCCCCCTCCTTCCCCCTCTCTGTGTCCCATTTTAACTTACTTTTTTTCATTTGACTTTCTCCATAACTTTCTCAATATGAGCAAAGGAAAAAAAATTGTTAAGTTTTGATTAGAAAGTAATCTTTCAACCTACAATATAAGCAAGGCTTTAAAACCAAGAAAAAAAAAATGTTGCAAAGCCTGTTATCCTTAGTTACAAAATAAATATGCAAACTATGTCACCATATTCTTCATAAATATCCTTCAGCTGTTCTTTTTAATAAAAAAAAATATGAATTCTTCTGTATCACTCGGAGTTTAAAGTAGCTCAAATGTTTGGTCTACCAACTTTGACAATGTCCCTTTAAGTTTTCTGATTTTTGTGGAAGATCTAGCCCTGGGGTTTTTTGGCTTAGACACAGTACTTGTCAAAACCCTTCAGACTCTCATACTGAAGTGGCTGATGCTGTTCTGGAGGTTTTTTCTTAATATTATTCTTTTTTCCCCTCAGTATGACCTTATTTCCAGCTTCAATTTCATAAGAAAATATGATCGTGTCAGAATTTTCCTTTGGAGAGAATTTTCATTTTATGGATCTGACAGATTTTCAATTTCATGCTTTGATTTGAAGTTTCAGTGATTCTTTTCCTTTTTCTTTTTAATATGACAGTCTGTGAGGCTAGGGGGATCTATTCTCAAATGGTTAGAGCAAAAGGTTTTGCATCAAGAGATCTGGATTCTATTTCTGATCTAATCTCCAGACTTGCCATGTAATTTCAGCAATATGAATATATGAATTTGTACGATTGTTTGCTGGGTCCTGTCTATAAATACATAAATAGGCATTTAAATAGACAACTATAGGCATTAAAGGCAGTAGTGGCTACCTACCCTCTTACAATTAATGCTTTTGAATATTTTAAGCTTCTTGGCTGTGACAGGAAAAAAAGAATAAAGCATTATGGTATCAGTTAGAGTACTCTCTTCAGCAGTTGAATTTTGACATATTTAAAATTAACATTGATTTGCCAAAGCTTTTCGTAGCTGTGCACTCATGCAATGTCCTAAACACAATTTTATTTCAGCTAACAGGTAGGGAGGACTGTAGGCTGCAGAGATGAGGTTGTTGCTAGAACAAGTTTAGGCTTCCTGGTCAGTGACTGAGAGGTTCCAGCCACTTGCCTTGAGAGCAGACAAATATTGCCAGGGTTTCCTGTTCATCTGATGGAGAGAGATTTAGGTGCTTCCGTTCCACAGAGTGTATCTCCTTGGGAGACCTTCAAAGGCATGTACTTGTCAATAGGGAAATTAGGTGGTTACTTTAAAAAGACTATTTCATTAGGTGCCAAAAATGTAGATGCAAATTACATGCTTATGTTGGCTAAATCCCTGTCACAGAGATGTGAATATTTGGCTTCATGAGTCCTTCATCTGTTTCTCATCTTGTGGTCATTAATATTTTTATACTTCTGTATTCATAGTTGAGGAGTACCTCATTTATAGAGGTTATCTGAAAATTAAAAAAAAAAAAAGGCCAGTCCAAAACGGACAAAAGATCAAACTGTTGAGCACTGAAAATACTGCTGCATGAAAATTGACAGTATTCCCATCCAGGCTTAGAAACTGCTGTTCTTGCAATGTATTTGTGATCAAGACCAATGCTTTCCTCTTCTAGCTGTCAAGCATAACTGGGAAGGGAATGTGGAAACCCACAACTTTGCTTTCACAGTTTAAGTATTTTCTCATTCATGAATTAGATGGGAACTATGGGACTCTTTACAATTTGGTTATTACCTGAAATGTGATCTATGTAATTGGTCATAGAATTCATATCTATTCTCTCTCAGACCAAAAACAATTCAAAGACCATAAAAGAGGTTTCAGTCTTGTGCCACCAGCCTTGCCAGTGAGAGTCCCCAAGTGATGACTATCAGATGGTTTTTCACATGAATTTCATTTTTCAGGATTTTTCTGGCAAAAACAAACAAGCAAACAAGCAAAAAAATATCAACAACACAACAACAAAAAACCCCACCAAACCTGAAACTCACAACCAACCAACCAAACAAAAAAGATAAGAAAATTCATCTACTTGCATGTTGGTGGAAAGCACATAAAAGGAGATCTGATACTATAAAAGAGAACTTGGCTATTGTCTTCAAATACTGGCACTTTATCAGCTATTGCTCATTCAGATGTGATCTGTATCACACAGAGCTTATCAGATCTGATGAATGATCTGATTCATTTTCATTCATATTAATTTCGAGGGGAATAATAAGCATGTAAGAGGAAATGTGTCTCTTCCATCTCTGGCTATACACCCATAAGTCTGGGCCATGGAAGGGAATGTTTCAGATGCTGTCAGGACCTGAGATCCTGAAAGGATTTCATTCTTGCTTGTGTGGAGGGACTGTAAGTTCTTTTTGACGTGTTTACGCAGTGTCTGATACAAGCGGCTGGAGCGTGAACACAAATGGTGCACCACAAGAGTCATGTTCTTCAGTGAAAGGCACCACATCTAGAAAGTAATATAAGCTGAGAGGGAAATAAACTTCAGAGGAAATATAAATTCACAGAAAAAATGCTATATTTTAACTAACATCACATGCATTGTTCAATAATAGTCTTTTTTTTTAAAGCAGATATTACAAATGGCTGCAACACTGACAACCTGTTGCTAATATCAGTCCCTCTGTCTCCTAGGGAGGGACCAGATCCAGCAGCATCCTCAGCTCTTGGCAGGCCCACGGAGCTGTGGCAGAAGGAGCACAGTGGCATAAGCACAGCCCTAGGGGGGATCTTCTTAATCCTCCATTGAGGTGAGGAAGTTTGCCTTCAGCTGGGAGGGGGAAGCTATTTCACTTTTGCCAAATTTGGCACAGGATAAGGCCACAAATAGAGGTAGTCATTGAGAGCACAGGGATCTCATGTTTTTACAGTAACTTACTGCAGTGTAATTTCCTGAATAGTATGCTGTGTCTTGTAACCTACTTAATTATGCTACTTTATTTTTCTTGACATATATTTTCTTTTTGATTTTGGTTGGTTCAGCAGAAGTGTAGGGAGGTAGTGAGCAGGCATGAGTTTGCAGTGGGAGAGAGTTATATATGTGCCCAGTATTTTTTTTTCATATTTCATATTGCAACCTTTTTCTTAGCCAGCTATTCTCACTCCTCACTGACCTTTGTTCAAAAGGCTGGGTAAGTTTTTGTGTGAAGGAACCCTCTCAGAAACACTGATGCTCCCCAGCCTTGACATGCCCCACACGTTTGAAGGCCTGGCTGCTCAGTGTTCGAGCAGCATAGCTTCCTGCAAGGACACCCTTCCTCTCCCCTAGGCACAACCTATTTAGTCCCATCTGGTACAGGAAACACTTAGAGAGCCTTCCTTCCTCCTGGCAATACAATTGCAATTTATTGGTCTCTAGTAAAACCATCACACAGTAAAATCCATCAGCTTTTCAATTAGAGGAATGGCAGATCAACCAGCCCTCTTTTCATATTCTCTCCAGTTTATTCCCTGTGTTCCCTCAGCATCATTTAAGCCTTGATGCCATTGCTTGTGGAAGGAGTTTATTTGGTTGGCTCATAAAAACATACCTCTTCCAGGAAGGTCTGAAATTCCAGCCATACTGATTCCCCTTCAGCAGCAAGTTCTGTGGATGAAGTATGGGGTTTTTTGCAATACCAAGGACAGACACCTTCTAGGTGCTATTAGTTTCAGAGACAGTTATTTTAAGCACCACAGAAATGCTCCTCCATAAAGGAGCACTGCAGTGCTGCTGGAATGGCTGCACATTGGCAGTTTCTAACCCTTTTGGGTAGGAGTGGTGTCACTGGCTGTCCCCCAGCAGCAAGCAGGCTGCTTGCCCTGAGGAAGCCGTGTGCCCTCTCTCTATGATCTCTGTGGAAAGGTGGTCATGTGAAAGGACAAGATCCCCTTTTTCTCCACAGAGGAATGAGCATCAGGGTCACAGCAGCAGTTTGTGATGGGATGCTAAGGCTTGGTACTGTGAGCCTGGGATATGAGAGAGAATTAGGTCTGTCACAGCAGTGCTGGGTGACAGCCCCTGAAGGTCTGGAGCAAACTGTCCTGTTAGCAGTGGCCAGCTTTCCTTTTGAAAGATATTTTAGAGGGTGTCTGGGGTGGATCTTACCATGAACTGCTATGTTAGCAGGGCGGGGGACTGATTTGATAGCACAAAGGTGCCTCAAGTTGTTGGGATGAATCATCCTGTGGAGGTATTTGTCGCTCCAGGTCCAATAAAGAGAGCTGAGGCAGCCTGGCAGAGCTCTGCACCCTGCTTTCAGACTGCTAGGGCTGGGGGAGAGGAGCCCCAGTGGTGTCTCAACCCTTTCCAGCCACCACAGGTTTGAATTCTCCCCTGTTTTACTGTGTCTGCTGGGACACAAGCCAAAGCCACACAGAGCTGGATCTGCTCCTGATGTTCATGTTCCCACTGTTCATCTCTAAGGCTTTGGGTTGGCCCTTCAGAGGAGCTGAGGCCAGCAGGGAAATTTGGAGCTTGATCAGCTTCCTGAAGGGGGGAGTTTCGATTCAGTGGATTGTTTCAATCACATCCCCACCAATATTTGCTAGAATAATAAAAACTCATTTCTTTCCATTAGCTCAACTTGGATTTGCTATGTTGGTGGTCTCTTTTTCTCTATTTTCTTTAAGTGTTTCTGTATAAACTTAATCAAAACAAGTTTCCTAGATTTGCTGAGTGATTCCATGACATTTCCTGACCACTGTCTTTCATGTTTCCTTTGCCTGTTTCTCCCTGTCCTGTAAAGATCTCTAACACAACCCTCTGAACTCACACAATCCCGGCCCTTTGGTCTTCCCTTCATAATGCACTGAAACAGGCTGAAGTATGCTTGATTATTTGACAGAATAAAGCTAAAGGGTGTCTCTCTGCTGCTCCAAGGGAAAAATCCCTTTCTCTGACACTCAGCTCTGATTTACAGCTCATGTACTACGTGACCAGCAGCTCCCTGTCACCTCTTCCCTCTTGTTAGTTGGCTGTTTTCCAGAGACTGGCTCATCATGTCTGTCCTGAGGTACCTCACAAACCAGGAAACTCATTGTGTCATGCTGATGGATGGCATTAGTGGTGGGAAATGGTGGCTTCCCCCTGCCCCAAGTCTAGGGGAGGCATGCTTGCTGTTAAGAGTTCAGGCTACAGATCCCTTCAGCACTTAGGGATTGCTCCCCAGAAAAGTGCATGCCACCTCGCCTCCCATCCTGGATAATCTTTCTGCATCCTTTTACTGCTCTCTGATGGGATAAATGCACTTTCTTAACCTTGCAGGAACGTAAGTGCCTACTGCCTAGAGGGGATGTATAAAACATGTCAGCCTGCACATAACACCGTGTGAAGGTGCTTACCTGGAGACACTGAGGCATGAAGACTACAGTGTGCTGCTGGGGAGCAGGAATATTTATTGGTGGCTTTAGGCTTGACAACCTTTTCTAGCTGTAAGAGTGGCAGCGAATAGAAGCAGAGACAGATTTGTGCTTCACCCCCTCTTTAACTATCAGGAATTTATTGTTCAATCATTAACATCTTACGTAGAACCTCCTTCCTCCAAAAGCTGCAGTTATTAGAGGGGAAGGAAAGCCCTTTCTGCCCTTTCCTTGCTTCCTCTAAAAAAACCCAAGAAACTCAAGCTACATATCCTGTGGAGTGTTTGTTTTGTTTTGTTTTAAAAGTCTTTGCAACAAGATGGTAAAAAGTGTCAGAAAAAACGCAGCGGTTGCTTTGTGGTTTTCCTTGATTCATTGTGTTCCAGCTGACCAGCTGCAAACTTTTTTTTCATGCCTTCATTGTTGTTTTTACTGTCAGTGGTTTTATTGCTTGATTTCTAATCGGACATTTCTTGCAGGTGTACCTCCAGTGGTAAATCAAGGCTGCCCTTGGTTCTTTGATCTTGGTCTGCAAATAACGACACCGAGCACTTATCTCTCCCTTTTATCCAGGTGCCTGTGTACTTTGCCAGCACTAATGAGCCCAGTCTCACAGCACCAAGGAGGCAAGCTGTAGGTGTCTATTGTCCCCATTGAAACAGAGGTACAGAAGCTCTCCCAGCACAGCAAGGGAAGGCAGTGGTACAGCCAGAGCAGCACACCCAGCTCTGGCTGCCAGCACAGCTTCTCTAAACTGACTCCCCCTACTTTGATAGTGACACAGGGAGAGCAATAGCAAGCCCTGGCAGGTGCCATTGCTCCTTTGTAGATAGAAAGACTGGTCATAATAATGAGAATACATGATGGAGAAGCATGTTTCATCTTTAAAGCACTTTTCAAAAGTAGTTATATAACTTCCCAGGTACACCCTTTGCCCTGTGATCCCTGTTCAGCTTACTGAAACTGCTTATCTGCTGTGCTCTTAATAATTACTGCCAGAGGTCAGGACATTTTTCTCTCAGGAACTAAGGGAGTGCATGAGACAATGAGAGAAAGTCAAAAAAGAGAAAGAATACAACATCTCCCTCTTAAAAATTTGCCATGTGTGTTGTTCCTAGCTGTAGAGCCTATGGGGCACCCTGGTGCACAGCAGATAACAGCTTCACAGCTGGAGACACAGAGGGCCTAAAAGGGGTGACCCAGCTGAAGCTGCAGGGCAAGCCAACAGGAGAAGCAGCTGTGTTGCTGACAGGAGTGGGGAATTTTGGTGTAGCTGCCCAAGCTTGCCCACTGAAATGCCACCTCATGAGAAATTACACAGAAGTTGGATTTTAGTGGTCACATAATCTAGTAGCTGTTTCATATCCATTGCTGACATGTTTTTCCACATGCTCCAGAACTTATAATTCCAATTTTAAGGAATGAAAGGTTGTATACTCCTTCTTGTTATGGTGCAAATTGTGTCCAGATATAGCTTAATGCGCAGATGTGATTATAGCTGTATGGTATGGTTTCACAAGGCACCTCAAGCTGAATGACTAACTCTGCTGTTTTACTGGTCCAAATTGGCTTAACTTAAAATCAGATGAGTGCCAGAGGTGGTGCAAGGAGAGTCAGAGAGGGGAGGAGTGGGTGCACCAGACTGGAGTCTGGAGAAGGACGTAGAGGGGATCCAGGATGGAGGAGAACAGCTCTCCCCTTCCTGTAGCAGCAGGTAGCTTCTGGTTCAGCTCATCCATCACCAAGTCCTTACTGACCAGAGAGAGCAGATCACAGCAGCATCTGGACATCTGAGTCACCTCTACAGCTGCAGGGGGAAAGCTTCTGAAGGATCTCACAGCAAGCTCATTGCTCCAGGCCATTGGTGAGGACTCTAAGAGAACTGCAACACAGGTGTCAGCTTGGGAGTGATCAAAGGCAGCTGTGCTACCAAGATCCTGCAGCAGCAATTAGGATTATAGGCTGGTATTGTACTCCCACAACAAGGGATGCAAGTTTTAATGAATACACTGTAAAAAGTAGGAAAAATAAGGGAAAGAAAATATGTGTTCATGAGCCATGTTGGTTCAATAAAGCAGTAAATACTTAATGGATGATGATTCCAAAACAAAACCAAGCTAAACAGGATTGCAGAAAGACGGGAGAAAATGCAAGCACAACCAAAATGAACTGGAAGACTGAAATTCTTAATGAGGTCTAAGTGAGGAAGGTAAAGAGAGGAGCTGGTCAGAAATTTCTGCAGACTTCTCCCTCTAGAGTGTCTCATAAAACCCCACATAGCTCAAATTATTTTACTCCAAGACACACATTAGAAAGACAAACCTATTATTAATGGGAAATTTTCCTGATATGAAAGACAATATGAATTTGATCTTGCTCTTGCCATATGTCTTCTGAAATGACAGCTAAAGACGGCTGAATTGCCTCCAAGTGCTAGGCAGTGGTTACTGACTAAGGAGCTTTTTTTTATTGAGAAAATTATTATATTCCTTTCCATTATAATAAAATTCTTCATAACCCTCATTAAAAATGCTAAGACTTCCCAGGTAGCTGCTGTGCCCTGCCAGGAACACTGTGCTCTCCTGGAGTTCAGGCAAACCTAAGTAATGTGTAGAGCTGTCTGTGTACTTTCAACATCTTTGCAATCCTCCTTTAAGAACTTATGATTTAAATAAGCCCAGGAGTGTCCTGATGCTTCTGAGCTGATTCTTGTGCAGCTAATCTTTGCTCCACTATTTTTAGATAATTTTCCAATCTGCTTGCTTTTCAGTTACATACTCGCTCAAAGTGATGGCTTATTTATGTGGTCTGGGAGCGTTTGCTGTTTGCCTCGGTATGTCAGTCTGAGCTCTGCAAACGCTTCCTGACAGAAGTAAGCTCCAGTTCCCCTTATCCTTGGCTCCCTGCTGTAGGAGAGGTCTCCATGGGGCACCTGACTGTGGGGTGCTGGAGGAGGAGGGCAGAGTCCAGACCCTTCTCTCACTCCCACTGTGTGCTTCTGCTGTCTGCCAATAAAAGATAATAATCAAGAAATACTATTTTCATGGTTTCAAATATTCAGAAAGAGTGAATGATCCTTCAGAAGTACAAATGCATTGTCAGCACACAGCAGTGCTCCCAGCCGTGGCTGCAGGAGAGCCCTGTGACACCTGACAGATACCGGGGAAGGTGCCCTGGAACACTTAGAAGCTTGGTTTTGTCATGTATCACCCAAATATGGGCACACAAGTGAGGCCAGAGGGTCTTTGTGGGCCCAGATCCCCTCAAGCTCATGTTTGTGCAGATGTGCAATGAGCCACAGCAAGGAACACGGTTAAAAATTATAACTTGTTTCCAAATCCATTTTATTCCTGTCTGCCTTTAAATAGCTGCAAACCAAAGACTGATTGTTGGAACTTGGTGGGTGCAGGACCCAGGGGGCTGCATCCTGGCCACCTGGTGGCATGGATGCCTTGGTGGCTGCATGGAACCGGCTCCTGCTCCCTTCTCAAGAGCAAATAAAAACCTCCTCAAGAGAAGTGAGACACCCTGCTGCTACAGCCTTAGGGGACAGAGAGGGGGGTAGAGCCAGGAGGGGATGTCTGCATGTCTGCTGTCCTTTCCACCATCTGAGGTGCTCCCAGATCAAGAGATGAAGCTTTATTACATTCAAAGCTTAATTACTATAAATAGTTGGATGGCTTCAGAGGTGCCTTCTGTGTGTGAAGAATGGGCTCCTCAGGCTGCAGCCGCTCAGTGTGAGCTGCCATTGGTGAGTGACATCTCTGTTGGCACAGCAATGCAGGACTGCCATTTTGCTGGGAGAAAAAGCAACATTTCTTTATGCAGGCAGGCAAGTTTCACCTTGACTTAAACTAGGACAACTCATGCAATGTCTGCGGTAGGAAATACAGTAAAAACAAACCTGTGATGGCAGAGAGATGGGCTAGATGGTTTTTGCCTTCATCTCTGAGTCTTATAAAAGTGAGGAAATCTCACTTAGGGTCATATCTGAGCATCTCTGTGGATATTCACAAATCTGTCAGGTTTTGCTCAAAAAACAGCCCTGAGCAGTTCAGACAAGACAGTTCAAACCCACCCTCCTTCTCTGCTGAAGGAACCGAGAAGCAGCAGAGGGTCAGGGCTACAATGCTTCAGCTATGGTACAGCCAGCAGTTTGTGTTTCACACCCCCATGCAAACTGTGTGGGTTTGCACTTTTAGGAAAGGGGGCTGCCCTCGTGCAAGAAAGAGAGGTTTATCTGAGCTGACTCTGTGAACAGCACTTGGCTGCTATAGCTGCCACTTTTACTTAAGGCCAACACGAGCTCACGTGCTTTACACAACTGCAGATGCTGTGGGTGTTGCAACAAATCAACAATTGCTGACAATATATCTACAGATGAGCCCAAACCAAAGCTACTCCTTGATTTTTTAACACTTGAGCTTCACTGGAGTGCCAAATGTTATTTACATAGGATACAGGCAGAATCTTAAATGTCAAGAATATTACAGCTAAAGCCTTTCTTAAAAATAGATCCAAAGTAGCCAGCTCAAACCCCTCAGTAATTTGTTTATTTTGGGTTTCTTTCTTTCACATTTGTGACTCAACAACCTGGCAGGAAAAGGCCTCAGTTATTCTCATTATACAGGGCAGTACATTTAAAGAAATTGGACCCAATTATGTCGGTTTTGTTTATCTTGCCAAAGTACCTCTTCCAGCAAGGAGTTATGTAGCCAGTATAGTTTCTGTGTGATAAATATCTCTCATTTCCTTCCAAACCACAAGTGCTTTTTGCCCAGAGAGGAGTAGCCAGAGCAGCAGGTCACCAGCAGCCACCTCTGTCCCTTGGCAGACTGCCTTGGGCACCTGCCCTGCCCAGGCCACCTCCTGCCTGGGGTCCCTGGTGCTGAGAGGGTCCTGCAGCAAGGGCTCACCACTCACTGAGACATGGCATGCACTTGGCTGGTGCAGCCTCTGGGAGCCCCAGTTTCACAGCTGGTGAAGCAGAGGCAATAGAGTTTGGTTCACCTTTAGGACTGCTGTGTCAGAAGTCCCAAAGCAAATTATGTGTCCGAAAATTTTATCTGTCTGTGGCATTACCACCTGTCTGTGCCTTATGCAGGTATGACCTGACTGAGAACAGGAGCCAGCAAGTACATGTGAAAACCCCAGTGTGCCAAAAGTACAAGCCAGTGCTAAATTTACCATACCAGGTCATGGCAATGCAGCAAATCCCTTCAACCAAACTCAACAGGTTGAATGGCTAAACAACTGTTTCTTGTGCACAGTTTCTTGTTTCTTGGTACATCCTCAATGTTTTCCTGTGCTTATACAAGGACTTAACCTTCACGTACGAAACTGCTCACTGGAGAACACAGACTTGCAAGAAAGTTTACTGCACATCCACTTTGTTCTCATATTCTCTCTGTTCAGACCTTAAAATCTCCTTGCTCTTTCCCTGGTAGCCCCTTTGCCATCTCAGCAGTCTGCCCCCCCTGCTCAAGTACCTGCTGCTGTCTGCTCCCACCTGCATGGCACAGAGTCTGCCTTAGTCTGCGGTAATTCCAACAGCAATGTTTCTGGACAAATGTGGTTTATCTGAGAAGTGCACATGTAAATGTCCCCCAGAGAGCAGAATTTTTTTATTTCAGTCCACAAACTTGGCTTTAGAGAAGTTAGGTGACTCCTGATAAGATAGAAATTTGTAGGAATGGGTATGTGTTTTTAAAGATCAAAGAAGCCATTGGCATAGTTATTTCCATAACCCTATTTTAAGGTTCATTCCGCTCTTTGGGAAAGGAGTCCCACTGAGGGAGAAGCTGTGAGCTATTGAAAAAGAAAATTAGAAGAGGTCACCTTAGCTTTGCTTCCCAAGCACCCAAAACACCCAACCAATTTCCAGGAGGTGACTGATGCTAGTCTTTGATGGGAAGAAGAAGGAACCATGAGAAATGATGCCACCAAACAGGGTCATTAAAGAGTCAAAGGAAAACACAGGAATGTAGAGAACTGCAGGGAACCACTGCTGTCAGTGGCCCTTCCCTTCCCTTCCCTCCTTTTTTGAGCATGTGCTATTCACAGACTTCAAGGCTTCCTAATTTTTTGGTTAAAATGAGTTCTAGTGCAAAAATTGAAGTCTTCCTATGGATTTATTACTCTTATAAGGAAAAATGATGGAATGCCTTAAGTCAGCAAACCATGCCCTGTGTTCATACAACTCACACGGTAACCACTGTCAGTTCATCAGGATCAGCAGGAAATAGGCTGGGGAACTGGGAGGTGGCAGTGGCCCATTTAACTGTGCAAGCTGAGGAAAATGGAAAATAATGTTAGAGAGGAGCATCAAGAATGAGAGGAAAACAAAACTTGAGCATCCTTTCAGTAGGCATAACTGATAAAAAAGAGATTTTTAAAATCTCTGGTGACCTTCAGAGATATCAAAATCAAAAGCTACAAGGGGCTGGGGGCAGGTGGTGGGGCAAGATACGGATGTCCCTCTAGGCTGAGGGAAAATAATTTATGATCTTCAGCATGAGCTTGCTGAAGATCATAAAGCTCTGACTTCACACTCCATATTTGTTATGCAGACAAGACAAAAGCCTTCAATTTTCAAAGCCTCTCACATTCAAGTCCCTTTAAGGCACCTCATAGTGAACAGACAAAATGTAAAGAGATAAAGTTATCGATCACTCTGGTAATGACCTAATATATCTACTTTTAGAAAAAGTTATTTTGAAATTATAACTAGTTTTATCTATTGAGGATTTTAAAAATGTTTTTAATTAATCATGATTTGCATATTTTGGAAGAAACTGCATCAATTGTCTTTTATTCAAATGTGGAAACAAAATGGAGCTTTCCTAGTCCTCCAGTCAGCACTAAATCAAGGAGGATTAACCAGCATGCAGTGTATTTCTCATTCAAGCTCATTTGGCCTCTCTTTTTTTCCCCAGAGAGTTCTGGCCTCTTATCTTCAGCTGACATTACACACCAATCACACCATCAGTGCTGAGAGCCAGGCTAACATTCGTGGCAGCAGCTACTTCTCAACTAAATCCCCATGTTTACCTTGAGAAATGCCCATCACTCTCCAGGCCCAGGACCCAGACCTTGCTGTGCTGGTTAATGGCAACATTTGCCAACTGCAGCAAAAGCCTCATGTGAGCAACCTTTACCTGGAGAGGCAACTGGAACAGCAATGACCACCCATGGACCACCTTTCCCTATGGGAGCCAGGACACCCAGGAGCTCAGCATTGGGAGGAGGAACTATTTTAGGTCAGGAGACACCTGACCCCCTTGGAGCCTTACTCAAAAGGGGAAATTAGTGGAGGTGATAACTATTTGATTGAAGTTCCTGCTGAAGTCTCCTGTCATCTAGAGCTCATCATTGAAAGGGAATTTAGCCCTATATCTCAAGAAGTTTGTAAGCTCAAACTAAATTTTCCAACAAATCCCCTAAGTTCTGCAAAGATCAAGTGTAAGAGCCGGGGAATTTGTCACCTACCTCGCTGAAGTGAAGATGAAAAAAGAGGGGGTGGAAAAAAAAAAAAGAAGGGCTTCTAATAAATAAAATGAAGCCAGAATAATACAATAAGCACAGTAGATTGAATGTTATTTGTTTTTATACTAATTTTATGCTGCCTCCACAAACTCAGTTTTGTATATTAAGAAAATATGTGCAATATGGAACGAATTAAGGACGTGTTGCAGAGGTTGCTTTAGAGGAGGGTCGTTACTTTTGGCTGTCTGAGGAACTGTCTGGAGTTGAGGAATGTGTGTGTCAGCTGGTTAAAGACCACAGAAGTGATTAGTGAGGGAACCCTTAACAACGCTGCATGTCAATGCACATCTTGAGGTTAAGGAGTTAATTGCCTCTCTCAAAACTGTGGTTTCAGGACTTCTGTAGACCTGGGAAGCAAACCCAATGGCAGTTTGAACTTGATCCACAGTTTTGAAAATTCATTTCACAAATACAAAGGCTAGATATGTCTCCTTTTAATTCCTGCTGAGCATTTTAATGCTGTGTTAAACAGCTAATTCTGTGAGGAATGAGGCAGCCATCAACTATACAAGTGTTTACCCATCTCCTCCCCCTGTTTGCTCCAACCTTCTATTTTTGGGAAAGCTTTTCCATGATTTATTAAGCACACTTCTCCCAGAGTTCAAGTGTGTCTACCTTCCACAAAAGCACTGATGTACTGCATGTCCTTCAAAATGCCCTTCCTGCCCCTGGGAACAAGCACTGGACATTCTTCCTATGAAACCATTGTCCAAAAATTAACAGACCAAGATTTTATAGACTGAAGGAACAGAAAGGAGTCTTCATAAAAACGTCCTGGTGTCTTTATTGCATATACATGAGAAGCTGGAGCACTTTACGTGGAAGCTCTTCTTAGACCCATCCTGGTGGGCACTGGATACCCTCCAGCCTGGCAGGTGCTGCCTGGAGAGCTGTCCTGTGGGTGCTGGGTGCCCCTGGCAGCCTGATCTCTCACCTGGACCCCAAACTGCTCACACTGCTCACACCCAGGCTGCTGCCTTTTAGCTGAAACACTGGAATGTCACCATTGTGAAAACTAGATGGTCTTCCACAAGAGGAGTCCCAGGCCATTTCCAGCTTTAAGAGTTGTCCCCATACAGACTATTGAAATCAGGGATAAGACACAGATATTTTTCAGACAAGATGTACCCAAGGCAAGTGCTGCTTCTGTCCCCCGCTGCCACCACTGAGAGGACTGCACTATGCTAGCCCAGGGTATGCTAGCAGGTTTTGCTCTCTGTACTGCAGTCTGTGAGCAAATGAAACCCTGAAAAAGTCCTAACTGAACAGAGGAAAAATAAACATTTGCTCAGGTCAGCTGCTCTGATTTGCTCACATTTAGCTCAGCTCCCCATACAATTTAGAGAGATACACGATAGACATAATCTATAATCAAGTGGCTCTTTTCTTACCACCAGCATGCAGGCACCATCAATCTTACCTCAGCTGAGGCCAGCTGGCTCCAGGTGAAGCCCTACACTCAGCCAGCCTTGAGTAAATAACCTTTCCCTGTAGCTTGGGGCCTGCAAACTCTGATCCATGCCCCTGCACAGGCTGGCAGGCTGGGAAGGTTCAGGGCAGGCTGACAAGCCCAGGCAGTGCCTGCAGAGAATCCATCTTTTCAAAGGGTAGATGTTGGGAGTGATGGCTGTGGACACTTTGTGTCCCTGCCAATAGCTGCTTAACACAAATATGAGTTTATGCACCAGCAGCTTTAAACAATGGCAGAGGTCCTTCATGACCTTAGCTAAATCTTTAACCTGAGGAGAGCAGCTTTAATTTGCACAAGCACCTGCAGATTCAGATGTTTATTTCAGTTGTTTTGGTTGGTTGTTTTTTTTCAAACAGCTGGGCTTGTCTTCTCTAGATACAAGATTTTCTTGAGATATTTTGCATTTAATTATCAGCTGGGATCGGAGGCTTGCAAGCACAGCTGTTATGGCAACATTTCAGTGCTTTGACTTTCAGGCCCAGATGGAGTGAGCTGTGCAAAAATGAGGAATCAAGAGTAAAGCAAACTTTCTCAAACTTTCAAAGCAGCTCGATGTGAGAAAGAGGCTGGGCTGGATTAAGAGCACACGGCCCGGCTGAGTCACGGCGCTGCACCGAGTGACACCACGCTATGGTACCCTGCCTCAAGAGGAGGGGCTCCTCCACACTGCTGCTGTGAAATCTCTCTGCACTGATGGAAAAGGACTTGGCTCTGCCCCTACCTGGTCAAATAGCCTTAATTCTTTCCCAGGAGCCCACCACAGATCATGGCCTTGTTTGTAGAAGGTATTTGGCTACTGAGAGCAGACATGGGGATGGCATGGGCTCCTTGGCTTGGCTGCTGATCCTTTCCTCAGCCCTGGCTGCACAAATAGCCTTGTTGCAAAGGAAGGAGTTAGTTTGGGGTAAGACAACATGTTTCTTGCCAGGTTGGTGTTAGCTTGTTTTTCTCCTCTGGTCAGGGTGACAGCAGGGCTCACGGGGCAATGCCATGGCAGGAAGGAGCAGGGCTGGGAAGGCAGGACAGCAGTGCTGCTGCAAGGTGGTTTAAGACACAAAAGGGACAGGCCATAGTGAGGTGCTGGCAGCCCTCCTGTGCTCACCAGCAAGGTGGCATGGCAGGAGCCTGCCCTCCAAAAGTGCTTTTTTTTCTCTCCTTAGTGCAGAGGGAGCACAGGCAACTACAGACCAGAGCTTTAATTCCTAACCAGGTGGAATCAAGAAGGCTAACTCCACCTCTGACGGCTTTCCTAGGCCACAGGAAAGGATCTGAATCCAGATTTACATGGTTCATGCCCTAATGTCTGGTCTATCTTTTCTTTCTGGATGCAGGCATCTGAGAGCCAGATTCTCATCTGCAGTGTCAGTGGCAAAGAATCAAACACCATGACAGCAAAAACAGCCTCAAACACTTTTTCCTCTCATAATTAAACGGATTATTTCCTCAGGATAATATTTTATGAATATAACTGTAGCCCACCCCATTAACACCTACATTTACTAACAGCTTCCTGTCAGGGCCCCTGCTGCCATGCACTGTGCAGGACATGGGCTGGCAATGCTCAGCACCTGCCCCAGTCAGTCCCACCAGTTTAGGTGTCCCAGCTGTCTCCATGCAAATGCTGAATAAAGTCCAGGTCTCTCTTTTCTTGTCAACTGGTTAAAGATAAAGGGAAAGGCATCATGTCTCTCTTTGGGGGCCAAAGAATCCAGCACACAAGCTTAAAGGAGTGGATTTCTAGGAAGGCAGGATTTCAGACAGCTTTGTGGAGTCTCTCTATTGCCTGTGCAAGAAAATAATCTCTTTGGCTGGCTCATCCCATATTAGCTTCCCAATTCATCCCTCTACTCTTGAGCTAGGGCCATCCATACTTCATTAGTTCACTGAGCCCTGTTGCACCTGCCACATACATGTTATTAGGTCACTGCTGATTAAATAATTCAGTCTCTCTGAAAAATTACAGTTCTCAAAAAAGTGGGTTATGTGCTGAGGCCAATCCTGTTTGCCTCAAGGAAGATCACTGCTCTCCTGCCTCTCCAGGGCATAGAAACAAGAACTCAGTTTCGCTAATTATCCCTGGAGAAACACTCAGCTAAATAATTATGATCAGCTGCTGCCTAAACATGAGATGCATGCCGGCTACAAATCATAAGCAAAATACAACAAGGAACATCTTCTAATTCCTTTTATCAAGCTGGATATGGTGGTCAATGCAGATGGGATGTTCCCATTTCTAATGGGACAATACTGACCTTGTTTTATCAGAGAATCACACACTGGTTGAGATTGGAAGGGATCTCTGGAAATCACCTCAAGCAGGGCTACCTGGACCTGGTTGTCCAGACTCATGTCCAAATGGCTTTTGAATATTTTCAAGAAGGGAATCTCTACAAACCTCTCTGGGCAACCTCATAGTGTTTCCTGGTGTTCAGAGGGAACCTCCTGTGCTTCAGCTTGTGCCTATTGCCTCTAGTCCTGCCTCTGGGCACCTAATGGTCCCAAATATTCTGGCAATCTCTTCTGAGAAGGTAAGCCTTGGTCCTAGGGGAAAGTACAGGACACACAGTTTTAGTCCTTTGCAATGGGTGCTTGGAAGTCACAGTTACTGAACCCTCCACTAGAAGAAGGACATTTAGGCTTTTATTTATACACTGAATACAATGCTTTAGGATGGGAGCAGTGCTGTTGCATGAGTATTGACATCTCAACAGCCTTGTTGTCTATTTGCTCTCTCCCAGTATTGACTGTATTTCTTAAAGCTCCAGCTGTTGGAAGGAAGGGATTTAAAAATGAGTAAGCTTAGCTTTTATTCAGAAAAATCCGTGGTCAAGAATTAAAAAGAGGCCCTGAGTAAAAATCCAGGGGCCAGAAGTCACATTAAGCAAACTTCCCATTTTATTTTTTGATCTCACTGTTTTTAAGCTCACCTCACGGTTTTGAAATCTGGATTCATAAATCATTCACTGAGGCTTGTCATACCTTGGCCAACATGACATAGGGAAAGTGAAAATTAAACCTCTTTTAGAAAAAAATTGTTTTTCCTACTAATTTCTTACACTCCTAAAGAACTTCTTGAATTTAATCTAGCTTTGCCACTTTGTGATGTGTATTGACTTTGGAATTTATTCCACCCAGACAATAAAAAAAGACCATTTTCTCTGAGTAGTATGGTTACCCTTGACCTGCACAGTTACTGCTTTTAACCTAAAGCACTTGCCTACAGCAAACTCGTACACGCAGCAAACAAGTTCATGTTTCCCTTGTGTCACCCACTTCCCATTGCAGTAAAAGATGCATAATGAAACTACTGTCAGAAAGTAACAGCTACAAACACATACATCTAGGTTGAGGATTAACATAAATAACTTGTGCCCTTCTAACAGATGAGGGGATTATATGGTATCCTTTGTGTAGGCAGTGCATATATCAACCTCATTTCTTTTAGAAAAAAGCTGAATTTGAGGCCTGAATTATTACTTCTTCCCTAATGATAAAAGACAGCTGCATAAGGCAAAATGTGCAGTGATGTCTGAGCACAAAAATGAGTGCAACTCTCAAAAGGCTTTGTAAAATTCAAAGAGGAACAATAAATACTCCTGTTTAAGGGAAGTAAAAATTGAGTCATCCATTACATTTATTAGAACTGATTTTGTTATCTCACTCCTCTCCTGCCTTTGATCTCGCTTCTTCTTCCTGAGACTAAATAGATGAGCCTGTTAATGAGACACCTCAGGATGTAAAATTACCTGCAAGATGGTCCTGCTCCTTGGAGGACCATCCAAGGAGCTCAGAGCCACCATTACCAAAAATTCCAGAGCAACTCATGAGCTTGGGATTTGCGTTCTCAGGAGCTGCACACAGCGATGCTGTTACCCGAGGGAATGGAAATCAAGGAGCAGAAGGTCAGAGGACAGTTTTTATCCTTCTGAAGAGACACTTTTTATTAGCACTGTTTTTCAGGAACATACAGGCTTCCATATAGCTAAGGCCTGCCTCTCCAGCTCCAGCAGAAACTTCTCAATGCAGTTCTCTGAAAAATGCAGCTACAGAATGTACCTGCTATGGGCGGGATGGCTCACACGTGCATCTGATGGCTTACAAAAATATTATTAGTTTAAAACAATGCTTCAGGTTTGATGCAAACATTTTAAAAAGAGTGAGAGACAGAGATTCACACTGTCTCTTGCAAACCTGTTTAATGTTATTTACAAATTCTCAATTCATTAGAATGATCACACCATTCCACGATGCCAGCTGATGTTTGCAGGGCTGCCGCATAGAGGGGGAAGAAAAGAAAATAAGAACTATTAACTCCTGGGTGTCATGATGCTGCTGCACTGCAGAGTCACTGCTTTAGAAATGAGATGACAACAAACTGGCTTCAATTTGTCTACCTTACTACTACTACAAAAAAAAAAAAACAACAAAAACCAAAGGTCCCAGAGAGAAGCAACAAAACCAACCAGAGAACAAATGTCTGGAAGACAGGCTGAACAGATGGGAATTCCTCTGTCTATACTGAAGAAAAATAACACATGAAAATATTTTAAAAATACGTATCAAATAACGAACTGCAAAAGGAAAAGTAAAGCAGAAACTTCTGTAAATATGTCTGTATTGATCTTATACTGCTGAGTGTGCATTACAGGTATTTTGACCTAAGACAGAGAAAAATGACTGTGGTCAGTAGAGCAGAGGCTGGCCTTGACTGAGCACACACTTCAGGTTCCAGGGATGCCAGAAGAAATACCAGCATGTCAGCCAAAGCAGTGGTCACCCAAACTCTATTTACTGAATTGGTTTGACAATTTTCGGGTTCTTCCTTTTTTCTTGAACATTTTTTAGCACTGCATAATGTCACAGTGACATCTTGAATGAGATAGGCCAACTGCTGTGGTCGCCCTGTGTATTAGTGTTGCTATTAGTCTCAAATATCATTGTTTCTGTAACTTTTCCCAAATTATGTCACACACTCTCAGGTTTCTGTTCTCAGTTTGAGCTGAGTGCAGGTTTCCACTGACCATTTCAATATTCAGCTTGCAGAGCTGCAAGTCTACTACAAGACCATACCCATCCAGATGATGTGTTATAGAGACCCCTTGCTTCAGAACCTGCAGCCAAAGCCACTTCCAGAGTCAACTAAATCAGAGTAAAGCTGTAAACCCAACCATACAGTTGAAGAAGAGAACAAAAGCAAGATGAGTCCCCCAGGCTATGGGCTGAAAGCAGGACCAGCCAGTAAGCACCTGTGCCTTGTTCAGCCTTCCCAGTTTGTGCTAAACTAAGCAAATGCCAAATCTAGAAAACAAGGCAATGAATCAAACTAGAGAGAAGAGTAATGAAGTACAGCTGAGGATCCAACTCGTTAAATATGAATTAGGCTAAGTTAGATTTATAACTAAGGTGGGGGAAATTAAACTGCATTTTCCTCCCTCAAATTAGAGCTTACCTAAGGTGGTAAAATTCAGAGCAGGAGGAAGATGCTGCTGGCCTGCCTCCACCTCAGCCCTTGCAGTCCAGCACTAGTCCTGGAGTCTGCCGCACTTGACCCAAACACCCATAACTTGTTTTCTCTCACTCTGACATTGCTCCAAGGGAGCTTCATGGCCAGCTCTAATTGGAGCATGACATTACCTGCAGCAGCAGTTTGAAAGGTTGCACGAATAAATGCATGTGTGTTACTATTTGCTCTAATATGAGAGATTGGGTGGGTGATAGGAGTAAAGAAATTGTAGTGAAACAAGAAGGTCAGTTCCAAATCAGAGCCCCTAAAAATCATGGCATGCTTGGATCAAGATCCTGAGGATTTTTGCAGCAACAAATTCAAAAAGCACAACCCTGCAGAGGCAGCTTCTGAGTAATACAACCAGAGCAAACAAGGAGAAACAACTTTTTTTTTTTTTTCCCCTATGTGGTATGGTACTACATGCTGGAAACATACCTTTCCCAAGGAGGGTTTTTTATTCCCAAGAGACATTTTGACTGATAGCTTCAGGTGACTGATGACTCTGGCAGCACTGGTTTCTTTAGCATCCAAATTGAGACACCCAAAAAAGAGTGTTTTTTCTATTGGCAGAGAATGGTGACCCACTGGGAGGGCCAATTGCTTTTAGAAGTGTACACCTCCTACACCCAAGGTGATTCCTCTGTAGGGAAATTGCTGTAAGAACTCATTAATGAAACAGGAAGCCATTATTTCTGACCAAGTATACAGTGTCCTTTACAAACAGCACGAGGATGGAAAACAAATCCAGGTGAGATCATGTGCTGGCCTTTTCCTCTCAGGTCAGAGTGTGAAAACTGCAGTAAACAATGCTTGCTCTGTATCGGTCTGCTCAACACCAGTATCACTGCATTAATGCAACCTGAACCTGTGACAGACAGCACAAACTACTGAATTCCTTAAGTGACCTTGGAAGGGAATAGCTGGTGGATCATGTGGCAGCCCTATTCCAGGTGTCCTGGTAGCAGGCACTCCAGTGGAGCCTTTTATAGCACATTACTCTTTCATGTGGGCGTGGAGCAAAGTGGCGGAGGCACACCGACCTCCCTGCCACCTCAGGAGCATGATTACTTTTCCAGAATCACGTTTCTTCTCCATCATGGCCCTGCCAAAGCTGACATACTGCCTCCTTCTCCCCCTCCCCCTGGCTGGGTTCTGGATGCCATGTGCTGTCACAGGGCTGACACTGCTCTGCTCTGCCTCATCTCTGCAGGGCACCGAGGTCCTGCTGGAGGGCCTGGGGCAGGGGGGCATTACCTGCACATCTGCCAGCTGTTATACCCATGTTTTATGGAAAACCACAGCACACTGACGAGCTCCCTGCATGAACCAAGGATGGCATCTAAAAAGAGAACATTCCTTGTGGGATCAGCCTAGGCTAAGGAAGAAATCTCCCCCTCTCCCTCCAATCCTCTCTCCTTCCCTCCCACAAAAAACAGAGTAGATGCAATATATAGCCTTAGTCTTGTCTAGCCCATCACATTTCTGATGCATAAAGCATCCTCAAAATGTCCTCAGATAAGATATTTTTCCTGCCTCGTGCCATTTAAGTTAGCAATCAATAAACATAAACCAATCCAGAATTTAACTGGAAATACTGATTCAGCATGTAGTAGGGGGATTGCTGGGCTAACACATCTGGAGCACAGCTAATGCCATTGCTTCCAGATGTGTGCCCAAAACAGTGGGTACTGAGGCAATACTGAGGACATAATAACCTGCTGCAAGTGGCATCCCCAAAGCCTCCTGCTCCAAGGTGCATTTGAGGGCACTGTAAAAGAGGAGGAGCAACGAGACCATGAGGTGAAGGAGCTCTGATTTGGCTATGGGCTACAGATACCTAGGGATTCAATTTCTTTGTTAATTTTCCTTTATTCTGCTTTACTGCAAAATTCATGTAAACATCTCACTGAAGCAGACACACTTGTAAAGCAGCATTACCTTAAAAAAGAGATAAAAAAGGGCTTTTGAAGCTTCTCCTACTTCTTTCCCACTTCAACTGAGAACTTTTCTCTGGAGTAGTAAGATGCATTTTTAATTTTCAAGAAAGATTATTGGAACCATGAATTTAAATACGGAGAGCCAATCTAGGTTTGCATGAAGACACCCCAGAGTACCATCTAATTGTAAAAATTAAGAATGGAGGAGCCATCTAAATCCATCCCACTGCTGATGGAGAACAGCTCCCCACAGGATATTTACAAGTTTTTAACGCCTTGGCCTTGTGCCTCACGTGCACCAGAGACATACTTTTAGGCCAATAAAACATCCCTTGTCATGGCTTAATGCTGGAAGAATTAATTTATCACTCATTATTTCCTCTTTTAAAGCTCTGCTCTTTGGATAGCTGTGACATAATTCTTAAAAATCACACTAGTTAAAGAGCAGAATGTGCTGTCCCCTCTGGCTCCCTGCCCACAAAGGCCAGCTATTCAAATGGTTTCCTTTTCCCAGATTAACTTCAGCTCTTGCAGCTGACAGGGGGCCAAACCCACTGATCACAGGGATGCTGGGAGAGCACCTGCAGTCCTCTCACAGGTCCTGCCAGGCCACCCTCTGACTAAGGGTCTGGTGGAGGCTGAGAATGGTTTTTCCTTCACAGTGGTGGAAGAGTGTCCCTCTTCGGGCTAAATCTGGGAGTAATGTCTGAATTCTGACAAAGCAAGGCCTGACAAAGCAAAGATGAAGTTTTGACTTAACTGGAGCCTAAGGAAATATGATTTCACTTTAAGTAAGTCTCTGTCTCTACCATGTACACACAATCCCAATGTAAGTGATTTCATCTTTCAAAGCTGAAGGTCAGCCATTTCAACGTGGTATTTCTTCCACTGAGTGTCACAGTTTCTGATCTCCTGGCAGATCTGTACCATCAACATCCTAAACAAACCACACAAACAAGGCAACTTGAACTCATTGGATGCTTTTATTTTAATGTAAGCACCCAGCTTCATATCACATACATTTTCCAAAATTAGATGGGCATAGTATAGAACACTATACATTTCTCAGCTTACCACAGGGACAGTCTGCAGCTGTGAAAACAAATTACTTAAATCTGGCTATCTAATTTATAAGTTAAAATTCAAATATATAATAGCCTTGGGGTATTTTTTTAGATTAACAATCATAATGCTTGCAATACAACTTTTTTATATCAAAAAATCAGTAACAGAGTAAAACATAATGCATATGTTCATAGCACATATCAAGATAGCTGAAAAAAGCTTCAAAATACATCATCTCTTTTCAAAGATACTAAATCACTAAGATTTACTTTTTTCCTGAAAAAAATATTTTACTCTTTAGTCAATAAAATATGTGGCTTCATGAACCCATGTATTTTCTTGTCAACGACTGTGTATGCTGAAGATTGAAAGACTGATGGTACTGGAAAATGGACACCCCTCATTTCCCAGCTAGCAACTTTTACAGGATCTCTTCCTCCTGGTTTGGAAACTCAGCTGGGAGGAAGGCAATCTATGCATCACCAACAGGAAGTTTTCACATTATGCCCATCCTAAATGCTTCCCATGAAGGTTTCCAAACCCCAACCACCCCTTTGTGATCATTTTACCATGCAAAGCCTCATCACCCTATGCTGGCTAGCCTCTGTAGTGCTGTAGAATCAGAGACTGGTTTGGATTGGAAGGGACCATGAAGATCATCTGCTGTGGCCAAGGACACCTTTCACTATTCAGGTTGCTCAAAGCCCCATCCAACCTGGCCCTGAACACTTCAAGGGATGGGGTAGCCACAATTTCTCTGGCAACCTCTCCCAGTGTCTCACCACTAAAAAAGTAAAGAGTTTCTTCCTTATATCTAATCCAAATCTGCCTTCTTTCAGTTGGAAACCATTCCCCTTGTCTATCCTACATGCTCTTATAAGAAGTCCCTCTCCAGCTCTCTTGTAGCCCCTTTAGGTACTGAAAGGTGCTATAAGGTCTCCTCAGAGCCTTCTCTTCTCCAGGCTGAACAACCTGCACTCAGCCCATCTTCACAGGAGAGGTGCTCCAGCCCTCTGATCATCTGTCAAGCTGGAACTGTCTGGATGACAGCCAAACAAATTCCTCTCCCTGATGCGGATATGGAATTTCCAGAAAAAAAAAACACCACCTACTACCATGCAGTCTGAAGATAATATTCTGACTTTAAAGGGATATCCAACAATTCACCAGTAACAAGGCTGCCTTGACTAAACACACTTTTGTTACATCACCAAAACTCTCTGGAAGAGCGAACTGAGGACTTTCTGGAAAGAGTTGGTAATGTTTCCACTGCATCCTAGTGTAATATTAATAACTAGGAGAAGGACATTGATCCTTAAGGATTAATGTGTGTTCACAGGTAGTTTGTTTAATAAAGGAATGCCTCAGAAATGGAAACTGTTTGCCTTGCTTAATTACCAGGTCATTATTTATTTTGAAAGGCTCAAATAAAAATAGCTTATCTACAAAGGCAATCAGTCACTACTTAGCTGGGCATTTTTCTTTTTTCACCACAGAATTAGCATAGATTGAAACAAATACAGGTATCGGGTGATATGAATGTTAACAGACCCATAAAGAAATGCATGAACAAAAGGAATACACATGAGTGCACACTCACAGTCACACACACACACTGAGGAAGATCCTCATCTTCTCTGCCTAGCCCTGTTCTGCAGACAAAAATTTAATAGCCCACTGAAGGCTTGAAAAGGGGCACCAGGCCAGCACATCCTCTCAGATGCAAGGATGCTGTTCTCCTGTTCCCACTTATCCTCTCTTGCTGGGCATGTTGTGGTCTGCCCAAGTACCTAGAGAAACCACAAACTGAGGACAGTGAGAGCTCATGCATGGGAATGTGATCCCACTCTATCAGGCTGGCAGCTGGGGAAGGCAGACCTTAGGTGCTATTCTGGGTCAGGGATGTCAGGGGCTTAAAGCTCACTGCTCACCTGTAGCTCAAGAAAGTACCCTGAACATTAAGCCTGTGAAGTCTCTCCCTTCCTGACAAATTGGTTTCAGATGTGGGAGCATCTCTCTTCCAATGTTTGAGGAAGTAAAGGTTTCTGCTAGAAATTATGATTTTGCTCCACCCACATTTTTCTAAAGAAAAAGTAATTGTGAAGAAAATTTGTAATACTGGATTTAGATGTGAATTTGGACCAGTCAGGGCCTGTTAACAGTAGCCATGAGCATGGCTGCATGGAGCAACTGCCAGAAGCACTGTCATAGCTTCATGATGCCTTCACTTCTCCTCAAAATGCTTCCCAAGAACAGACATCTTTTCATTTTGTGTGGGCTATCATAAATGCTTAACCACTGAGATATACAGAAGAGTAACCTCCTGCACCATATGTGTAACACATCAACACCTCTGCTTGAATATTGCACTTCATTGATGTGTGAAGTAGTGTATCATCATCATGGCTGACATTTCATCAAAAAGAATACAAATCAACTCACATTCTAGTCATTGAAGTGGAGTGGGGTATTTGATTGCAACACTAAAAATGCAGAGATTGTTAAATACTTTTGTTTAATAATCCAGTGGTTAAGTAACAGCCAAGCGAGTATTTCATTGTTGGCTAAGCAAATATCATAATTTCCAGTGAATGAAAAAACTCCTGGATTTTAGAAGGGAGGCATTTGAAAAAGACAGTATAAAGCAGACTCTTCCATTTTTCCCTTGAACAGTGACTATTCCATTCCACTATCAACCCTGGACAATAACTCAGGTAAAATAAATGGGAGATTATTTCAAAGGAAGTGCCTATCACACAAGAAAAAGTCCTCCACTGTCTTAAAAACACAATGTGCACACTTCTTTGTAATAATTTAAAAGCTTTCCTTAAAAAATCACCCATGAAAGAAAAAACAAGTGTGCCATATGATTATTTCCTATAAAATAGTAAGGGCTTATTAATCAAATGACAATGTATGAACTAAAAAGCAAACAGGGTGAGTACTTAACCTCATTAAATCTCATGAATGACTCAGTAGTATTATGAACAAATGAAATAAATGATGATACATTCTCAGCAATACCACTATTGGCAAGAGCGCAGTGGCTCTTTTGTAGATTCCCAGAAAAGCTTGCATTCCTCACATTTTGTCACTGACCAGGAATGACCATCTGACCCCAGCTATGCAACAGCCATATGAGAGAAGTCCCAAATCCAGAAGAGCTGTTGCTTGTTGACACAGCGATCTTAAGTTGAATCAAAACCATTGCATTATAAAAACAAACTTCCAGTAACAATTCTGCCAATGCTTATTTTCAGACTTCTGGATTCACGTTCCCCTTCCATCTTCCTTTCAGCAAAAGTAGACTGTTTTCTTACCACTTTAAACACTCCCAGTGATGCCTTTCTTATCTCTCAACAAAACTTTTGGCTGCTCTGCTGCCCTCTGATAGGCCACAGCAGCCATTCCATGACACACCCCAAGGAGAGGTTACCCAGCTGCTTCAAACCTGCTTCTCCTTCCTATCAGTCTCAGGGCCATCAACAGCTACAGGGAGCAAGCATCACACTCACAAGGGTGACAAAACTGCTGCACCATTTCTGCAAGGCGACCACATATACTTAAATCAGGTCAGTGAGACGTGCAGGGCCATGTTTAAGGTGGACAACAGGTGGGTGACATCCCCTTGCAGTAAAGCACACCATATCCGTGCTGGGAGCAGGGTTAACATTATTATGTCTGAAGTCACCCAATCCAAGAGCATTGCCCCAAGAAATACAGCAACGTTCATTAGTCAGCTTCCACTGTAAGGACTGACACCAACACTAAAGACCCCCTTTGGGATTCAGCTGGCCCTGGATCAAATGCAGGTTAAAGATTAATCTTTGCTTCTTCATTCAGAATATAGATGGGCATTAGCAGCTTTCTCCTATCAGTAGCATCTCCACTGATGTGCAAAGGAACCTTAACAAAAGCCTGCTGTAAAAGGCAATTACTTCCACTGCACATTTTATGGCCTCATTCATAGCACTTCTGCTATCTTCCCTCTTCTGGAAGTACAGTTCTTGTACACATCCTTAAAACAAATCAGCAGCTATTAGGACAACAAAGCAGACTAATATAAATGTACAGAGAATAGCTTTTATAAAAATGCCCTGAATGCATTTTTAACCTCTTGTTAGAAATACACTGTTGGTTAAAGGAAAAAAAGAAATAAAAGAAAAAAGCTATACACCAGCCATCTCAAACATGCTAAAAGAATGCAGAGACACTGGTTGTTGCAAGCAAGTGCTCAGATACTGGTGATTAGAAACTGTAGCTCAAAAAGATTTTTTTTCCTAATTTCCAAAATAATTATATTTTTAGTATTTTTTACTGTTGTCTTATATGATTTGAACTAATAAAATACAAGTTCTCTAAAATTAAAATACATCCGTGATTGCATAATAAACAGTACTAAGAAAATAATTATTTAACATGTGATTGAGGATAAAGATTCTGTACATCTTGCAAGTTCTACTCCTATGGTATGTTAAATCCACAGGTACTCTACAATGATACAATCCTACAGGAATCAGTAACATCCAGAAGCACACCTCAGAGGATGAGTTTTCAATTTAAGCAAGAATTCAGGAATGCTGTACCTCTTAATGATCAGGGCAGGAGGTGTGGCCAAAACGCATATAAATCAGGAATTCTTCACATAAATAAAATACTCTCAGGTTATTCATTTCAGTGATAAAATGCATTTACACATTAGGCTGGGAGGGAGGAGTAAGGAAGGCAAAGCATCCCCCACTCAGAAATATTCCACAGTCAGGTATTTGTTTTCTGTACCTTCCTCACCTGCAAAGGTAAAATGTGCGTAATGGGATGAAGAGAGACCCAGCAAGGCCAGTCCTCCCCACTGCCTTGGCAGAGCCCCTGCTCAGCTGCTCAGAACTCCTCTCCTTGCAAGGCTGCTGGACACTGCTCTGCTCCTGCTCCTGCGGGAAGTCACAAGACAGTGACAGGACGTAGCTGCTCCAGCTGTGTTTCCAAGGCAATGCGCTCCTTGTGAACCTCCTGCAGGAGGACAGAGAGGTGTGTCAGAACCTTTGGGATGCTCTCATGCACCACCCTGCTCCAGGAAAGCTCAGCTCCTGCTGAGCTCCCATGAAAGGGAGGGCCAGTGTGGGAGCTGGGCTCCTCCTGGGTCTGCTTCCCCATTTGGGCAGGCTCAGAGCCCCACAGTGGGAGTGCACTTCAACCTCCCTAAGCCTCAGTGCAAGATGTGCCTGAGGAGTACCCACCCAGTCTCCTGGTCTCCATAAAAACAGCAGAGCTCTGCTCTATCAGAAAGCTTCCAGACAGCAATGCAACTTGAAGGACAAGTTTAGTTTTCTTTTCTTTTGTGAGCTTAGGCAAACTTTTCTATCTTTTACTGCTGCAAAACACAGGTAACAGCACTGGCCTGCTGAACATGGAAACAAATAAGACCTGACCCAAGAAATGATGGCAATGTGCTCTCTTTAAAAGCTTTCATCTCCATGCTTATTTCAATTACCGTCCTATATTTTGCTCTGATTTCAATACTGCTGGAGGTGACACGTAGCTGATTGCAGGGAGCTTTGTCACTGATTTTCAATGCGTTCCTTACCTTCAGCTGCTGCTGGAGCTCACTGTTCAACCTGGCAAGCACAGCATTGGCTTCTTTGTTTTTTCGTATAGCAGTCTGAATAGCCCTTTTCTGCTTGGAAGACTGTCTGCCAGACAGATAAATACAAGACATTTCAATTAAGAGTCTCAGCACTGGCTGATGCCAGAACAGCAGCCACCCATTTTGCATAACTCTCTGCACCCTGGACTACACTTCAAAGACAAGGTATAAACCACAGATTTAAGAGAAGAAAAATGTAACACAAAATGAGATGGCGGAATCAGGTGGAGTATTTGAAACTTGTTAACCTGAATGACAGAAATATTTTAGGCTGTCTCAATTACTTCAGAATCACTGCATTCTCATTGAGCTTAAGAATGATCCCTGCATAGCTGTGCTCATTGCAGCATCTTTGCATGAGCTGTTTCCAGAGATTTGTAGAGTTTAAAGAGTCAGGAGTGGTTAACAGAAAATATAAAAATCATTCTACACAGAAAATTCTGTCTCAGAGTTTTGCTGATTCTGATGTTTCTTTACTTCAAAAATTAATACTTCTTTTATTCAAGGCAGTCATTTCCACCAAAACCATCTGACATCACAAACAGGAAGATGACTGATTAACTTCCCTCTTTAGCAGCTCTTCTGCTGATAAAATGAAGGATGTACCTTTTTTATTTTAAGAAATTATTTTATTAATTAAGAATTTTTATTGCTTCATAGCCTGTGGTAACTGGAGGAAATGACAGCTATGCAGACAGGTATTAAAAGAGACAGCTGTACATAAGGACCAACCTATTCAAAGCAGGAGAGATAACAACAGCAAAAAAGAAAGAAAATACAGAAAATACTGACTGAATATCCAAGCCCCTTCCAAACAGATTATTTTAAAGTCTTACATGAGGAAACAAGAGCTCTTTAACACCAGATTTGATCTTAAACAGATGCCCTATTTAAATATGGTCCAGTGGCACACAGTCCCCATTAGCTCTTCTCTTCTAGCAGAGCTGATGACACTGATTTTTGCAATAGACTCTTTCTTGCAGCACAGAGACAAAGCTTTATGCTGTTATCTTCCAGTGAGCTGTCAGTTTTCTGCTTCACTATTTCCCTGCAAACTACTCTCCACAGGCTATAAAGTAATAAATGCTAGGAAAAAAAAATAAAAGCAGGGCAATATATGTCTGTGGCCATTTTAACATTTTAGGAAAGACAAGACAGGATTGAGATGTTAACAAATGCTGTTATCTTTGAACCACTATGGAATATGCACTCCCAAAGCACAAAATAGTACTTTAAGAGCATCCTAGGAGTCTTATTACTTATTCTAATCTCCAATTATGCAGCACAGATTCAGTTTGCTGATAAACTGTCTGCCAAGAAATGCTCAATTGATTTGGGCAGCTTGATTTTGTTTCAGACTGAATCAGATGTCTGTTGC
Organism: Thryothorus ludovicianus; assembly: GCA_013397245.1. Taxonomy (NCBI): domain Eukaryota; kingdom Metazoa; phylum Chordata; class Aves; order Passeriformes; family Certhiidae; genus Thryothorus; species Thryothorus ludovicianus. The sequence goes on along the minus strand of VZTB01006370.1, from coordinate 47,837 downwards.
AAGGCCCTGGGTGATAGTGGGGTGTAATCTTTGCACACTGCTTCAGCTGAGGGAGATGCACAGACCCAAAAGGGTTTCAAGTGCCTCTGCTTACCAGTTGTACAGCCCCTTCTCCATCACTATTAAATACCTACAAGACTTTGTTGCTGACAGCTTTGACAGCTGTATTTACGAGAGCAAACAACACATGTTGGGTTTGGCCATTATCACACGGACTGGAAGTGGTCTGTGCCTCATCTCACACCAGTGGCAAGCCTGTTTCCAACATGCCTTGCAATTAAGAAATATCATAAGGATATGACCAACAGCAAGAATGTCACGACTCGGCTTCCTGGGCATTTATTTGGTCATATCTGTCCACAAGAAGGAGCAAAATTCCAGAAGACACAAGCAAGGCAGAAACACACCCCCTCACATATAACAGAAGTTGTGTTAGAGATGGCTGAACAGCTCCTCAGCCATGCACAGAAGTAGGACACCTTTGAAGATGTTATCTACCTATCAAATACCCTGGACGGTCACTACAGGCTCAGTCTGCATTTGAGATGAGTGATGTAGATTTCAGAGACCTGTACCTTGTGAAGCATTCTCAGAAACAGAACTGTTAAGCACAGAATTATGCAAAGAGCAAACCCTGCTACATCAGATCTCATGTTGCAGTTTGGCATGCTTGGTACAGGTTTTTACTTTTGGACTGGGAGGTGAGGCTTGACTGCTGGCAGGGAAGAGGTCACATTTATAGTGGGAGAAAGCTCGGGGGTCTCCAGCCCTTGTGCCTCCGTCCGGAGCTTCCTGCGGGCGGGTTTGGAGGGTGGTTGAGCAAGAACAACCTCCTGAAAGGAAAAAGCACAGCAACGTTCAGTCAGGCCATATGTGTCCCATCATTAGGCTGGAGAATACTTGTGACACATAAATTGCTGACAGCTGGTTAAGATTTCATAATTTAAAGATGTACAGAGCTTAATTCCAATTTGGTAATAGCCTCTCAGGTTTCTGACTTTGAAAAAGGAACAATAATTTCTGCAATCCCTTCACGAATGAAAGGGTGTTTTGCCTTCATCTGGATGACAGGCCCTTCTAAACCGAGTTGTACAGCTTAGTGCACATGGGGTGGAGGTGGAGGGAGGGGTAAAACCACATGTACTAGCCCTCAGTTGACCCAAAAGCATTAAAAACAGACCAAGATTTATTTTTGACTATGCTCAGTTGGAAAGAATCAATCATCAATCACTTGCATCCCAACTTACTGCCTCACACATCTGGCATGGAGCCTCTCCCTTCTCCCCTCCTCTCTTACATGAAGCAACACTGAATATAGTTTCAAAATACAAATACATAAAATTATCTATGTAAAATTAACATGTTGAAGTATAGATGACCAGCTATTTCTCTAGGTAAGTTATATCAAAGAAATAGTCTGGGTTTTCTAGGTAAAACATTTTTATGACTTCAGTGGTAAGAAGAGTTTTCATTATTATAAATTAAGACATCCTTTCTTTTGCAATGAGAAGTAGTTTTACCACCTTATAGCTAATTTAAATTATAAATAAAAATGTAACCTCTTAAGTGCACTTTATTATTAGAGCTATTTTACAAGGGGTATAACTATTACTGCCTCATTTCATGAATGAGAAAGCTAGGACTCAAAAAGTTGAATTGACTTGAAACAGGTTTTTTCAGCATCAAAAACAAAACTGAAGACCAAATTTCACACATTTTACTGGAGTAGATTACCTTCACTATTGTGTTTTCACCAAATGTTAATAAAATAAGAAAAAAAATTAATGGAAAAACATTTAATGACAAAGCAATTATAAGGAAAAAAAAACACTGTAGTAAGCAGCCTGACTTACAAGAAGAGACTACTATTAGTGATATAAAATGTAATCAATATAAGACCATCAACCATTCATAATAATAATAGGGATGCAATTATTAAAATAATTTTAATTATAAGGAAAAAGGTTTAAACATTAAAAAACAGTTCTGTAATTACTGAAAAAAAATCTAAAAATATTATCAGATGCTCCGATCAGGATGTCAGCACATCATGACTACACAGATGTCTGGTAATGCCATGCTCTGAAATCCTCTGCACAGGCACAGCTCCCTGCAAACACACCCCATACAGCAAGGCAGGAACTTGCATATGCCTTCCACAAGTCTAATGCCAAACACACAATCCCAGTCTGCCTTGAACTGCCCAAAGTCCACCAGACCCACAGGATGAATCCCTCTTCCCTTTCAAACACAACACTGGAAGCAATGGTCCGAGCAGATCCCTTGGCAGGGGCTCTTTGGCTGGCTGCTGCTGCACCAGGCTTTGGAAGGTGGGGCAGCAGTGCAACAGCCTCCCACAGCCCCATGGGGTGCAGCTTTGCTGCATTTTAGGGAACCAGGTGGGATGAGGGCGAGCAGGGAGGAGGTGCACCACAAGGACTTCATTCCAAAGCAGAGCAAGGAGAAAGCAGGCCAGGCTAGAAGTAGCATATGGTGAGCACAAGCAGAGCAAGGACACTGCCCAGAAAGCCCTGTCACGTATAAAAAATGATGACACTGGATGTTTGCCTGTGCTCCCTGTCCCATTAAGAAGTGTGATGGTGCTCCCTGGGCAAGCTACATCCAGCACGTACCAAAAGTTCTTGATTGGGCTGAGAAAATGTCTTGCAGGTGCTCTCAGGCTGCAGGGGGGGCCAGAATTAGGAGGATCTGTATTTGCTCCCTATCCACACCTGTTCTGGCTGGGGCTAGTGGAAGGAGGTGGTCAGAGCACGACCAGGAGAGGGAAAACACAGCCACTGCTAAGGCCACTCCACCCCTAAAAGCAAAGCGCTTTGAAGTGTGCCATTTTAATTTCAGTGCTTACTTCTTACAAATGATAGGTTCATTAAAAAAAAAAAATTAGAAACTACACATCTTGAGCAAATTTCTCCCAGTTTATTTACATTTAGTGGCAGATCCTGACCTCTAGCAAACAGGTCTGTTTACATCAAAATCAAATCCTCCATAACCGAAACCAAGAAGTGCCTCACAATTTGGAGGAACTACAGTGAGACAGGGCTGGAGTTCAACCAAACCGTTTTTTGTTTCCCCTAAGGCTCCACAAGCCCCTATTGATTTGAAATAAATGGCAAGGTGCCTATCTCAAAGCACGTGCATCAATGTGTAAATACTAAGAGGTTTCTTAATGATTTATCCAAGTCGATGTCACATATGATCATAGTTCTCTTCAGTGTCTTGACCTCCAGAGAAGGTAAACATGTAAAAACATAACCCTAACCTCTGTTTAACTGCTTTTAAACTTAAAACAACCACATTTGTTGATGATGGCAAATCACTCCATAATGGTACAATGTGTGCAGATCTCACCTTTTTTGCTGAACTGTTTTCTTCTGCCTGTGATGGGGGTCTGTTCATCTGAGGATGTAATTCAACCTCAGATGGTTGCTCTGTCTGCAACAACAAATCAGTCATTGCTACACCCAGAGAATGACTAGCAGTCACATACAATAAAGTCAATGAAAGGAAATGTTACACACAAAGGAAAAGTTACTTTAACAATTCAACAGTAGGGAAAATGGGGATCTAGGGTGACAGCTGAATGGATGACATATGTCTTTTGCAGATTTTTAATGAAACTGTATTCTTGCATTTTATTGTGCTGAGAAAACAGGAGAAAAGTTTTTTAGTGAAGCATTAGGAACCATGTCGCTGAATGTACACAATTTGGTACCCAGAATTTCTTCTAGAATTACCATTATGGCCTAAATACTCTGAGAAAAACTAAGAGAGTGGGAAAAAAGCTAGGAAGATCTTGGATACGTCCTGTCACCTTATTATCACCTGAAACCGATGAAAATTCATAGGAGTAAGCCTCTGTCTTTGAAGTTTGCAAGCTGGAGTGACAAAGCCAGAATCATACCAAAAATTCCAGCAAAGTTACTAAAAACACAAGTCATGAAAAAGCAGACAAGTCTTCCCTCTTCCCTTCTCACATTTCAAACAGAAACCCAGCTGAGCACTCACCACCCAGATCTACACATCTGCAAAACGAAACACTGGATTCCCAAAATATCTGACTGAAAAGTAAATTATAGCAAAGGGTTAATCCCTTGCTTCACCTCACATAAAAGTTTTCTGCACCTTTTGATTTCCTCCACCGGGACAGGGCACAGCACTGGACAGGGTGGCAGGATTTAGAGCTGCCTGTCCCCAGGGGCACAGCAGCAAACATGATGTTATAAACATGGTGTGGCTGTTTTCTGTCCAGAAGGTACAGGTTGGCTCTCCAAATTGGGGAAGGCAGGCAGGAGCTGGAGGCTGAGGCCACTTGGCATTGACAGCTTCATCTCCTCTTTCCCAGCTTCTGCCAAGGTGGAGCCAGGCTGGCAATGGCCCGAGGCAGCAGGGGCAACCTGCCATCCTGCTCCCTCCTCAAATGAGGCTCCTTTCTACACAGGTGAAAACCTGTGGTTAAAACCAAGTCCAATGCAAACCTCAAACTCTTAAGGGGGCAGGATTTTAGCCATAATAACAATTTGCTGCACACCAAAGAACCTAACTCCCTGAGGTTTCTGCACAGGCCCACCAAGCTCTGTAGCAGTCAAAAGTTTCCAAGTGCTTCACTGCAAGTTAAATAAAAAAAAAAAAGCACTGAATTTTGTATATTTAAAAAGAATGCACTTTTCCATGCTGTTTTTATTCCTTCCATAACAGACACAATAAAAGCTGTATGGAAAGGTGCAGGGGAAATGTGGTTCTGTGGTATACCACTCTTCTCCAACCATATAGTATCAAACACAGGCACAGAGGAGGAGGTTTTGAAATTAATTTTCTTAAAATGCATGTGAAACTCCTTAGGAGAGACGGAAGAGAGGGACTGAGAAGATTTCTCTCCCACCCTTTTTTTAAGTGTGCTAAGCTGCAGTGTTACCTGATGGTTAAAAAACTCCAAAAAGCCTCTCACACTGTAATATTTGAATATTTGAATATGAATACCTTAATTTTTTTTTTATTTTAATAACTATTGGATGCTAACATTTGAATTTTGAAAAGCTTTTTATATATTGAAGGGCTTCCTATGTAAATGTAGATTTCTGGTCAAACAGAGTGAAATGGAAAAATAATTTTTTTGTGCATCTATAAAAATCAAAGACCTTTAAAAGTCCATTGAATGCAACAGAATATTTCTTTATCAGCAAGCTGAATAGCCCATAACCTCTCTGATTTCTACAACTGCTTTTTATATATTTGAAAGAAATGAAGGCTCTAAGCACTGCTAACAGTGCCTGGCAAAGTCCACAAGGGTTTCATGAATGATCTGGGGATGGCAAGGCTCAAATAATGAACAGAACCACACAGTAAGTTTGGGCCACATCAATTTGACAACCCATTCATTCATTTAGGGACAGGAGGAGTAAACCCAGCCCTTCAGGGAGACACACAATACATGTACTCTAAAGTCCTCATGGTACAGCTTTGCTGCACAACACAGAACAGTGCCAGGGTACAGGAAAGACAGCTTTTAGTGACCTTTTAGTGACAGGGAGCACTAAATACCTGCCTTAACCTGGCCAGGCAGGCAGTTTCTGGTGCTCATGATCCTGCTGGAATCTACACTAAACCTTGCATCAAAAGCAAGAATATATTAACTTATTCCACAGAATGGAGAGGAAAAAAAAAACAAAAAAACTGACCAACTCCATGTTATTTATGTAGAGAAAAAGAAAAGGAGCTTTTTAAGAACCAGTATATTCAGTGTAGAAGTAACTGAACAGATTGGGATTCTACGATGTCAGTTTTGAATAATCAGAAAAATTGAAATCATGGTCAGATAAGGGGCCTAGAGAGAAAAGAAAAAAAAAAAAAAAACCTGAAC
>VZTB01006370.1:0-41895 GCA_013397245.1 Thryothorus ludovicianus | reverse complement strand
TTTTTTTTTTTTTTTAAATGGTCTCATTGCAGGAAAATACTGTTTTAAACCAAAGGGAACTGAAAAGGGAAAGAAAGGGTAAACCTTGTATTCTGGTGAAAGCAAATATAAATCACAGTGAAAATGTCAAAAAGGGCAAGATTTAAAAATCTGTGACAGCAGATTTTTTGCGAGCTGAGTGCTGTGATGTGCCTGTCAGGAACAGCCTGCAGCCCAAGCTCAGGGCTGTGGTACCCACTGGCTGTGGCTGGGTCACTGGGCTGGCCACATCTCCCTCCTGCCAGGACATGAGGATGGCAAAGATCTACAGCCAGAGCAGGGGCTGGTAAAAATAAAGAAATGGCTACATCCGACCAGAAAAAACCCAAAACAAATTAAAAAAAAAAAGAAATAAAAGAATAAAAACAAAAAAATCGCCCCCAAACCGCCCGGTTCTGGCGATGCAGCTCCTCACAAGGAATGAAGGCAAGCGACTGCCGTGTCCCCAAAGTGCCACCTAGCGGCACGGGGGACAGGCCACTCCGGAGGGCTCACCGCAGAGCTCGGCTGGGACAGCCAGCCCAACAAAGCCCTCCCTGAGCACTGCAGCTGATGCCTCCCCACACTGTCCGCACACAGATTTTAAAGGAAAAATAACTCCTGCTTTTTCTTTCGGCAGAGGGATTCTTGGCGGATGTCCTTCACTGGTTTGGATAGGGAGTATTTGTAGCCTGCTGGTACTGGGCAGAGAGAGTCTGGCTCAACAGTACTCTGGTCCTCTAGTGGAGTACAAGGAAAAGGAGATCCTTCAGGAACAGCTGAAGTGAATTCCCTCTAGGTCTTCATCATTTTAATACTATTCTTAGCATCCTTTTCCCACAACTCATTCAGAAACATGGCAGTAAACTACCTGTCTCCAATCACAGAAATGTCTTAAAATTTCCACACACCTTAGCACTATTATTTTTGGGTTTAAATTCCTCACTGTTGGTTTATTAATTATAAATTATGCAATATGGTCTTCCAAAGGAAACTCCATTTATGGTAGAAGTGCTTCAATGCAGGTGTCTCACACCCTCAGAATGGAGTAAACTACTGACACTGCTGTGCTGCCTGGAATGGCTGGGAACACATTCAGGGTTACAGGAAATGGGCAAAGAATGTCCTGGTCATCTGCACTGCTTATAGTGCACTGCAGTGTGTGCAGACCAGGCCTACAGGTATCTTGATTTTGGGAAGCAAAGGGAAAGTGACCACAGAAAAGAGCAAGAGAGTGTTCTGCTCCAAATCTCCTGAAGAGATTCTCTTTGCAAAGACCAGTCCAGTTATATTAGCAGACAGTAGCTCTTATTTGCTTAGCACAGTCTCAACTTTGCTAGGAATAGCCATACTCTTCTCATTCTTTCAGGCAAAAGGTAGAACAGGCTAACAAAGTTTCTGTGCAATGGCCACAGACAGAGCCCAACTTATGGCCTATGGCCAACACCGACCATCAGGACAAACAATTCCTCATTGTTAAGGAGAGTATTAAGAGTTGCAAATGCTCATTATTTCATGGCATGATCCCTGACCAGCCACTGACAATCTCCTCACTGCTCCATATGATGATAGTTAACAGTACCTTCCTACAAGAATATGCAATGCTTACTGAAGCACTGAGTGCTTTGAAAGCCTCAGATGAAGATTTCATAACTGTAAGAGAACACAGTATCTTAACAACTGGTTCTTCACTTACATTTCCAGTTCTTTTGCTTTGCAATGCTGGATTATATGTAGATTTCACACCCACTTTTCAAGACAATCCATAACTGATCTTCCAGTATACAAGATCTATACCGAGCTTTCGTATTTCTGTTACCTGATAGCCTTTTTGCAAGAGGGGAAGTATATATATTCAATCATTCCCACAATTCAATTTCACCCACACTTATGCTCCAGGCTAACTTTACACATAGAAATAGTCCCATTGTAGGCACTGGTACTACTCACAGAAATGAAATTATCTTTGTGCATTCATTGGAGTAGCCCATAATCATTACCTATACAGTGCCACTGCTTAGCTTTGCAAAAAAAAAGTATTGAGAACAGCTTATCTGTAAGAAAAAGTACGATACTAAATACGCTTAACGCCCTGCATGTGCCCACTGCAATCTTCTATCATCTCTGTGTAAGTTCATTTAAGAGGTATTTTGCTCCTTCCTAAACACTCGTATTTTTGTGCTTAGAGCCAATTTCTGGGAGTTGAGACATCTCAATTCCAGTTTCTCTGAGTCTCCTGCATCCCACACTGAATCATCAATTCTTTTTATTGCTTATTACAAAAACCAAAAATGGTAAGACAGGAAAAAAACCCCACAGGGATGCAAATGCAACAAGCTGCCAGGGTCTTAGTGTGCTGCCTGCTTTCTCAGCACTGTGCAGCCCTGAAGTTTTGATAAGCTTTTTCTTTCCCTGAGCTATCTGAGGGCTGGTGATAAGGTTGAGGAGAAAGGCAGTAAATACAAACAAATTGCTGCAATGTTCAGCTCATTCACAAGGAAAGAATAGGACCCAGATGGAAGCATTAACAATCTGTTTTAATACTTCAACTTCCACAAAACCAGATTAACGTAAGCTAGAAAGGCATATGTGCATTCCACTAGAGATACAGGCATTGGGTTCTTAGCTCCTTTTTTTTGTTATGATAAATGTGAAGCCAAATTAAAAAAATGTTACAACACATTTTAATTAAGATACTTGCCTTCTTCCACTCTTCCAGAAACCTCTTTAGAAAGGATTTTACAGCATCCATCAACTACTCCTCAAATTCAATTTTAACTGTGCTACTTTCCACAACTTCTTAAATCGCAATTTATTTTGTCTGACAGTCTTAGATTTAATATATAATTTTCATGAGAGGAAGATAATCCATTTGTATTATATTAAAGTGGCAGATGGCAGAATCTTTCATGTTATAGAAGACTTTCAGTTTCATTACTGTTACATGCTTCTACAGTACCTATTGCACAGCTTAAACAACATATGTTATTCTGCAGCCAAACCCATGGTGATAATCGAAAAAACCCCAAGCTTTCCTTGGTTGTAAATGCAAGCTAAAAAGTATTCCTTTCATTTAATATAAAACAGTTACTTGGGAGAGTATCATCATGTATAAAACTGCATGGTGCCAAAAGCAAAGTCTTCACTTTTTTTGCAGTGGTAATTTCTTTTTATGTAACAGAAAAGCTCCTCCCTGTAAAATTCAAGGTGTCCTGCCAGTACTTGAAATCCCTCATGTAATTTTACAGGCTAAAGGAACGCCTGAGAATTTTCTCCAAACAACCTTGTAAGCAAGTCTGACCCCATCCTCCATGTACCTGATGGCGTGGGGGGGATGCCTGGAGCACTCCCAGCACGGAGCCTGCTCGTGGCCATCCTGCCCTGGAGGCCCAGAGGTCTCAGCAGGACAGATGGGAATCCCTCCCCACCTCTTGGCCTCAGCACGGGCACGTGTAATTGATGGTTACAAATCCAGCCTGAGCCACATTTGTGGCTCTCCATGGATTCGGCAGGACGGGGAGGCATGTTAGCAGAGACAACTTCTTGAAATGGGTCCCAGTTTTCACTTGCAATTCTGGATGATGAATGGCCAAAAAGCTTCAAGGAGTTATGAAGTATCAAGTAACATTTGGAGAGCAGAACATTCAATACGTTAAAGAGAGTAATATCTTTGCTTTCCAACACCACCAGGGGCTGTGACTGGGCAGGGTGACCCACCCATCACCCCTCACAGTGCTTCATTTCCAGGATTTCACCAAATCAATAACATGCAATGGTAATGAGGACCACTAAACTGACAGCCAGATTCTGAGCTCATATAGCACAGTGAGATTTTAATCTTCAGAGCTGCACTGTACTCAGGGTATTTCAATTTGATAATGTTAACAGCTGCCTACCTACTCTACTTCACTTGAATGCTTTGACTTCACCCATAATTTTTTCAGTGCCTGCCAAAACTGCCAGCATGGAATCAGTGGGAAAAACACATCCCAAGGTCTCCAGAAATAAAAGTGCAGCACAAACCAGTGTGAATTTACAAAACCAACAGGCTTAAAATTGTGACTCTGGGAAAAGAGATCAGGAACATCAGTTTTTTCAGCCAAGATACACAGAGTTTTCTTCCAGTCCCACTGTTTTCAAATTCCCTTATACAGTACAGGCAGGATTGAAGATACGCTTTCATTGCTGGACAGGAAGGCACTGAAATAGAGTAATTTAAATAAAGAAATGTTGATCTAATTGGGCAACATTGCAGATAGTTAGCTGATGTTGGATAAAATCCTAAAGTTATATTTGCTTTTTTGGTGTTCATCCGTAATTCCTATTAACATAAATATGTTACTAAATCTCCCAGAGAAAGCAGCTGTGGTAAATGACTTCTGTAGGCTTAAAAGCCAACAGTAATAAAGTATTATTTTGTTTTCCATTAAAAAAATAACAACGGGAGCTTATATGAAATGTGCATATATGTTTGGCTCCAGTGGAATATTATTCATGAGCACACAAAGTTATTTTCTATCTGAAATCTGTGTCACTGCGAATCAGCTCCACAGCTATTGCCTTCCTACTGTGATTCTTGCACCTCCAGGTTACACAAATTTTCTCTGTACAGCCTGGATCTGCACAAAAGTTTTGGGGCCACTTTTATGCCATTTCTCCTTGATGACTTCAGTTTACTCAGGAACACAGGATGAGGGTAGCTTACCCAAGGCACTGAATCCCATCCTCTACAAGCCCAGAAAAAACCCACTGTAGGTGTCTCCAAAACCCACAGGTTACCTGTTCTATATACTACAGCATGCCATGGGAAATAAGCAGAGGTAAGGCATTGCCAGTGTCCTAAGTCTAAAACAGCTTGTAGTATATTAAGTATTTATAGTCAAAAAAGTTGGGAAATATCCTTAAATCCAAGAAACTACTGCAGACTTGCTAAATGTGAGATGTGCTACTAGAGATCACAGAAGGTGTCAGTGAAGTTACACACAGGCTTATACACAAAAGGAAAACACAAAATAACATCTAAAAAACCTCCACTTGTCTATGTATAAATGCTTTTCCACACATAATCTTTCCAAGAACTCTTTAGAGAATAGAGGCAAAACTTGAATGACTTTTTTAAATAGGAAAGCAATAGGAATTGATGAATCTAATAAAAGATTTCATTCTGCCATTCACAATGTCTTACTGTAAATATCAATTCAAATTGGGATGGGGTATGGGCTAGAATTTGGGTTAAAAGATCATGAACTGAAGATAATGATGTATCCGCACTATTTAAACTGGCCTTTTGTCCATCTTTATTTATTTAGGTTATTTACAGTAACCTGAATAAATAAAGTAACATAGGGACCTCAGATAAAAGCATCAGAGAAGTGTCTGGTGAAAGCTCTGAAGAAACCTTCAGTACAACTCATGGACTAATACAAAGTCAGTAAAATGCTAACTTTGGCAATGGAGACATATCCTGAGAAGGAACTACCATAGCCTTTTGGAGGCCATCAAGAAAAAAGAAACACAGAGTTAAATGCTCCTGCTCCAGTCTGTTGCAGAAGTAAAAAGAGATGCAGCCACCCCCTGTAAAGGTGTCTGCCCAACAGAGGGGTGGAACACCATGGGCTGGCAGCAGCAAGCTGAGCAGAGAAGCCAGCCCTGTGGCTATTTGCCATAAACAGGTCCTCACAGCATCCCAAGCCTGCCACAGTCAGCTTTTGCATCCCCTGAGCTGTGAAGTCAAGGCCACAACAGTATCAGCTGCATCACCTCGTGCTCAGCTCACTCAGTGATACGGTCCTTGTCCCTCATAATTCAGCTCCCTGAACTGGAAGCAGAGTCAGATGTGGACATAATTTAGGAAGTTTGTGATATGAGTAGAGATGTTTGGCACACTCTGAAAAACCAGTGATTGAGTAACTCACCAAGGTTGATTACCTTGGAGGCTCTGACAGGAAAAATAATGTTTTCCTAAAGGCTGAAATAAATTCTACTAAAAAGCACTGTAACACAGGACCAAAGTCAAAGTGCCGTTTCTGTACTCTGCTCTATATTCTGCTTTCTATATTCTGAACTTCAGATCCACTGAAATGTAACATCTACCCCTGGGTACCTCTCTTTTATGCACTTTGGTCTTTACGTCCCATGAGCCCTTTAATCTCACTCTAAAGAGCCAACTGCTTCAAGCTGCTTCTCAGTCATCCATAGAAAAGCACAGTCCTCAGAAAGAAATTATTTCCCTCTCCTCCTCCATCAACTGATTTCCAAAGCTGAGCCAAAATAATCATACCATGAGCACACTTATAAGGTGCACAGCCACCTGAAAAATGCAGGGTTTGCTTCACTTCCAAGCTACATTTGTCACTAACAGCGCTTAACTGCAGGAGTACAGCAAAATGACACTAAAGAATGATTTTCAATAACATTGTTGAAAAATATATTGAAACAGAAATTTAAGGAGAGTTTGGTAAATCTTCAAACAAGAAAAAGCTGAATATGCAAATTCAGCTGCATGGTTTTTCTTCAGGTCTTGATCATGTCTCAGCTTTGAAAGCAGATCCTTTCCTCCAACTTCTCTGTGCTCTTTAAATGAAGTGCCCCACTGGACTATGATAATCCATATGCTCACTATTGCTTACATGCTATTTGCAAAGGTCAGCTCAGCTGAATTACGACCCCATTGCACATACTTCCCTACTGCTTGTTACCTTTGTCACAGAAAGGCATGCTTGGAGAAAAAATAAACAATGTGATGAGCGTGAAGTTTATTATGTTTTCAAGAACTGGTTTTAGATACAGTTTTGGAAGACATAAGTACAATAGTATTTTGATGTTTGATTCAGTATCTTTAAATATCATCAGAAATAAATTAAATAAATGTAAGTGATGCACGTTAGCAAAGCATCAGCTGCATACTCATTACTGAGCAGACAGAGAAACCACTCTTTTTCTTTTCAGAAACCAGACCTTTGTAATGGAGAGGGCTGGATCAAAAATTTCACATGAGAACCTTCTTATGTTTGTCGTCTTAGAAAGATCCTATATTTTGCATGTCCCAATGTAGGACGAGCACTTGGTTCAGTATTTGGTAAGGAAGCTGCTGGACATGCATAAACAAATGCAATTGTCACTCCCTTGCTAAGGAAACACAACCTGATCATAGGACAGGACAATTAACAGAACTTTGCTTAAAACCAATGGGTTTGTTCTCTGAGAGCAAGATTTGTTGTACCTAGTGCTTTTCCCAATGGCAGCAAGAGGGCTTGCACTGCACAAAGCCAGCACTGTGGGAAGCTGGAGCAGCGGCAGGAGGGCTGGCGTAGGTTGCAGCAGCAGCTGCTGCAGGCACACAACTGGGAGACAGGAGCTGTGCTGTGGGATCTGGGATTGGGAGATAGGAGCTGTGCTGTGGGATCTGGGATTGGGAGATAGGAGCTGTGCTGTGGGATCTGGGATTGGGAGATAGGAGCTGTGCTGTGGGATCTGGGATTGGGAGGGAAATGCTGCTCTGTGGGGAGAATCAGACAAAACAGGAATGTGATGGAGGCACAAAGGCTGTGTGCTGTTAGCAGCATGGCTAATGCCATCCTGACTGGGGAAACATGCAAGCTCAAACCAGAGTGTTCTACAGTCCTCAAGGCAGAAACTGCACTCAGTGCTAACTAGGGATGGGGAGAAGGAGAGCACAACAAGCTGCTGATGGAGCTGTGTGTGGCAACAAGCCATTAATTTCTATCGTAAGCACTGTGCAGTAAGAGTTGCTCAAGAACACACTTTTAAGGATAGATCCAAAGCTCAAGTGACCATTCTGGCCTAAGGAAGGTATCTCACCAGCTTTTTGTATGTAAGGGCTGTCAGCTCCTCTGTGAATTTCTTACCTATCATACACTTCATCTAAAGGAATAATATATGAACAATATTGCTACCTAGGACCTAAGACAGCCAACAACATAGAAAAAGATTATGATCCTCCATCATTTCCTGAAAGGTGAAGGATTATCTTGATACAGGCCAGCATGATTTTGTCAATTTACATTGTGCTGTCATGCTCTAAAACACAAAACCCCAAAACTCACCCAAAATGCAAAATAAAAGCACACCACTAATGGTTTGAAACTTGACAAAGTAACAGACATGGTATTTGCTTCCTTTCAGCATTTTTTTTTTTTTTAAGCCCATGGGTGTAACACACACTTCCATGCCATGGTTCCCTTAGCAGATGCCCTCAGTGTTTTTTGAAGCTCAAGAAGCAAATAGCAATAGAAGGTATCAAGCCCATGCCTCCAGACATGAAACTCATTTTGACAGATTAACTTTTATTATATTAGACTAACTTTTATTATAGTAGACTAGCCTTTTATTTACAGTTAGGTCTAGTGGGTGCATGTCAGCTCCACTGCAAAGAGGCTTCATTAGTCTGTAATTCAACACTGCAACACACTGGCCAGACAGACACAGGAGGGAGGACATGGAACTGCAAACTGCAGATTTTCATTAACTTGGAAGCAAGAATAGCTGCTGTGTCCAAGCCAACTTGTGCTAACCACTGCAATGGTAACATAAATAAACAACACAGAGCAAAGAACTAAAGCTTTGTCCATACCTGAGATGCAGAAGGTCGAGGGGGCAGCGCAGGTGGTGGTGGGGGCAGCCAGCCAGACCTCACAGCTGAACAGTGGGAAAAGAAGATGATGATAAAACACCCCAACCAAAAAAATCCATTGTAACTTAATTCCAAATAAACCCAGAATTAATTCCCAGAATAAGTGGAAATTCCTCCTTGTGAAGAGGCAGTATTCAAGATTTAATAACAAAACCCAAACTTTATCTTTATTGAGCAAAAACTTGTTTGAAATAACTTCGTGAGTAGTGAATGAGAAGTGATTTAATTGCTGTAAACCCCCAAATGTTATGATAAAAAGCAGAGAAAGAAGCCAGTGAGCCACAAAACCTGCAGGTAAAGCAATCCAATTCCACTTAAAGAAACCCAGAAACAGGGTCCACTTGTTCTTCAGACTTTGTTCTTTCTCATTAAAAATATTACCCTTCTTAAAAGTGACACTTTAGCACCCAATGTAGACACTAGCATTCACTTTGGATAAAACACACTCTGTCATAGAGTACAGCCTTAAAAGAAAAACATCTGCCATGGAATTAACAGGAAAAAGCCTAAACGAATCAAAAATAAATCAATTTCTTTGGGTTTATATTTTGTATTTGCATGCAATTACTCAGTGGAGGTATTTCAGAGGGAGGAGGAAGACAAATCCTGACAGTTAGTTCAAGCCTCTATAAGACAACATAATGTCAGCTTTGAATTTGAGCCAGCAAAAGGGAGAGTAATAATCATGTAGGAGCAACACTGTAATTTTAAGTTTTCTTAAAATACCTAAAACCCATTTGGGAGAGAACTACAGAATAGGTAACAGTTTCCAAAGGCACCGGTGAGGAGGCAGAGAGGAGGACCAGGCTGGCACAGAGACATCAGCCAGGACTAACTAGGTTACCCTCCCCAGGCTCCTGCTGCACTGACTGCTCAGCACTTACTCTGGCAAAGACACTGGACAGTCCATCCTGCACTGATGGATTTTTGTGTAACAAACCCCCCAACAGTATTATGCTTAGAAATGCTCTTTACCTCAAGAATGCTAAGCAATTAATTACATTTATACACTTTCTATTTCCATGCATACATTAAAAAGACCACAAAGACCTTTAAGAGACTTGTTATAGCTTAGCCATTTATATATTTTCCACATCAAATCTAAAAATGTCTATGTGGCTGAAAATAACAAGCAAAAAGATACTAACCATTAGAGATAATTGTGACATGAGAGTAAAACTGTGTGTGAAAACATTGAGAACAGTCATATTGACTATTTACAGCTCCAAAGAGACTTATAATACACTGGTGGGTTTTTTTCCATTTTCTGTTTCACCATCTCTTGTATCTTATATCTGAAGCCTAATATGGCACACAATACCAAAGAGAGAGTTAAAACAACTAAAACAGACCTGAAGTTATGCCACGGAGCCATTAACAGGTGCAAGAGAAATTTGAAAAAACAGTCATCAGGATCCCTTCTCTTGCATTTAATTAGTTCTACTTAGAAGACCATTGCAATAACAGCATGGTGTGGTAACTACATTCTCCATCTCTCCCATGCAACTGATCTTTAGCAAGGAAGAAATCTTCCTTTCCTTTAATCTTAACTTCAGGTTATTACTTCATTTATCCAGGCACTGGCAGTGGCTTTGGCATTTACAGCTTGTGACAATATTTGAAAACAACACCTAGCTCAGACACCACATGCTGGAAAAGCATCTCCTGAAGTCATTGGACATACTGTGAAACTCCAAGTCTCTTGGGATTTGGGCCACAAAATTCCAAAGGAAAAAGTAATTGTTTCATGAAATAATCCAATGAAAAAAACCACACCAGCACACAAAAAAAAAACACCACAAAAACCCTCCTTTTTCAGTTTTCAAAATGCAACATATATGAATCTAGCATTAAAGAAGTTGGATGCTTACAACATGTGCATTTGACCCAATTTCCTCTTTCTAATCCTAAAAATTCTAACTTAAGCTACTCATGAAATATTCATAGAATTCCTGCTGTTGCAGAAGATCTTTGGCCTGTTGTTAGAAAGAAATCATGCTTATGTGAGCATAATTACTAGTGAAAGTTAGCTGACTTTGGAGGACTCAGAACAACTTACAAAAAAATCCCCAGGCTTCAGCCTTCTCTGGGGTCACTAGCCTAAAGGAGGACAGTATGAACAGACACTCAGGTTTCCATGTGCTTTGGGAGGTGCCTCTCCAGCTATTCCAGAATTCTCTCCTTCCTGGGAGAGGGCCATGCACAGATCGGCTCTCGCTGTCAGAGATGGCAGCACCACTTACCTCAGAGCAAACACAAATACTGGGGAAGGTCTCTTTCCAAAAGAAAAGCAAGTACAAACAGACAAACGTAGTGCTTCCAGGGCTTCTCAGAGCTTGGAGAAACTGATGTCCCTGATCTTTGAACACAAGGGTTCAGCCTGTGCAGGGATCTGGATGGGCCTTGCACAGGTCCTCTTGCTATGGAGCAACTTGCTGGCATTCAAACCATGCTGAGCCACAGAACCATGGAACAGTCTGGGCTGGAAGGGACCTTAAAGAGCAGCTCAATCCAACACCCCTGTCATAAGCAGGGACATTTTCCCCTAGACTAGACTACTCAAAGCCCCATCATGTAATGAAAATCCCACAGAGAGCACTGTGTAAAGCCCATACAGGTACCAGTAAAATAGATTTAAGAATCCATATCACATGTATTCCTGTAAATGACAGCATTTTCATGCACTAGTTACTCCCACGAAGATAGCGTTTTCAGTTCAAAAATCATGGCTCTTTACTTAGCATGTTTACACTTTAAGACAGATTATCTGCATGGAAACCTTCCAAGAGCATTTTTCTGCCCCATTTTGGCAACCACAAAGGTCTGATAGTACTAACATGACACCACACCAGATTAAAAAACAGGTTTTCCAATCTGAAGGTAGATTAATATTTTAAAACAAACAGCAGGCTGCAATTGTATACTCTGAGAACTGGTCATGCTATCTTATCTGACCACTCTGCCTCCAGCCTCCCTAGCAGACAACACTCAGCACTTAATCATTATTTGTGGCAGTGAAAAATAACAATCCTAGGAACCACTCAGATAGCTCCTACACTTATTTGATGCAGAAAGAGAAGATGAAGGAAAAATAGAAGTTGTAAAAGTCCACACAAACCTGTGGAAATAGGTCTTTAAGTCACCAGATACAGCCACAGTGGAGAACCCCAAAACTAGGATGAACAACTCTGAGCCCATGGGATCCTTTAGAGCAATATAAGAGCAAGGTGCTGTATGTATCATACCTGATGACAGTCACTTATGCTCTTGGTTTTCAGTATTGAAGAAAAATTGCCATAATACACTGAGCTTCTGGATACCTCATATTTTTGAAAATTAATACCAGAACAGCAGCATATAAAACTACATTTCCTGAAATATTTTTATGTCAGATATTTAATATTAATTCCCTACATGTGGATGACATCTTGGTTTTAGATGTCTATCACCTTAGCTTGAATATCACCTCAGACAAGTTAAACATTGGGTGCAAAAAATGTACACCCTTGTTCCCATCTGGACTGAACACATATGAAAACAGTCTCCTGAAAGAAGGGAAGGGTGCTTTTCCTGGGTCAAGGGCCATTTTGTATCTTGCAGGCCAAGCTGAAGCTATATCCTACCTACCCAAGGAGACAGATCTCATCTCAAGTCAGAAGAGAGAGTCTGGCTGATGAATTTGGCATTTTTCAAGTGGATGCTACAGTATTGTTGGATCAAAGGAGAAGCTGGTTGCATGGCAGATTTTCATCAGTTTATGCTGCTTCAGAGTCCTGAGCTCCCAGATCAGGTTTAACAAAACACTAACCAATTAATTTTATCAGGAAGCAAAGGGAGTAAGATACTGCAATCAGTTCAAAAAAGATAAGCTAACAGAATGAATAATTCTTCAGTTCCCCCAACTACCTAAGGCTTTGGTTCCTCAGGGAAGCCAGCATTTTCACCCTTCCACTCTGACACTACTCTGGAGAGGTTTTTCAGATACTTTTCCTGCTTCTGTTGCCAAAGGCAGAGCACAAAAAAGTTCTTTGTCTAAGCTCGTTTCTGTTTACCTCCTTCTTACTAAACTTCTATTCTTGTTCAGTGAAATTAGTACTTGGTTATCCCTTAACACTGACACTATTCTTCGCACAACTTCATTTATTTAAATTCCTGACAGCAGCATTAGTAAGTGATTTTGAAATAGCCATTTCTCAAGACATCTGATTTATTATTTCTCACTACTATGTAAAAAAAGAAACAACAACCAACACCTAAACCAAAAAACAAACACCAAAAAACCCAAACCAAAAAGAAACTGTGAAGCTGTAGCCAGGAATATAAATTTAATAAAGGATTCTAGCAAGGTAATTGTAAAATAATACTGATCCAGGGATCTGTTTCAATAATTCTTGCTAATGTCTTCTTGGAAGGTAATAGCATTGCAAAAAAAAAAAAAAACAAAAACAAACAAACTTGTTTTAGATTCCTGACAGTAACTTTGTTACCAGGAGTGTAGAAATGCTGTAGAAAGCATGGGCAGTGACAGAATAACCTCTCTTCTCACAGTTTTGGGAGAGGCAGGGAATTTCTTGTGTCACAGCAAATGATGTGCACACCTGATGTCACAGACTCTCACTCTTGTTACAGGTTTGTTTCATGTCCTATACAGAATGTTATTTGTACCTTAAGTGAGTGGAAAATTATCCATGTACTTTCCAAGTATTTAGGAAGAGATATAGCCAGGTCTTAAGTAATTAATGCTTTTGCACTATTAACTCACAGGTGTGACCATTTAGGACACTGTGTGCTAATGTATCTGATGGGTCACTTCCAAATCAAACAAGTAAAATACCATTAGAGGATTTTTTATGATGTTTGTGATTAATGTCCTATCCACGAGTTTCAGCATGTGTTAAGAAATTCTGTAAAACAGATTTTTTTAAAACATCTGTTTTCTGGTTTACATCATATATCCACATCTGAATTTTACCTCCCTGCCCCTCGTTTTTCTTACACCATTTAATTTTCTAATTACTATTTTCTTTACCCTTTCCTTTTCTGTTTGTTTCTGTTTGGGGACTGTCTCTCCCTCCTCCCTTTGCCCTTTAAACAAAACTATCCAAGATTTTGTCCTGTCTCGCTTCACGTTTAGCTTCATTCTCCACCCACAGGGAGGCACAGTCCCTCCACCCACCTCCCACAGATCCATCCTGCCAGAGCTTCTCCCCTCCGGAGACCTGGGGGTAGTGCTGGAGGTTGCAGCTCTGGCCATCTGTGACCACTTCCAACATGGACACACTCGGAATGGGCACACGGGAGCCAGGAAGGGCAGGGGGCTGCCAGCCATGCCCCCTCTGCTCCTGATGCCTTAGGTTTTGGCTTTTATATTTTACATTCTGAGCTGTTTTAGTGGGTAGCTTTAGGTTTCATATTAAGTGCTACTTAGCTTTCATCAGAGTAGACAGACAAAACAATTCCTTCTCTAGCTCGATACCAAGGACAACTTTCAGGCCCAAGAACAAAAACAAAGGTGAAGTGAGAAGAAAAAAACAGAAGGATGGAGCTTCATAACCTGAAACTATGGTTGGACAATTGATTCTAATATGCTGATGGTTCAGAACTTAAAAAATGTTGGGATCTCATGATTGGGTATTGTTTTGTGACCATTTTGGGGTGCATTTTGGTGTGGTCTGTCTGGACTCCTGTGTGACCCAGGTGTACCCAGTGAAGCCTTTAATAAATATCTGCTTTTTCCTCTTGCTCTGTCCAGTCTCTATTCCAGAAGCCTCCAGAAGGCAACACTCCCTCTGTGGCTCACACGCTTCTTGGGGACATCTGCATCTCCAGGGTCTTCCTCACAAGGGAGGCAGCTTGGCCCCTGTTCCACACAAGACACAGATCCTCTTGTTTAACCCATAAAGCTGTTCCATGATGGATGAACATTTTTTCACAGGACAGACTAACCCCCCCATGGGGTCATGAAAAAGGTCACTGGGGCTGGTAGTCAAGAATATTTCAACCTTCACAATCTTCTATAGAAGAGTTTTTGGATTAAAATTTAATTTTTAACAACCTGCAACAGGATGAAAATAGACTGCAAATCATTCCTCAGTCCCTGAAAGAGCTAAGATTAGATAAAAGGGAAAAGATAATTTTTAAGAAATTCAATTTATTGACAGAAATTGTGAAAAAACCAGCTGCACTTGAAAAGCTGGTAAGATTTACCCCAGTAAAGTACTCTCTGGACTCAGCCCTTAAAGATACACACAAAAATCTAAAAATCTAAAAATAAGTTACCCCATCAGGTTCCTGTAACGTAATTCATCCATTTATATCCTCACTATTTTCTCCATCTTATTTAACCTTAACTATGTTCCTGTCCAGTTGGGCAAAGAAGTAAGTTACACAGTTGTAAACACATAAATCTTTCATTAAAAATTCTAAAAGGCTGTCAGGCACAAAACTCTTCCATTCAAATCAGAAGGAAGACACAAATATTTTATTCAGAATAAGCTCCGTTCAGTCATCAAATATATTCTGAAAGGGAACAGGATTAGGAAAAATCAACAGCTTCAGTACCAGATCAGGGGCTGTGTCTCAAGAGAAAAAAAATTATTTTCTGATTCAAAAAAGCATTTTTTCAGCAATTATTTTTAAAAAGTATTTCATAGCCAGAGAAAAATATGAATAGCAGCTCAATTTTGTGTCCTCTGTGCTCTATGCATATGACATTTTTAATTTAAATTTGTCACAATCCTTACAACCAGTCACTCACTTGACTCTACATTCTTCAATCAATGAAGCTTGCAATGCTAGAGCTCTTGTACACTATGCAAACAATAATTTGTGAAATGGTATTATTTGGTGAGGGTATTTGCCATTACCTCTTCTCTAAAATAAAGGTCCTTCAGAATTTTCATCTTCATAATTTAATGTTTAATGGTCTGATTAATAAACACAACACAGTAACATGCAAGACAGTACAGTATTACAGCATGAACAAAATCCCAAGAAAGTAGCTGGATTTTACTAAATCAAGACTAATATAAGAGCAATGAGAGGAAGGAGTCCTGAAAATTAATTACTTAATTAAAGTCAGCCTTAAATAAAGGCATAGAAAAGAACATTACTATTCTAAGTTCCCCCTTGTCACTTTGGCTTTCAAATAAAATTTTAAGAAATTAAGAAATCTGTACTTATGGTAACACAAAAACATAACTGCACTGTTAAAAGCTTGTCTTTAGCAACTACATCTTTCAGACAGCTAACCTCAATGGACACAGACATTTCCTAGCAAATACAATTAAGCATAAAAGAATACAGAAAATAATACAGTAATCATGCTTATCTAGGTTAAATTGTGCAGGGTTTTTGGTTCAGTTTCATGTACACAAAAAGGAAAGTCACTTGCATTTGGCTCACTAAGCTAAAAAGACAATCTAGTTGAAAAAATATTCCTGAAAACAACTGCGACAACAGTATAATGGTCACTGTTTGGGCCTGTTTGTATCAAAACATCTATGACATCAGAGCAACAATTATTTTACTTCCCAAAATCCTCTTTCCTGCACAGTTTCATTTTATGTGTAGACTTAAAACCATTCAGAAAGACAAAGAATTTGCCTTAGGCAAATAAAAAAAAACTAAGATATCTCAACATACATTTAACTATTCACAAATCTCCACACTTGGCAAACAAAACCCACCAAGTCTGTAAGGTCCAGGAAAGGATGTGCTAATTGAATGAAGTAATGAAGTCTGATGAAGTAAAGAAGTAGTGAAAAGTCATCTTCAAAGATATGAAAAAGAGGGTAAAATGTGATGCTGAACAGTCTTCCTTTAGCACTGCTGAAAATGAGAGTGAGCAGAAAGACAATTGTACTGATCGAGTCTTAATGAGACAAGTGCCACTTCAAAGTGCCTGGGAAACGTGTATGAAGGAATACAGGAGTGATGTGGGGACACACTCGTATCACTGATGGGAATGCTGATGCACACCAATAAAATCTATTCCCTTGTTCCTTCCCTGTGGACACCAAATTAGAACAAACAGGATGTTTTCTTGTCTGGCAGCCATCGTAAGCCCAGCAATGCTAAGTACAGTTTACAGATCTGACTGTAGTCAGGAAAACATCATCTGTGACAGAAAATATTGCACTTGCAATAAAATGCTGGTTATGTTTCCACCTGACCAAGTGTGGAACTCAACATCTCACATATCAAAAGGGAGAAAACTCCCAAAATACTAGCTCCTTGCTGCTGGCTGAAAGCAGCACCCCAAAAGCAGAGAATCCAGGTTACAGTGAGTGCTTCCTTAGAAGTCTATGTAAAAAATGGTGCCTGCATTCCACGTGTTCATCACCACAGGGACAGCCACAGCAGGAGGTGAGTTTCAAAAGCAAATGAGTGCTGAAAACCTCCAGTCAAAAATTCATTTGTAAATAATTGTATGGCTGTTTTGTTCAATCTGCTTCCAGTTAACACAAAACTACTCTGTTTATGACAATCTTGTCATTTCATCAAATTCTTTTTTCCCAACAAGTATCCTTTGTTCAACAGAACTGTTAATTAAAAGTAGTTATGTGACTCAAAAATGAAACTAAATGGGTAATAAAATGTGTTTCAGAGGGAACTGTATGAATTCAACAAGACTCAGACTGCTGTCACTGCCTAGAAGTAAATTCTTTATCAGCTGTTATGGGCAGCAAACAGAACTGAACAAAACATCAGAAGGCAAGGGATGCATTTTCAGGTTTTAATACTCAAACTGAGACTTGCCCCAGCCCCAGAGTCGCCCCAGGACAGACTCCAGTTTCCTGCTGCTGCTGATGCCAGAAGGTGGCTGGGGCTCTGCTGCAGGATCTCTGGGCTCTGAGCTGCCCCAGTTTTGGCCCCCTCAATACTCACATCTTACTCTGGAAGCTCTTGGCCTGTAGCTGACAAGAGACTGGGCTAGGGGAGGAATGAAGAAGTAAACTAGGTCATGTATGCATTTAAAATGACATTTTTGTTTCTACTTAAAACCTGCTGTTGTCCTTCCAGGAATGCATAAACTCTAGCCAAGTATTTTCTTAACATGAACACAGGCCAAATGCCAGAGATTACATATTCAACAAAAAGAAATATACTGAGCAGGAATGTAGCAGCACAGGATTTTTCTCATAGGCTAGCATAAAGACTACACGAATAAAAACAAAAATAGAAGAGATGCCTCTTAACAGAAATTCACTTGGATATTTCAGAAAGTGATGCCTTTCAATAAATTATCATGCTTTTTTAAGTCTGTCCTGGGTAACACTCATTGCAGCATCCAGAGAAGAGCAGCTATGAAGTATTAATGAAGGTGTCTTCTTCAAGTCCAGTTACCTTCCAATTCAACAATTTTAAAGCACATTTCTATGGCTAATACATTGCTGGACATCTCAGCCAATACAGATAAATATTCTGTATGTTTACTGGCCAGGAGAAAGACATAACAAGATGATGACAAACATGACATAGCAGCAGAAAATGAATAACAAAAAACAAACAAAAAAATTCCAGTGCCCACAACAGGGATTCGCCACAGTCTTTAACTGAATTTACTTGAAGTAAAGGTATTTTTATTTTTCTGCCCTTTAAAAATGAAATAAACAAAATAAATGCTTCAAAGCACAGATGGTTTTATAATTAAAGAAATGATACTTACAGATCAATGTGACCTATGTGGAACTGAAAACAAAACTCAGTACCACTGAGCATTACTTTGTGATCTGGAAGCAGATTATCCACCAATCTCCCCAAACTAAAATTATTTCTGAACTGGAATTAGTAGGAAAAAAACTAATGCACTGAAATTGGATTATTCTAGTCATGTTAGATATACATAGAAGCATAGAATATTCTGAGTTGGAAGGAACCCACCAGGATAATCAAACCCAATTCGTGGCTCTGCACAGGACACCCCGACAGTCAGACCATGTGCCTGAGGGCATTGTCCAAATGCTTCTCCAACTCAGGGTTGGTGCCATGATCCCTGCCCTGGGAGCCTGTTCCAGCACACAACCACCCCCTGGGTGAGAACCTTTTCCTGATACCCAACCTAAACCTTCTCTGACACAACTTCAGGCCATTCCCTTGGGTCCTGTCACTGGTCACCAGAGCAGAACTCAGTGTCTGTCCCTTCTCTTCCCCTCATGAGGAAGTTGTAACTGCAGCAAGGTCCCCCCTCAGTCTCCTCCAGGCTGAACAGACCAAGTGCCCTCACCTGCTCCTCATACAGCTTCACCTCCAGACCCTTCACCATCTTTGTTATTCTGTGGATCTCTCTAATGGCGTAATGACTTTTTTATATTGTGGTACCCAAAACTGCACACATTTTGTTAACTTCCCCAAAAGAAACTGCTTTGTGACTTTCAAAATGAACCACTGCAAAAGCAAGATGTTAATTTTCATTCACAGAATGACTTCTTTGGAATTTACATTCTTCTTTCATTTCTGTTCCAAGCAAAATTTAAACCAAGATTATTTCATTCCAGTTATACTTGTTATCTGGATTCTAAGATTTGCTGCAGTAGAAAACATGCATTTGGCTCTGTTTGGGGTTTTATTTTGATGTATAACAAAATCAAAATGGAGGCATCAGATCCCCCAACAGGAACAAAGATAAGGAATTGCTCCTCTGTGTAAGGCAAAAAAAAAATGTTTATTCCTATTGAGTTCAGGGATCAGCACACATAGCAGGACTCTTGTATTGTCTCTACTGTTTGCACAAAAGTCCTATATAGCAAGAGGTAAAACTGTTTCTACTCCAAGAACCACATTAGAGAGCCCAGTTAAACATTCCTTGACACAGCCAAACCTTGGCTTTCTTCTGAAGCACAAGCATGACCGTGTTTAAGCTGGTCCTTGAGTCAGATGATTGGTGTGCAGCACACAAACCTCTGATCTGTTCAAGGACACTGCTGAAGCACTGTGGTGGCTGCTGCCCTGAACAAACAGCTCCTCTTCCCACTTGAAGGCAAGAGGCACACTCGAAGGGTAACATGCTGAAAAGCCATTTTCTTTCAGTTCACCCCAGCTACTAGTCTACACTTTCTTTCTCTCTCCTCAACATGCACCCATGTCAAAAAAAATTACCCTTTTTTGGTTCACTCAGAGTGGCTTCTGATTGTTCTCACACATATCTAACATCAAAAATGTTTGCTTTCTTTCTCCCAGTTTAAACATTAAGGGTTTTCTTCCTGCTTCTGAACTACAAAAATAAATAGTAATAAAAATCAATTATACTGTAGTTACTGATGAGAATTGTCTAAACAGCCAGACTAGTTATAAACAGTCAGTGATGACAGACTACCATATGTTAAGCTTCCCATTACTGTGCCAGAAAACATTATAATCACCTTAATTACAGAAACAGTGATTTTTCCCCTCAGTGGCAATGTAACACAAGCAAGTGCACAAGCAGAACTCCTGTTCTGCAGGGCATTGCTGTCTGCAGCAAGGGCCAGCACATGCACATATTGCCAAGCATTTCTGAAAACAGAACAAGTTGCCAAGCATGCAGCTAACCTGAATGGTCTCAGAAGGAGCAAAGAAAGCAAACTTTACCTTGTGTGTTTTGCTGAAATATTTTGTTCAGATCCAAAGAGGAAGCTCTGGAATGTGATTTTTGTGGCCTTGGAGGTGGAGTAGGGGGCTCTTCTCCCTTTTTCATGGCATCTTCTATGGATGTGCTAGAATAAGACCTAAGGAAAAAAATGTTGGGGACAAGCAGAAAATATTTTATTTCAAAAATTAATTTTAAAGAACTGTAGTGAATAGTACCTAAAAATACACTGACCAGAATTCAGGTTCATGGTGGAAATTCCTTGCCCTAATGATTAAGAGTTCCCTCTTATAACAAGACAGATTTATTTGGCAACAGAGGGACCTAAACATGTGGAGAAGGGAATGAGTCATGCTTACAGGGCTAGTATTTTTTAAGGCTTTTTGTAACACAGCTTGAGGCCTTCTTATGTAACTTTGCCAGCAGGATAATTGTAGCAACTATTTTGAATAAACCAAAGTAAAATTCCCCACATACACCCCTTGGAGTTTCTGTTGCCTTTCCCAACTGTAAGGGTAGTGTTTATACAGGTATATATTCAACCTACCTCTTGCAAGTACATTCTGTCACTTGTAATATTCTCACCAGTAGAATAAATTTTTACCTATTAGAATAAATTTTCTATGGGAAACAGTCACCAAATTCCACAAAATCCAGAAAAACTGAACGGCTCCAAAGTGACTACAACTGGTCATGTGCATGGCTCATCACCCCTTTCCAGGTCCTCCCACAGCACATTAATCCCAATGTAGTGTGGTGATTTCCACTTTTTCAGCTGATTTCCACTTTTTCAGCTGCTCTTTTAATCAGTTTAGAAAACCCAAGACCAAACAAGACTGTTTAAAATGAGCAGGGGCAATGTGAGATATTAGACTCACTGTAACATGTTCTGCATGTCAGGGCAAGACCAAAGCACATTTGAGTAAAACAGAAGTAACTCCCACTAATGGCAAATGGACCATTTTTTTTGCCAAACAGGTTCCTAATATCCAGTGCCAGCTGTCCAATTAAGATCATATTGAGCAACATCCTATTACCCTCACTCTCCAGGTCCAAGTTTGTCCATTTATGAGCCACTTTACACAACCACTCATAAAAAGCTAATGGAGATTCTCTGTCTCCTTGTTCTGCCTCATACAACTTCGCAAGACTCCTGGGTTTTTCCACTCCATTATAAATTCTATATAAAATAACATTTTTAATCCTTTTAATCCAACATCTTCATTCAAATCCCATTCAAGATCTTCTTTAGGGAGAAATTACTCAGGATTTGACATTCCTGCTCCCCCAATTTCTGATCTAGCTCCCCAACTTTTCTCCTACTCAATCTTTCCTTTGCTTTTTCTAGAACTACTCTTTTTTTCTCCATAAATAAATTTTTAACCAAACTTATGTATCTCCTCAGCTGGGGTTATGTGTCATCATCACAGATTTAATAATACTATGCATATCATTTGCATTGTTACAACGAGATGCAACATCCTGTATCCAAGTCAATAAATCACAGTTAGTAAACAGTACATGCACATAGACAGTTTTCCTAGCAGTCCCACAATTTTTCTTAAAGGAGCCTGAGTTACTGATTTACTCCATCCTCTTCTTCTGGTTTTGCTAGAGACAAGACTTCCTGATTTACTTTTTTTTCTAAAAGGACTGTCAGAGTCCTCCTCACCCTTTGAATCAGAATTTTAAGGACCCACGAGAGGACTCACCAACAATTCTGCTTGTTCATTGTTGCCATCAAGTTTACCAGATTTACTTTTCACACCACAAATTCTTTCACTGTTTTTATTTGGTTTCTCAGTTACTGAATATATTCCAATATGGTTTTGAAGTCTATTAATACACATTTTTCCTAACATCCCAATCTTTAAAGAGAATTCTTTAAAGATAAAAATAAATCTCCCTATGGTATTTCATCCCATTTCCAACAAGCACAGCAGGTGTGAGCTCAAGCATCTTTATTTTCAACTTCTGCACTGAAGCAATGACATACAGTCAGATGTGAGACAGCAACATGTGGCAGAGTAGTTCCATTTGAGTGACTTTTTTTGAGCTTATTTAAGCATTTGGCATTCTATGAATTTGTGCACATTTTTTGCATA
The DNA here is from genome assembly GCA_013397245.1 of Thryothorus ludovicianus. Classification (NCBI taxonomy): domain Eukaryota; kingdom Metazoa; phylum Chordata; class Aves; order Passeriformes; family Certhiidae; genus Thryothorus; species Thryothorus ludovicianus. The sequence continues at coordinate 19,550 of VZTB01006370.1, read as the reverse complement.
TTTGCAAATTTAGTAACACAGCAAGAAAACTTAAAACTCTGCAGAAACTAAAAAGCTTTGGTTAGCAGCAGAAAAACAGCACACAAGGCAGTTCAGCCTTCCTGAATATAGGTCCTAAGAACAGAGGATTTCAATCCTCAGTCACCATGCTTATAGCTGATCCTCTCTTACTAGCAGGCTTTGACAAGCCTGTAAGCAGACAGCTTCTGATTATACTCTCATTACCCAAGCAAAAAAATCCCAAGCAGAGTCCTCTAACTAGCACAAAAAATGAAAAGTTTAAGGTGAATTAACAATATGGCTATACACCAACCCTAATCCATTTATATACAACACCTTCTGCCACAGGTTTCCCTTTTCTTTCAAACATCCAAATTCATCAGGTGTCACTTCTAGCACACAACATTCCTGAGGTCATTCTATTACACACCGAGCAACCACAGCCAAGCACATGGATGCCAATAAAAGGATTCACTCACCCACACCCTAGAACTGAGCTACTACTGCTGCTTCTGCAGGAATGTGCAGTGTCTCCCTCCATGTGCAATCACCATGCAGGCTGCAAGAGCACAGAATTGCTGAGGATGTTCCCTGCAATGGGGTGGTCCCAGCTCTCCTGCCACGACACCCCTGGGGCTGGGCTGGAGGCAGTCCCCACCCTGACAGGGCAGCAGGGCTGGGCAGACAGGCAAACCTCCCAGCACCTTATGACCAGAGATCATGGGGCCCTAGCACAGTATTTATGTAGGGTCTATAGCTTACAGATTCCTCCTGGTAAATCTGTCTGAGCTGTACTTCCAGCACAACACCAACTGAAAAAAAAAAAAAAAAATCCAGCACCAGTTCTGATGCCTTATATCAAACACCAGAGGAACACAGGCCTTTTCCTGAAACAGGAATGAAAGCAGTACCTGGATCGTGGTCTGGCTCTGAGTGCATTAAGTTCTTGAGCAGCTGGAAGAGAAAAGAAAAAAGCACTGCTAAAACATCATATTTAAAATAAATGTCTTTAGCTTCAGAATCAGTGTCCATTAAACATGTGAGTGTTGAAAATGTGGATGTGAGACTATACTCATCTCACATGAGCAATTGGGATTGATTTTCACTTCTCCTTCCCCTTTGATTTTGTAGTGTGTGAACATCTTAAGAATTCAAAAGCCAACATGTAGTGAGTTTCACCTTTTTAATTTGGTTACCAGAACACAGGAAGAGCAATAGGTCTGGGAGCTCTGACCTGTAGTCATGGATGTAGTTGTGATGAAGCAACATAAGGAACAACATAAAAAATTTTTTATAGACAACATCTTTTTCTTAGTCCAGGTATCTATTATTTGTCCTGCTTCAAAAAGCACAAAGGTTTATGTCCTTCCTAAATACTTTAACTGATCAGTGTAAATGTACATCACCCATTGCAAAATATTAACATCATGTTGAGACTGTTTTGACCTTGGGAAGGAAAGGTATTTGAAGGAAGAAAGTCTAAATGTTGATTAAACACATTTCCATTAATGTAAAAATGGGTTTCTGTTATTTGGATGAATTCCAAATATCCTGTCACTTGCAGGTTTTATGTGAAAGGAAAACAACAGTAATTCCTTGAGGCTATTCCTTAGTTTACATTGTCTTTTCTGTTACTCTCCTTACTAGTATCAGATAATTTTGAGAAAACATGCATGATTGCTTTCAAATTCTTCCCACTGAGATATCCTCAAGGTATTACAGCAGCATCAATGATCCCAGTGCACATACTAAGTGAATCCTTGTAGTTTTCCCAGTCTACTGATCAAGGTACAACTCTCAAGAGAAACAAGTAGATTGGGGAAAAAAAAATAATTGTCAGAATTTCTAGCTTCCTTCAGATATATGCCTACTTTCAAGTCAGACATTTATCACCAGCTACTACAGAGCATTTATCATCAGCTGCTACAGAGCACTACCTGAGAATACAAGAGATCCTCCAAATCATAGAGCAGGAGCTGCCTGTGGCAGCAGCTGGCAAATACTGAGTTTTTAATGGCTTGCACAGACCCTCCATAGGAGGCTGTAGGCTCACAGAAGACAAGTAGCAGCATATGGCACATGTACAGTCACACACTAGCTCTTCATAAAAGAAACTGCTTTTAGGATCATGCAGAGCTAGCTGTGTTTTGGATAGAATAAATCCCACTGCAGCTGACGGCGACCACTTATAAACCAAGTTCTAGTAGACTGTCATCACCAAACTGGTTCACAGCCATTCCAGATTTCTCTGCAACAAACTCTTCCTAGCAACTAAAGAAGGGAGAGGGAATTAATATTAAAATATGCAGTGGTGATAATCCTCCTCCCTCTCTCTGTGTCAAACTCCCTGAGAATACAACTTCAGACACAGCTTCCCTACAGCCATATGACCCAATTTTCCAATGCTGAAATTGCTGATTATTAAATTACATGCACAATTTTTAAATATGCCACTTAGAAATAGGAAGTATAAATCCTTTCCAAGCTAAACCATGTTTAAGAAATGTCAAATTTTCCTTTTCTTATGGAGACTGTAATTCTATTCATACTTCTTTTAGAAAGCCTTTCATATAAAAAACTTGTAGGTAAAACTGACATTCAAACTCTCCATGGGCATCCTGTTGAGGTAAACAGGACAGCACATAAGGAAGAGAGAATTCTGAAGCAACTACTAATAAAAAATGATAGTAATAGAACGCTACTACCAGGGATTTTCTTTCTAAGCTTTTGAAAAACTAGGAAATTCAAGGCTACAATTACAGAATACCCAGACTCAGCTTTCCTTTCAAAAAAAAATATTAAAAACCAAAAAATATCATGAAGGAGGTAGTCCATTATTAGAACATACAAATAACTGTGGCAGGATTTTCAAGACAAGTGCAGCTATGTTGGTATGTTCAGTCTGTGCACACTTCATGTCTGAGGTGCAGATTTGTACACATACATGACAAAATCATTCAAGATGATACAAAACTATTTATCAAGTTCATGAGTTTTCCGTATATCTACTGCTATGGTTACACAAGCCTAACTTTCATGAAATGGATAAGTTGAACCTGTTGAGTAAATAACTTACATTGATTATTCAAAAGTTTGTATGATTCCTGGAGTAGCAGAGCCTGATGGACTGAGCAGCTTGGTCTGCAATAATTAAAGAGGGTGTGAAGGTTCCTGTTTTGGGTGCTGAGCTGATCCTACAGCCCTCCTGCAAGACAACTTCATTTCAGCAGACCAAAGGATGATGATTTGGTAACTTTTGACTGTAGCCTGACATCTTACACTCAGCAGCTGCCTCCTTGTTTTACAGGCTTAAGATCAGGTGGAAAATTTGTGCTGGAAAAGGTGAAAGGCTAAAGAAAAAAAACCAAAGCATTTTCCACTAGCCAACATCAACCTCCATGACTCATCTCTTATTGTTCATCTAGGGAGAAATGTACAGTTTAAATACTTGGAAATTTGGCCCTCAATCCTTTAAAAGGCTACGGTCAACAATGATTCTGCACTTAGGAGTCTAAATAAACTGGCCAGATATTCAGAATGCAGTGATTTCAAATTTCTAGACCTTCTAAGTGTAAAGAAAACTTTCATAGACTATCATCTTCCCTGAGTTTACATAAACAGCCTAAATAAATAACCAAAGAAGCGAGTAAAATTTCTCCCACTTCATCCCAAATGAGTTTTCATGCTGGAGGTTAATGATTACAATGACCTTTCAGAACGGTGACTGATTCTGAAACAATCACTCAATTACTGTGCTGCCTCTACTCCACTGGATAGATCAACATTTTTACTTTTCACATCAGTTGTATCATGCAACCTGAGAATGTGCTGGCTCAAATCCTCAATGTGCATCACAGCAAGAGAGGAACCCCTGCAGTAACAGAAGCCACAATGATTGAGTGAAATTCTGCCACTGTCCCCCTTGGTATACAAACACAACAACACTGCTGGAGGAGCACAGCAGCACGGGGAAGACCTCCCTGACCAGGAGATGAAAGACACAGGGGAAGGAGATGTGGAGGTGACAGAAAGTTTTTTTTTCCTAAATGACTAAAGACAGAATTGCTGAACTGAAAGTAAAACTCCCCTGTGCTCCTGGGCAAAACCAGAGGGAAGGAGAACAGAAAGGAAAGTCATGCAACCACCCTCCCCTTCTCCTGAGAGGGATGTGCAAGAGACTGTGTGTGAGTGTGTGTGTTTGTGTGTAAAGGAGAAACAGCAATCTTTTGAGAATAGGAGCTGAAGATAGCAAATCTGGCAGCTGCCAAGTGTTTCGGAAGAAGCCAGGAGAAAAAGATTTGGGAAATGAGGCATGCAGCTGTTGAGCAGCCATGAATAAATTGAGCTATAAGACAAAACTGCTGTAAAAGACACATGGGGTCCATTTTTTAAATCAAGGATATCGTCATGACTAAGGAAGATATCTATCTTCATGTGAAAGGAAGAGAAAGCAAAACTTTAGCTTGACTGGAACCAGGGAGGGCTTACAAGCATTCTTACCACTGTAGAAAGAAATTAGCAAAGAGGAAGGCAAGGGAAGTCTGATGAACTGAACACAGGGGAAGTTTCTGGAGCAAATAAGTAATTTTGACATACGCTGTTCCAAAAATAACATTTTCCAGAATGATAGGAACAAGGAGTGTATGCTGGAGCTGGAGAGAGAAAAATCAGGAGTGGTTTCAACAAAGAAACAAGCCCTGAGTCAAAAGCTTGCATCAGTGTCTTAAGCACCTCAAGGCCTGTGTTTCCAAAAGGCTCTCTGTCCTGTAACTCCTTGGCACAAAATAGGAAAGCTGAGCTTTCACAAAGAAACAGAACAGTTACCAAAATATTACACAGTTATCCTATACCTTAGATGAGGTTTTACCAAGAGCTACAATATTCACACTCTTATATCTTGTTTGTAGCACAGAAGAACTTCAGTGTCTTTTAAATGGTTTAAAACATTTTCCACACAGAAGAACCCATACACTAACAATGAGGGAAAGAAAGCAAGAAAACCTTTTGGCAACCTGAAGAGGTAATTAATATTTATCTTACAAATAGTAGTCATTATTATGTAAAAGCTAATATCAGTAGGAAAATAGTACAAAAGCAAAAGGTTCTTTCAAAAATTAATCAAGTTACACTAATTTAGGCTTTCTGTGATATAGAAATATTTATTCAAGATTGTCATGCAAGTAACACATGGCATTTTTTTTCCTTACCTGCTTTCACAGTCAAGTGCTGAAATTCCTTTGGTATAGTTTTGAGAGGAGTAGTGCTTGCTTTAAGAGCTTAAGAAAATAAAAAGAAAAGATAATTACTTTAAGTATGTGTGGCTAAGATCTAGAAGTATCAGGTCTGAGAAAGGAACACCTAAACTGGCATTAGATATCTTGTAATGCCAAACATACTTGAGAAGTAGCCAAATACCCGCAGAAAACTGAAGCACTTAAAGAAGTAACAATTTCCAAAAGCACAAAAGTCAAGAATAGAAAGATCTATGCTTAAATTGCCAAATAATCTCAAATTTTGATAATTTGTGGGGTTGAGTGCTTATTCCCCTTCCACATTCCCTCACAGATCCTTTCTAATGGAGTTTTTAAGGCACCATAGTGTTTTTTGATGTACTGTAATACTGTTAGATGACCACTTGAAATTAAATCTCTCCTTCTCCAGGATGAATCTGCTTTAGCAAGGAGATTGAATCAGATCTAACCTGCTCTATGATCTGCCTTTATCAAATAAAACATCTGGGAAAAGTTTTGGGTCTTGCAACCCAGTTCAGTTTACATTATCTTCCAAAATTAACTACATTATAACCTAAGTGAAGTTAATTTACTTGAATACTTTTGAAAATGCAGGAAAATTTGTTCCTACTGTCCTGAACTGCAGGTTCTTGACTTCTGGGGAGATCCCCTCAGTCAGGAGAGTGATCTGTTCTCATGTTTGTCAGAATAGAAATAAAATGTAGAACAAAAGTATTTATCCTTTGGCTGAAAAGGTGGCAATCTGTGTCATAAATACAGCATATCTTCAGCCCTGAAGGAGGACTGCATGTCTCAAAACAGGTTCCCATGTGACTTAACATGTCAGCTACAAAAATCAAAGCACAACTTTGACATCGAAACAGGGAAAAAATATTCCCTTAGTAAAAAACTAAATCTTCTCTAGACATTTCAAAGCAATAATCTTCAAGGTTCAAGTCCTTCTCAGGTTCATTATACATTTTACAACAAAACAAACCTTGTCAACAAAACATTGATTTCTTGGAATATGCTGATGTGTCAAAATGTTTTACCAACGCATGTCAACTCTTGACAAACTTTCTTTGAAAAAGGGACATTGGGAATCTGTCAAACTCTGTCACACCTGAGTGTGGAGGGTGAATCAGGAATGTGGACTACCTGGTCTCACAGCTCTGATGCACCCTTAACATGTGGACATCTGAGAGGTCAAGACATTTTTTATTTTAATTAATACATAATCAGCAGCTCTGAGAATCAGGCAACAAAATATCCACAACTGTTCCATTTCTACAACGGAGGGACAGCAAGTAAGAATCAGGAAAAGGGAATATAAAAGAGAATGAATGGCTGTGTGATGATCCAGTGCCAATTCTGGAAGCCATAGCAGCTACTGCAGCAAAAAAGAGGAAGATCACTTCAATTTAACATGACTTCTTGCTGATGGACGTTAAATTAAATTAATGAATCAAGTATTTTCAGTGCAATTTGACTAAAACAATTGTTTTGCAAGAAAATACAGGGATTATTTTTTTCAAATAGGAGTAAAAACTGATTTTGAAGTATTAGTGTTTCTTGCAAAAATGGAAATTGAAAATTTGGCACAGTGTAATCTCTACTTTTAAAAAATTCCTGGTAACAATTAAAATTTTGTTTAAGAAGCACAACACTAATTGCCTAAGGGCTATAAAAATTTTAGAAAGTACATTTCATACCATTCACATATGATAAAACTAATTTTGCAGCAAATCCCTCCATTTATTTGTCTTCAACTCAGCTGCTGAGTTGTCTCTTTAAAACTTTAGCAACACATAGCCAGCTTAGAAATTAAATACACTATTGTTTCTGTCAGCAAACATAGAGGCTCACTAAAAACACACGATTTAATCCCTAACAGAAAAAAAAAAAGATATTTATTTGAATACCTTGTTTGTCATCTTTCTTTCCATCTTGTAACAGGGCAGAGTTATCAGCTACCTCTTCAGTTGATGACTTCTAAAGAAAGAAGATTTGTTAATCACACTGATTGTCACAGCTCGTATCTTTCCACAGTCAAATATTTAAGAATACAGATCAACACAAATAATGGTGAGATTTGCTCTTGCATCAGGATTTCTTTGTTAAATAAAGAATAGAGGACCTATAGAAAGACAGTATAACTCTGCTTTTCAAAGCACAGCAGTTCCTCACCTGAAATTAGGGGAGCACTTCAACAATGAATGACTGAAGAAGATAAGTATATGTATATATTATATGTAAGGAGAGAGTTCTCCCAACAGAGCCATATGTAACACCAGTGTAAGGACAGATGAAAGCTTCTCCAGTCTCCTTGAGAAAAGTCTCTTTAACCAAAACTCCAGCTGTACTGCAGAGCCTGATGCTCTAAAGGCTCCTGGATGATGTGGCTTGATTCTTTTCTTTCAACATGCAGCCACAGGGATGGGAGAAACAAATTTCATTAGCAAGTCTGTTGGAAGCCCATTCAGGCCTTTTATAGGAAAACAGGGATTTCTCCCCAGTCTTATTCCTCAATTTTCTCTTATTTCAGCAGCAACTTTTAGGTATTTACTGTTGTTGGAGCTTCTGCTGGAACAAATTCTAGCTCCATTATGTGTAAGAACAAGAATACACTCTGCAAATGTCAGAAACCCTAAACTTCTCTAAATAGTAAGTGATGCTGTTTTTTTCCCAGGGAGCATGGAAGAAGCTTGACTTGAAAATGTCCCAAAATAAATTTGGCCTAAACAAATGAATTGAGAAACCTAGATTTCATAGACATTTTTAAAAGACCACAAAAATCTCAAGTTAGTAGTTCAAAAAGGAAAACTCCACAGTAAAGGTCTATGAGATTTGTTTTATAAAGTTTCTGAGGAATGGGATATCTTAGTACTTCTGAGAAAGTAACACAGCAAAAACACGGCTTGAGGACTCTGAAAGTGTATGAACAAAATATTTCACATCCATAGGCAGCCCTGACACTCAAGTGAAAAACCTGAGATGACAGACCTAACTCAGTGCATGCTTTAATTGACAGAATGACTTTCAGAGATTTCAATGAACTGTGAGCACAACATTTCAGAGATTTCAATGAACTGTGAGCACATTTCTGAGGGAGCCCAGAGGTACCCGAGCCAGTCATTTTATACATGTTTCAACTTTAAGATTTTGGCAGTGAGAGAGCATGCAGTAAAGAAACAAAGGAGAGTGGAAGACAAAAACTTGAAAAAAAAGAACCGTGTGAAGACAAAACTTCCTTAGTAAACAAAAATCAGTCACCCATGTCATTCCCAGGCATAATATCAGCAGCCTTGGTGCATTTTTCAAGTTTAACAAAGCCTAGCATGCAGGTGACGTGTCTCCTGCCTTTATTTTCTTTATGATTGCATTCAGGAACTGTTTCTATTTTATTGCAGTATTGAAATTCAGCAGTCACAGTAAAAACAGGCACCTGAAATAAAATTAAATAGCCTGAATGGATGATTGGTGGAAATTAAAAAAGACACAGAGGTAATGCATAACAGATTGCATTGGTAATATAATATTTTTAATGTAGTGATCAAGTATCTAAAGTATAATTCCTCAACTAGGCAAGATACAAATGAAATTGCAATAGTGAATTTCTGCACTTCCCACTGAGGGAGATGAATGGAAGATAAATTACTGACCTTTCAAATGATTCTCATTCAGAGTATTAATTCTGAATGTAAAAACATAAGTTGAACCAAAAAAAATCAAGTCAAAATGATTCTCAAATCACTTCTGATGAGACTTTAAAGTCCATTAATCTTGGACAATGTAAACTGAAGCTTTTGAATTATGTGCATGAAAGATACATACTTATATATTTGTTTACATTTAAAATATAATTTAATCCTGTATTATATCTTCTTTTATATTTTAGATTTAAAGCCACCCCAAATAAGGTCATAAGCAAGGGATTAGGTGATTCTGGTGAAGGACCTGCCCATGCAGCCAACATTCCAGCACCCTGCACTACCAGATCTGCAGTGCTGCTTCCAAAGCCCAGTGGGACTGCTGTGCTTTGGCCAAGCTGCTGTAGGATGAGCAAGACTTTCCAGGGACACAACATGGATTTTAACAGTTCCTGAAGACACACTGGGTACTCAGTGTGCTGGCTGCAGCATTGCCCAAAGTGAACACTCCATAGAAGCTTAGGAGTTTGGTTGTACCACTGCCAGGATGGATTTGATGAAGGAGCAGCTGGGTTCTGACCTAGGGACTCCCCAGAGCAAGGCATTGAGGGGAAATAGCTGGGGAACAGCCTTGCTGAGCTACCATGACATACCATTATTTTTAAACTTGGAAGAGTGTCAGAAGGGCCAGTTCCTGCAGCCAGTCTGCCACTTGATTAACTACCTTAACAATAAACCTTTAAATCCCACAGCACATATATTGAAAGTTGCAATATTCAGGCACAACTCAGTGGCCATGATTAGTTCAGTTCTACAGGGTCTTTAAAAGTTTGGGATTTTAACCTCAGTGTTAAACTCTTCTCCTTAATTCAGTTTTGCCTGCAGCAGACTTCACAGAATCACACAATGGCTGGGTTAGGAAGAGACCTCTGGAGATCTAGTCCAAAGTCCCTGTTCCAACCAACCACACCTACTGTGCTCAGCTGCTGGCCCCTCACTAGAAGAAAGGACATTGGTGTGTGTTCAGAGAAGGGCAGTGGAGCTGGTGGAGGGTCTGGAGCACAAAAGGAGTGCCTGAGGGAGCTGGGGTTGTTTATCCTGGAGAAAAGGATGCTCAGGATGACCTTATTGCTCTCTGCAGCTATCTGAAAGAAAGCAGTGCTGGGCTAACAGTTGGAATCAATTACCTCAGAAATCTTTTCCAAACAATATGATTTTATGATTCTAGGTCTGTGCTGAAGCCTCATATTTTAAACCAATTCCGACTGAGCAGATACTTCATATGAACGCAGTCCACATGCCACACTGCCCCTCCTGCAGCAGCCCTGCAGGACACTGACAGGTAGAGCCTATTTCTCTGCAGATTCCAGCATCTCACAAGTCCCTCAATGACTACTGTGAACTCTGTTACATGGGAATATCTCTTGAAAAGCCTGCCAGCCCTTTCCATAAACAGAAAAAATGGCTGAGCTGGGGCTTTGAGATGGCTTAATGAGAAGCTTAGAGATTGCCAAAGTCCTCTCAGAGAATCAGGGTCCTGCTGCTCACGTAGCACAGTCTGTGTGAAGCTGGTCCCTCTGCAAGGTAAGGATCCAGCTTCCACCTTCTCACCTCTGTCCGACTGCAGTCCCGAGGCTGCTGACCACTTGGCAATGGCTCAGAATAAGAATCAAAGAGTGCACACTCATGCATGGGCTTCAAACAAGCTGCAGAGGAAAGAAAAATAAAAGAAAAAAGTAAAAAAAAACCCAAATCAACAAAAAAAACCCAACCCAAAAGCAAACACAAAGACACATCAAGTCTTTGGTTAATACATACTTCTTAGAAACCTGTTCTAGCATAATTTTGCCCTTCATTTCTACATCTCACACCTAATCCATAAGACGTGGATGACACGCATCACAAAGAAAATCTTTCTATCTTGTATCTTAAGTAAGTCAGTGTTATAAAAGGGATAGTTTGTATAATTTCTCTTGTAGAAATAATGATGAAATTTGGAAAAAATTTTTTCTTCTCCTAGTCCAGTATCAACTTAATTGATCTTATAATTTATATCTTGTTTTCTTAGCAATGTTAAAGGTACTTAAGTCACCTTCAGCTGCCATTTTGACTTTTTGAATACTGAAAAGCATAGTAGAATCTACATTCTAAAATTGAAGGCCACCAAAGAGCAAAGCACTAAACACTGTGGATGCTGTAGTATACACCCTCTTCAACTAAACAACATTGAGAGCAAGGGGGAGAAAAAGGAAAAAAAATCACATCTAACTTCTCGAAGGAATATTTACAACAAGTTAATTGTTATCCCACAAGCTCAGGTCCTTTTGCTGGTATGCCCCTGGGATTAGCTCCTCTGAGATAAATCTGCCTTATGAGCTGGAAAACATCTTTTTTTTAAAGATCAATATATTAAATGGCAAAACAACCACATTTCTAGTTTTTGGCTAGCATTTATTTTATCTCAATAAATTAAGCTCTTGGAAATCTGTCTTCATTTACAGTACAGTGGGTTACACACAGGGCAAATAGCTTTGGAGATTCTGCAAGTTAGTTTTAATGAAAAGTTTCCAAAAAGAAGGTGGTGGGTCAAATTGTCAATGGAGCTGTTCCAGGATAGCATTTGGACCAGTTGTGCTTGTAGTTTATGGTACAAGTAATAAAACTAGCAAGATTAATGCATTCATAAATGCTTTTTTCCTCCAAGTAATTTTATTTGAAGCTTTAACAGCACTCTTATCAGATGCAAATACTTCAATTGAACTAAATTATGCTTCATTCTGAAACTAATACAGCCATCTAATGAAAATCAGTTTCCAGTATTCTTTTTCAGGGTCCTAAGAAGCTAAAAAGAAAATTGAAAAGAAAATCTAAATTTCACAGCAATCAAATTATGAAAACATGAAAACAAAAGATTTCTCTTGAAAATTGCTTTTGACATTTTAGGTAACTGTATGAGGCACCTACATACTTGTCAATGCTTTTATTTCAGAAGTAATACAACCAGGGCTATACACTTTTCTGTGATTCACAGGTTTACAATGTGTTGAGATGTTTTGCTTTTTATTAATGCAAGTCTTTCAGAAGACAGATTAATGAATCCTGACCAGACAGCAGAATGAGCACAAGATATTTTCAGACCCTCAGATTAAGCAGAATTAGTTCATTTGCTGGGGTATTCAATGGACCCACAAGAAACAATTAGTCCTTTCACCTCTTCCAAGTAGATTTGCTTCAAATGCTTGGTTTCATGCAACAGCATGAAATAATAATCATCTAAGAAAATGGTAGAACTAAGTGCTGAAAGCAGCAAATAGGAAAAAAAGAGGATTTCCAGGGAATAAGTGCAGCTTATCATGCTATTTCTCCCATTGACATAATGATTCCTTGCTACAGAGAAAGTTATTTCCATTGCAGCTTTACCTAAAAAGGTGCAAGGTGAAGACACACCAAAAAGAACCTGCATGGATGAGTTTACAAGCCAATTTATCATGAGACCAGGCATGAAAGTAGTGAACAACATGGTGGTCCTGGAGGAAAATGAGTAGCTGTAATTATGACAGGGAAATGTAATAGAGAGACTGAAAGTGATGAAGATTTGGAAGTGCTTATTTTCCAGGAGCTTATTGCTTTGGATATGAATATAGTGGACTACAGGGAACATAACTCCATCAGAAATTATCTCACAAATCTGATACAGGGTCAACATTTAATTTTCCTAACTGAAGCTTGATTTGTTCTTTTCCTGCCTTTTAATGCATTCAGTGTCATCAAATTTAATGGAGATTTTATTAGGTCTTAAATATTATCCTTTAGTACTGTAATTATCATCTGTGATTAATCCTCCTTGCCCTCGAGAGTCATGCACATTTTTTAGATGTAACAGTATATATTTCAACATTCATTTATAATTAAAAAAGACGTAACTGAAGAGAATAAATGAAAGGGCAGGTCTTTCACTGCACATTGTTACTGTAAGTATGTTGTTTTGGATTAATTCATCCTCATGCTACACAAATTGTTGTAATCCTCCTTTCATTAATGCAAACTACCCACAGAAGAACCTGTGGATTACAAAAAATAAATTACAAAAAAATTCAACCTTTGATATAACCAGGATCTCCATCTAAAAAAATACATATTAAGTTCTAATGCAGTCCAGTATAATTTTTAACAAATCTTCAAGAGATAGATACTTTAAGGAAAAATCATCAAAAGAATTAAAAGCTATAACACAGATTCACAGAATGGTTTGGATTGGAAGAGATTTTAAAGATCATCTCATTCCAACTTCCCTTATTATGGGCAGGGACACCTTCCACTAGACTAGATTACTTTAGGCCTTATCCAAACTGGCCTTCAACACTTTCAGGGGTGCAGCATCTACAGTTGCTCTGGGCAACCTGTTCCACTGACTCACTGCCTTCATAGTAAACAATCTCTTCCTAAAATCCAACATAAACCTGTCCTCTTTCAGTTGAAAGCCGTTGCTGGATTCCCTTTGCTTTACAGGTACTCATCTGCCTCTTTATCTGTCCTGACACCTGAAGCACAGTGGAGCAAAGGGGCAGAGAGTAAAGGGCAGGTAACTGCTCCATTTTCATCCCTATCTCTATGCTTTGGTATATTACTTCTTCAGCAATTACCTCACAAGCACAATTAAAAACACCTGCCTCAAATGCAGCAGAATCATTACACAGCACAGAAGCCCAGGATGGAAAGTGAACCTGTATTACACACACACTGGATTTCTGAGATGGCTGCAGGGACATGACTTGCCACAGGAACTTTACCTGCTTGAAGGTACTCGGGCAGCAGTGTCTCTGGCAGTGTCTCAGGCAGCTGGTAACCATTCTTCCTTGCAACCACAAGGTGGAAAGCAGCACAAAACTCCGGGAGTGTCAGTGCCCCATCACAATCCACATCACTCAGCTCCCTGTGGATAAAACAGGCACACATTTTCCAAGGTGTTACCTCAGGGAAACACACATGCCATCATGGGGGAGACAAAAATGCAACCCTGAGGAGGGATATTTTAACACAAAACCAGCATCTCTGTCATGCACACTTGATCTTGACTTGCACATTTGTCTCAGGGAAGATGAAGCAAGCTGATTTTCTAAAACCGACTTGCCACTTTATTTTTTAGTAAGGTACATTTCTTTAATACATCATGCCATTGAATATGATGGTATGTGTATGTTAGAATAGGAAATACACAATCTATACTTGTAGAACAATAGGGTGGTTGGGGTTAGAGGAGACCTCAAAGATCATCTAATTCCAACTCCTCTGCCATAGGCAGGGAAACTTCCACTTAGACCAGGTTACTCAAAGCCCCATCCAGCCTGGCCATGAACAATTCCAGGGATGGGAAATCCACAACCTCTCTAGGCAACCTGTTCTAAGGCCTCATGACCCTTATAGTAAAGAAGTCCTTCCTAATATCTAATCCAAACCTGCCCTCCTTTAGCTTCCAGCCATTCTCCCTTCACTACATGCCCTTGTGAAAAGTCCCTTTCCAGCTCTCTTGTGGACCCCCCTAGGTACTGCAAAGCTGCTAGAAGGTCTCTCAGACCTTTTTCTTCAGGCCAGGTCTCTCAGCCTGTTTCCACAGGAGAGGTGCTCCAGCCCTGTGATCAATTTAGAGGATCTCTTCTGGACTTGTTCCAACAGCTCCATGTTCTTCTTATGCTGGGGAGCCCAGAGCTGGATGCAGCACTCCAGATGGGGTCCTTGCCAGAGCAGAGCAGAGGTGCAGGATCCCTTCCCCTGCCCTGCTGGTCACACCCCTTTTGATGCAGCCCAGGATGTAGCTGGCCTTCTGAGCAGCAATTAATTAACCTTCCAATATTTGGAAGCCCTTTTGGCTAATCCATGTAGGATCTTAAAACAGATCAAGCAGAAGAAGTTAAATATGGACTTTAGAAATGGTTACTTAGCACCATTGACTAACCTTTAAAAAAGAGCAAAATTAATGCTCTTGACAAGTTTGAATATTGTTGTTAACTTCTCACTAAGTGGTTCCCTCTAATTCTAGCACGCTTCACAAACACTGAAGTTAAGCTTTGCAAAAATTGAGTAATATTTTATCTTGGGCCCATGGTCTAAAATAAACATATAATTTCTTACTCCTTCAAAGTACCAAGCATTTCTCAAACTGTTGAGGTTATTGTTACAAGGACTGAAACATCCCACGTGTTTAACACAGCAACACAACCTGATAAATCATATTGCCACAAAAGTACAAGTATCTACTAGAAAGGAATACTTTTTTTGAAATTCTGCACAGAAAACAAATTGTGTCAGCAATAGAAATAAAATCTGTTCTGCCAACATATTAGGTTAATCCATTCTTTTTAAGTAATCTTAAATTTAAATCCCAATATTCACTTCCCCCAGCACTATGTTTCTTCAGTAGTTTTTTTTTTATTTTCACAACTGACAATCCGCTTTGAAAAGATTCCAGACATATCCTTTGACCCTGACAGATGTTTAGGCTCTTGCAAGCTTTTCTTCTCATCTCTCTTCATAAAAGCATATATAAAAACAAAATCACTATCAGCAATTCTGATCCATGTTTAAAACTGTTTGTTCCTCCTATTAGACATGCAACGATGACAACAAATTACAAAGCACCATGTTGTTGATGAAAATATAACAGAATTCTTGTCAAATTTTATCACGTACAGTTCCATCCGCAATTGTTTCTCAATAAGCTCATTAAAAGTAAGAGCACTGGTTCATTAGAAAAGCACTAATGAATTATGTAGTTGTTTAATTAGGCCTCCTCTGATGGAACAGAGACAAAAACATAAAATCAACAACACATCTGAAACATTCCAGAGGTGCTTCTCCTCTGTGTCATTTTATGAAAAATGCCAGTTCTTTGAGCTAATGATGCTGCTAACAATACACTGAGGAACAGCTCTCAGCTACGTGGCTGCTCAAACCTTCCCAGTCCTGCTGAGCAGGCAAACATCTCTCCAGAAAACAAGTGTGTCAGGAAGACCAATGACCACCCTGCTGCTTGGGCCTCAGTGATTCTGGAGATAAGAGCAGTAATTATAATTAACGACACTTTTAAAATTTAACAAGAACTCTGGAACTAAGCATCTTTTAGGAAAATGTGATAAGCATTCCCAACACTATTACAGTACTCACCAGATGTGAGAAAGTTCCAGGATGGGCAGCTTTGATTTTGTGAAGAAATTCTTTGCTACGGAACCTGTTGGGAAAGCATACCTCATTAACCACTGGAAATTAATTCTCCAAAATGTTCCCTTTCACCAGGTCTGCCATGCCAGAAGCAGACAGTTAATTTATGTCCAAGAGATGCTCAGATTAATCAGGTGCTACTATAGATGCTGGACCATTTGTCTCCTTCTGAGCAAATGACAGAGAAAGCCAGACAGAGCTGTTGACCTCATTTCTCCATTCCCTCCATATGGGAAAAATAAATAAAGGGAAATCTACTTTAGTACTAGTAACTCTAACCTGCATAAAAAGTATGTCACCAATGATGAAACAACAGACACAAACAGCCCTGCTTCACCCAGAAGTCATGTGTACAGCAGTACAGTGCTTTGACATCTCACTGCTCTCCAAGATGCTGCTTCAACCGTGACTTTTCCTGGCAGTGAAAATTTTATGGAGAGGAAAAGGAAACGAAAAAAGAAACTGCAGAAGATTCAGCTAGCACGCAGCTTCTGTTCACTGAAGACATCCTCACTCACCCTGCCACATCAGCCCTTCTCATACTTCTAGTTAACAAATACACTTCTTCACAAGCTCTTATGCACAGGCTGTCAGGGGTACCCTGGAAACCCTTCCTGGGTACAGGTTTACAAATAATAAGGAAACAGAGCACAGACTTCTGGGATGATAATCCTCTTCCTCCTGGGCAACCACTGGGGTAAGAACCAACACTGAACAACCACTTGTTCTTTGAAGCAAACTGCATGAAGGAGACATAACTGAGGTGAGGAGCTGCTGAAGGACTAATTTCATTTAGCAGCAGGTCATTTTTTTAAACTTTTGGTTGGATCAAAGCCTCCTGAACCCCAGTGATACAGCAGGGCTCATTGCAACTGCCTCAGTTTAAAACTTGTGACATATTTCTTGCCAGACTGTCTGTACATGGCAAAGTCACCTCTCAAAAGCAGCCTGGACCTTCTATTCAGGATGGGAATCTGAGTGTGATCAGAGCCATCCCAGCATGCTCTTAACAATACTTCTACCACGTGTGTGCTCTCCAGGATTGTTTCCTAATTACCTAGAAGTCAAAACCTCAGTCCCCCAGAACCATAAACCCTCAGGCTCAACTGCCCAGGGCTGTTAACTGCATGCTTCACTGTCATCACATGGACACTGCCACAGCTCTGCCAGATAAGCCAGCACAATGCTCGGTGGTTTTTCAACTCAATATGCACTGCAGATGTGAGCCACAAATACAGCACAACAAATGCAGAGAGCTCGTTTTAATTTTTACTAAATTGCCAACACTTGTCCCTTAGCTGTAATTATTTTTCTAAAATCAGAATATTTAGGAGAAAATGTAAGGGCCACAATACTTGTTTGAATAGTCTGCCTTTAAAAAGAAAATATAACCAACTCTTACAAATATGTTGCCAGAGAGAAAAAAGAATTTATTTACTTAACATTTTCATCTCCCAGCCTGGTCACCCTCTTTGATGTGCACAGTGTTTGGTAAAAATTACCTGAAATAAAGGCCTTGAGGTCGGGCTGCAGGGACCTGAACTGGTTAATGTAGTAATCTCTCTGCTCTTCTGTTATCCTCCAAGGGTCATCCGAGTACTGGGCACTGCTGTCCTGCTGCTCTCGCTCCACTGAAAGAGACTGAAGGGAGGGACACTGGCACCAGCCACAGGGAGGGCACCAGAAGGGCACTGGGAACCTCAAGAAACCAGACTTAAATTCCTCTATGTAGCAGAGACAAATTTTCAGAAAACAAGAAGCAGAAACAGCCACACTGATGACCATCCCACTAATTACCTGTTAAAACTGAGGCTATTATTTGGCATCTTTACCCCTGCAATTAAAAGAAGCTTTACATGACCAAGGCTCCAAGGAAATCTGGCTACTGTTGATCACTGAAAATCCAAGTCATACTTTATTACCTCTAGATTCATTTTGGGAGTTCTTTTTTCCTGCCATGCATTACAACCTTGAACTGCACACTCTACACCTCAAATGGATGGAACCAGTAAAGGACCTAAAGCTGCTTTTATGCAGCTTTGTGCATGAAAATTCATCTTCACTATGAAACTACATTTTTAATCTAGGAATGGTGCTGTAACTATGGAGATATTCCACTTCTGGACCCTCTGCTCATCCCAGTAACTCAGCACCCATTATGCTAAGTCAAGGAGACACACAAGCTCCTAGAGACCCCCTCAAACTTCTATCACTTCCCAAGGTTTAAGCAAAAATCCTCCTTTGGGTAAAGGAATAATCTGGAGGAAAAGGGTATTCAATCCAATTATTTCTTTGCTGTCTTTGCACTCTGATAAACTTGTTTAAGGGAGGCCTGTACCTTTTGCAGGTTGGATGGAGGTTTCTACAAGAGAGCTGCTAGTACAGCTGGTGTTTTTGTTAAAATGGAATAAATGAGTATTCAATATTTAAGCCTGCACGATAACAGTACTAAAAAGAGAGGGCAAGAATGAACAACAATCAGCTGTGAAACCCTTTCTCTGACATACCTGTTTAATTCCCAAGAATCAAATGCAAAACACCAGTTCTGAAATACATCAAAAGATCCCTGAAACAGGCAACATCATAAAGCTGTAAATTGATTTTCATTTCAAAGTACTACACAAATGCACCCAGTTTCATTTCAAGTTAGCACAAATTATGTGACACTACCTGTAGATTTCTTTTGCAGGCTCAGGTGACATTTTATTGTGGGTGTGAGGTGCTCAGCACTCAGGAAAAGCTAGAGCCCCTGAGTCTTACTTATTTAGGAAAACCTCTCACATAAGAGAGCTTTGCCCTTCCTTAGGGCAAACTAATTGTTTGCATAATAAATGCACAGCAGGCATACTGGAACACAGGAAAAATCTGCTTTTGCAACCAGCAGGAAAATATAAGACACATTTTCATAAAAACAAACAAATGCCCAGAAATTAATATCTTTTGTTTACCAAATAGGGTAAAAAATCAAAATATGCAGAATGTTAGCCATAAATGTTGTGCATGTGTTACAGATAGTAATCCAAATCAAGAAGGAATCTCTGTGAAATTTCATGTACTTTAAATGAAAATGTTGTACTTTGACTTACCTTTAGCGATTTAATTAATTTGATTATTTATTGTAATTTGTCCACCCCATCAGCTTTTTTTCCTCATATACCAAAAAAGCATACTTCAGACTCTAGTCTAAAAGCATCATGGAGAACACTTTTCACTTTCAAAGAGAGAAATTTTTGCCTTTTTTAAAAATCTTGCTATTGTTTTGTTAGTAGCACTACTAAAGACAAATATGCAATTCATTACCCGGTTAGGAGTTGAACAGGTCAATGCAGATTTGGCTCCATAATTCCCTGAAGATGGTCCATCCTGCTGGTGAGTAGAGTGTCTGACTTCATAAGGAGCTACATTAGACATTTAAAATTAAATATATAAAAGTCAGGATAATAAAATAATTAAA
>VZTB01006369.1:627110-656515 GCA_013397245.1 Thryothorus ludovicianus | reverse complement strand
TTTTTTAAGTGCCATATTGGAAGGGAGGTCCCCAAGGGTCTGTCCTTGGGCCAGGGATGGATTTTGTCTGGACACGGTTCCCTTTGTGGCTTTGCTTTTTGCCCTGTTAGGGTAACTGTTGGTTTGGAAGCCTCTTTTCCCCCTGTGTAGGCAAAACCCAGAAGGGAAGGCGTCTTTTTCGGGCGTGCTGAGATGAGAGTCTGTGTCCTGGCATTCCTGGTTCTTTCTCTTCTCAGTGGGACTCTCCTGGTGGAGCAATAGGATGCAGCGTAGGAAATACGTGGGTGAGGTTCCTGGAGCTGGGTTGTGATGTCTTTGTTCTTCAGGCAGAGCTGGGGATGGGCAGAGGGAGACAGAAACAGAAGAATCGGCGTGTGCCATTGGGGGATAAAATCCAGTTTGCGGGTTTCACCCCAGGGAAATGATGCTCTGGGAGATCGTGTGCTCCAGCTCACGATTTCCCACCTTTTCCTAAAACTTGTCCGCTGTGCAGTGGGTTTGGCTTGATGCATGGTATGAAGGGGCTTTATACAAAATACCTGGGGAAGCCAAACTCACCAGGGCTCAGAGTCAGGTGAAGGGGTTGTTCAGGCCCTGCTCTTTGAAGGAGCTCCTGTAGAAGCCAGGTTGTGTGAACATGCACGCTTGGTTATGGATGAAATCCCATCAATGGGCATTTTTGTGGTGAGTTCCACCCTTGAGGCTGGGCTCAGCCATTTCCTTTGTCTCTCCTGGCTCCCATGCCCTCCCTGCACCCCTGATGCAAACGGATGGTGCCTCCCTTTACCTGCTGCTCTGCCCTGGCTTTGTCCGTGCCGCCGGAGAAAGGGCAGAGCCCAGCAGCTTGGAGGGTCCGTCCAGCCCGTGGCCATGGATGGGTGCTGCTCGTCCACCAGGGAGGGATCACAGCTCATGTCTGGGTGGAGGGAAGGTGCTGATTTGGCATCTGCAGGTGTGAGCACTGAGGCGCCTGGCACGTGGCGGTGCACACACACCGTTCATGGTGTGGGTACCGCGTGTCACCCTGACACTGCTGCTGCCACATCACTGCCCCCCAGTCACCCCGAGATTGTGGATGTCCTCAGGGGCCACCAGCGTAAGATGGACACGTGGCTGCCCACGCTGGCTTCCCCAACACATGGTACAGGGACTCGCCCTGTCCAAACTGGGGATTTTGGTGTTTTGTGCCCATGAGCCTGGTCACCTTGGAAAGGTGTTTGCCAGGAGCCAAACTGGACAAACATCATCTTGGGCTTCTCACCATCCCTCTGTCCTTCTGAGTTCACATGTTTGTGACCAGAGCTTGCATACGAGGCTGGGCCATCACACTGCCCACCGCCGGGCTCCCGGCATCCGCTAAGAGTCGGGACCTGGTTCTGGCTTTTGTGTTTTCTAATATTTGTTCAGAGGATCAGGTTTGGTTAGGAGCGTTTGCCTAGAAAGCTGAGGGGTGGGGGTAAAAAAAAGAAAATGGGGGGAGCAAAAGAACACAATCTCCGGCAGTTAGCTGTCTCTTGGAAACTCAGCTTGCT
The DNA here is from genome assembly GCA_013397245.1 of Thryothorus ludovicianus. NCBI lineage: Eukaryota > Metazoa > Chordata > Aves > Passeriformes > Certhiidae > Thryothorus > Thryothorus ludovicianus. The sequence continues at coordinate 654,983 of VZTB01006369.1, read as the reverse complement.
GTTCCTATAGAGGCTTTCTCTTTTCCTTCACCCTGGTCTGGCCTTAAGTACCACTTTAAGCGGGCTTTGCTCATTCACATCCAGGCTCCTTAGAGCAATTGAGCCCGCGGGGGTTTGAAAAGAAGGGACAGTCCTTCAATGGCAGGACCTTGGGCCAGGCTAATTGGTTTTGGTTCAAGGGGATACTGGATTTGTGAAAAGCCCAAAGACATCTTTCCCACGCCAAATCCCGGCTCTTCAGAGGGGGAAGTGAGGGGTGCTAGGTGGAGAAGGGAGCTGAAAGAAAGATGGTTTAGTTGAGGAACCTTGTAAGGGCCCTGACGCCCGGCAGCCTCGGCGGGGACGGGTGCAGCAGCGGGGGCACCGTGCCCTTCCTCCTCGGGGTAGGTGGACAGAGGTGGCTGGCTCCCGGTGGCATGCTGGCAGCAGTGGCCTGGTTTCATTAAAACCAGGTTTTTTCAGTGCGTGCCAGACTCCCATGGAGATGCCACGAATGCAGGAAGGATGGGACATGGGTGCAGAAACCAAATCACGTCTGTGTGCTCACCTGTGCAGCCGTGGGGGGAATTTGTAGAGGTCTCTTGTATCTCATTTTGATTTAGGAATTTATTTGTTTTTAAACATTGACTCTCTCTGGCACCATTCCAGCAGTCCCACGACCTTTACTCTGCCCAATCCATAAAAATCACTTAATTATTGGGCTGAAAATCAAGGCTTGGAAACAAAGCCAGCTTATGGGACCATCAGTTCTTGATATATTTCCTGAGAGGACATATTTCTGGGCACCTTCAGAGCAGAGCACGCAGCTTGTTGGATATGAGATATCAAGGCATTATTTATTGAGGAAGTCTTCACACTCCCTCATCTGTTATAATTAACTGATGACATTTTTTCTTAGGTTCAAAATATGGTGAAAAAAGTATAATTAGCACGAAGCTGAGGCACTGCATTAAAATGTCTCCTATAGTTAATGTAGGGTAGTCGTGCTATTTATTATAGGAGGAGCTGGCTCTGACCTCTGTGTTGCCTAACACTTTTTATTGTAAAGATTCTTGAACTTTTTTTTCTTTTTGAGAACCTCTGACACTCCCATTGTTTGCTGTGGGCCCTTGAAATTCGTCTGGGGGAGGCTCTTCGAGTCGAGAAATGCCTATTCTTTGTCCCTTAAATTCCTTTCAGGTTTAGCTGAATTATGAATTGTTCAGAATCGTGATTTCCCTACGCCTGCCTCTTGGGGGGGGGGAAAAATTAAAATTTATTGTTTCCCTGGAATAATAATAACAGATCAGGAGCAGGGTGAAACCATGGACTCCCACCACTTTATTGCAGAGCTCTGGACCAGCCAAGGAAGGTGGGAGGGTGTTCACAGCCACCTCCATCACCCCTTTCCACCTTTTAGGTCATATCTTTCCAGCACAGCCCCTTCTCCTGGGAAAAAACTCCTGTGTGTTCTGGTGCCAGGAGGAAAAAGTGAAGGGTATGTGGGTGCACTGGCCTGGGCATTGCCAGCCCCAGCAGTCCCCTTCTCTGCTGGCCCCAGGAGAGCAGCCTTCTGCCGCTGCCAGATAACATTAGTCCTGTATTTCATAGTGGCAGAAATCTGTGCCGAGGCTTGGGGCTCGAAATCTCTCTGCCCGCACAGGATGAAGCAGGGATGGGTGCGGGGTGGAGGAAGGGGAATTTGTTACACTTGCCTACAATTGTTTTTCTTTTTGCTTATATAAACAATCTATTATTTATTAGCTATAAATAATGCATTTTTCTGTATGTTTAGAATGCACGTGATTTCTGTATATTAAAAATGTACATGGTTGAAGGCACCAAAGCAAAGCGCTGGCAAGTCGGGGGGTCCCTGATTTCATTTTGACCATGAGACGTAAATTCAGCCTCTCCCTGCCCATGCCCTTACGAGGCTGACGACACGGTCACAGCCTATTTTTAGCTCAGTCCCTCTTTTCCTGTCCAGAGTGGCTGCACAGCGAGGTGGAATTAAGGTTGCATGGACAGCCATAAATTGGACACTTCCTAACTTTGAAGTGCTTGACCACGCAATCTAAGCGAGGGCTCTTCAGGGCAGTATTTCTGCATGTGGCATTAACTGCACTGGCTGGAGACGTCAAACACAGGGGTAGAGAAGCTGTAGAGCAGAAAAGACCTATCAGACTATTGAAAGTGTTTGTTTGAATAGGTGGGGGAGTCAACAGAGCCTACACTTGATCTGAGCTAAATGGCCAAGAAGATGTCTCCAAGCTGAGAGGGGGGAAGCCTTTGTTCCTTCAGTCCCTGCCTTGATGTTTTCTTTGCCTTTGGTTTTTCCCTCATTCCCTCCTAAGGAGGTTTGGGCTCCTGCTCTTGAGGAACCTTTGGCTCCTGTAGTGAATTTCTGTGCTGGTGGAAGCGAGGGTGTCCCTAGGAATGTGCACACACACGCACGCTCCCGTCATCGCTCCGGCAGACGCGCGCTACCCGCTCGCAGGTACTTGCTGATTGGCGTCCTTGCCTTGTCTTGCCTTGCCTTGCACACTCCCTCTTTCCCATGTCACTGTCAGGAGCCATTCCACATGTTGGAGGGAAAGGAGAGGCCTTTGTGTTTTACATAGGAAGGATAATCTCTTTTTTAGCTGCTGGAAGAATTACTCCGAAGGTGATTATATGCAAAGCACATTTATCTTTGCTTGAAATAGCACTTTTTTGTTTTCTCTTTTTCCTTTGTTTACTGGTGAGTATCTCAATTCTGGCTCTCAGTAAGATGCTTGGCTTTCTGTTTCTGAGTGAAGTGGACACCTTGAGCAAATCAGTCTGGGAAGTAAGCAGCCCTTTGTTTTACCTTGCCAGGTATAATGCAGTCACAGCCCCTTGCACATACCTTGTGCTGATACCAGAGTGCTCTCCCCCAGCCGGCAGTGTATTTGCCCTGGGTTATAATTATTTGACCGAGCAGTTTTGTGTTTCCAGAATTCCTGGAACCTGATACCTGCCTGGGGCTGTTTCTGGATCAGCACAGGTATCTTAGTGTCCTGCGTTTGGGTTTCCATTGTTTGGGTTTGGCTTGTGTTTCATGAACATCTCTTTCATAACTTTCCCCCTCTCTCCTGCCTCTCAGTTCAGCAAAGGGCCTGTCTATCTGAATGCAGGCAATAAACATCTGTTCTCACCCTCACTTCTGTTAATGAGATAGAGACAGGTAAGCATCACACATACCAACTTCCCTGCTCTCAGCAACATCAAGGAAACGGTGACAAGCTATTAATGGAAAGTGATGGTCTGGGTGCTAATTAGTGCTTCCTTTTCAACTTTTACCTACATGTCTGCCGAGATGCCCATCCCAGCCTCTCCTCTCTCCCTGCATCCCTTTGTTTCCAGCACGTTCTGTGTTCACTGTGCACATCCCATGTCAAAGAGTCTTCTCTATTTTTTCCCTGCTGATCACTTTCTGCATCCCTTCATTCCCTTTTTTTCCCTTTTTCCTGGCACCTTCATTCTTCTGTGGTTGTTCCAGCCAAAGAATAAGCATGATAGTATGGTAGGATCTGAAAGCTTGGGGATGGGATATGTGAAGTTGGTCAGGAATTGCTCATCTTCATCACTGGGTAATATTTGCTTGTGGCACTAGTGCACGGGGTCAAATTACCCTGGGGATGTGAGGTCAGAGATCTATCCCCTCTTCCCACAGGTAATGCTGTAGGGAGCCTCCCAGCAGCTCACAGGTCTTGATCATGGAGCAATTAGTATTTAAAGTAGATCTTCTGGTAATGCCCAGAGACCAAGTAGGACAGGCCTCCATGGTGTGAGCCTGCAGGAGATGACAGGTCCTGCCCCAGAGAGTTTGTGATCTAAACCCTAAATGGTTTTGCTGTCCACCAGTCCCTGTTTTTTTAATGGCTGGTTTTGAGATCCACCCCAATTTATGCTGCTGCAGCAATATGATTCCTGGGCTCAGCTTGGTGCCCGGTCTCTCCTGTTTCTCTTTCTTCTGGTCCCTGGGCTCTGCCCCTTCCCCAGGGACACTAATCATCCCCTCCTCACCTTTTCTGCACGGGCTGTGGGTTTCTTGCTGCCAGGCTTGTGTCCCAAGGAGATGCCTAATCTGCCCCTGTCATTCCCAGTCACAGGCTCTGCACACACCATAGCTTTATGGGGAATGCTTGCAGGGCAGTGGGAAGAGGCAGCCATGGTTTGCACATCAGCTAATTAATTTTCATGACTGAACGATGCTGCCTGGTCTCTTGTTTATACTCCTTGCCTCTCCCCTTCTCCCCCTCCTCGCTGACACACACACAAGACGACACATCTCGCAGGAACGTCAGCATCCTTCCACAGCCTTGAGACGCGAGCGGTTATTCTGTTGGCTTGTCAAACGTGGGTTTCCCTGCTTCATGGTACACAGGGGCCCCCTGTTTCACATTTGCTGATTCTTATTAGACCCAGCGCGCCAGGGCCCTGTCTCTCCCTGCAAAGCAACGCGCCGCATCCCATCCATAAATCCAACCCTGGAACAAAGCCTCTTCTACCCTGCCCCATATTTCTACCCAGCCTGCCCGCTTTCCCCTCTCTCTCTCTCTCTCCCCCTCTCCCGTGCTGAAGGTTTCCTAGTGCCAGGGAGATATGATAATTCTTGTGAAGAGAGCATGAAATGCCTCTGCTCTTTGTGTCTGTTTAATTCAATGAGAATCCCAGCCCCAGATGTCATGAATGGTGGGCTTTGTGCTGGCCCTTCCTAAGCCCTAACCGCCAGCCCAGCTCTCTGTCTTTCTTGTTTCCCACCACTGGATACTGATTAACAAACTAAATTATTTTTCCTCCCTAATGATGTTTTCCCACTTTGCCCACCAGGCTGGAAGAAGCCACGGGGAGGAAAGAGTTTGTGCAAAGGATGAGATAGCCAGGGAGAAAATTAAAGAGACAGTGTTGCTGTCTGGGCTCTGGCAATGCAGGTCCACTCGGCTTTATTTCCTTATTAGAGAACGGGGTCGTGTCTGGCTGTATTTTACGTGGCTGGGTGTATTTCAGCCGAGGGACGAGCTTGAAAGCATCTGCACAACGTATGCTCTGGAGCATGCCAGGGTCTGTAACTCACTTGCAATTGTGTGTGCAAGTTTGCACGGCCCCAAATTTAAGGTCTCTTTTCCAAACGTGAGTGACATGCGGTAATTACTTGACATCCGTCCATGCGTATGGGAACCTCTTTCTAATTGAGACAAATTCTCTTTTCCTTAATCAGACATGACTGAGAGTTCGTGGAGTGGGATGCCTTGGGAAGGGCTGGGACGTCTCCACCTGAGCAAGGAGAGGTGAGTCCCTGGAAGTCTTGCTGAAGGATCGAGTCCAACTCATGTGTGGGAGACCAGCTTTTTTACCTGATCCCTCCCTGCCTCCCACAGCCAAATTCTCAGCCAGGCTTTTGAAACAAGGCCAGTTGTTAGCTGCTGCTAGAGAAGACCAGCAGCGATAATCCAGGGAGCCTGGATGGAGCTGGAGGCAGGTGGCCAAGGCAGGATTGTGCAGAACCACCTGCTTCTTGGAGCCCAGCAATGCCTCCTTGCTGGACAACAGCGAAGCTGTGTCCAGCCAACACCCTACTGGAGCAGTAAAAGTGGATGGGTGTCAGCCTTGTGAGTAGAAAAGATAGTAGGGAGGGAGAGAGCCTTTTAACAACAATCTGCGGGTCTGAGTTCTGAAATTTGGAGTCATTGAGAGGGGGTTAATTTGACATCTTGGTTAAAAAAAAACCCAAATAAAAAAACAGAGGAGCCCCTGTGTTGGACTCCTCTCAGCTGGGACACGGGCAGGGACAGCTCTGATGGACAGGGCATGATGGAGAGCTGGGTGTGCTTAGGAAGGCTCTCTACAGTGGTGCAGTGCTCAGCCCTGTATTTGACAGACAATACAATATATGTATTTATCTGACAATACAATATATGTATTTATCTCTCACGATGGAGAGCTTGAGTCAGAGAGGGCCACAGCCTTGCCTTTCCCTGTGCAGATCTGGGAGGCTTGTGCAGGCTCAGCTTGTGTAGCAGCTGCTCCTGTCAGAGCCACGCCAGTGCTGCGGTACCTAGCCATGGTTCCCCTTTTCCTCAGCTTCGACTCAAAGGGGAAAGAAACAGGGAAAAGGGAGTTGCTTGCCTGCACCCACCAAGCCCCTGCAAGCACACCCACTGCATCCAGCAAAGCACTGCCTCGTGTACGGCCTTTGCTTCCCACTGCAGTCACATCTGACCCTTATTACTTCTGCAAGTTAGAACAAGGCAGGAAAAATGGCTGTGCAGTGAGTTTCTTCATGCGCCAGGATTTATTAAGAACAATAGGGGAAATCAATCCATCTATGTAGAATACATCGCAGGCTGCAATGGGATAAAGCATTTATTCCGCTCTTGAAGGGTAGAGCTATAACTCATGGGAGGCAAAACCCTTAGTGCTCTGGAGTCCCTTCCCTTCATGTGTGCAAAGAAATGCTTTAGCCCATGGCAACCTACCAGCTATTGAATTTGTGTGGAGAATCTGCCGTCCTTCCCCTTTGCCGGCCCCTTTTTGGAAGGCGAGTCACTCATTAAAACACACCTCTGGAAAAATGAAGGGGCTGTCGGTTCGAAGGCATCTCTGCATCTCGGTTTTACTTTAAACAGAAAGGGAATAGAAATGTCTCAGTGATTTAAAAGCAACCCCCCACCAATTTTGAATGGACAGATTGTGCCTTTACCAACGCAGGATTTGCTGCAACTTTCTGCTGATGCCCAAGGACCAGGCACTGCAATTACAGCGGAGAGGGATGGGCTGGGGTGTTGTGACAAGGCGAGATGCTGTGCAGGGAGATGTGTGTTGTGCAGCTGAACACCTCCGGTGCTGACTAGATAGATGTGTGTGTATATATGTAAGTACTCCCTGTGCCCAGCTCTCTACTCGTGGTAGAAGGCATGCGGTGCAAAGACTGGAGCAGTAGTTAGCAGGGGCAAAAGGTGACCAGGATTTGTTATAATCTTTCTGGGTGTGAGAGAGAGAGTGAAGCTGGGGGTGGGGTGGGTGGCATTAATAGTGAAATGGTATTTTCACTAAGCCTATTTTCACTGGGTCTAATCTATGATGTGGGAAGAGGATCTCTTCCGTAGGGCAGACCCAGTGAGACGGGTGAGCTGTTTGGAGGGGTCTGGGCTGCCGAGGAGCGCTGGCAGTGGGAAGCAAGGCAGTTGAGCAGACACGTCAGACGGCCTTCCTCAGCAGAGATGACTTGGTAGGTAGCGTGCTGTTGGGCAGATGGGGTTAATTCTTACACCCAAATCAAAAGGCAACCGAGGGGGGAATGTTTTATTAATGAAAGCAGCCCTTTGTGAGTATTCCTCCCGAGGCACGTTCCCTCCACCCGCTGCCTTCCCCCCTGGCTGCTGTCTGGCCCCACGTCTTGCTCAGTACCTGCTCAGCTGCCACTCACCCACTGATAGGTTTCATCAAGAAATGTCTCCATATGTGTCTGAGTCCTGAACCTGGGTATATGGGATGGGAGGAGGAGGAGGAGAGATGAGTCCTTGGCCATACTGGAGACAGGGGTTTGCCACAGGCAGGCAGAGCTCGGGCTGTCACAGGTTGCATGTCAGCCCATTGATTGCTGCAATGGTGCTGCAGGAGTCACCTCTTGCTGGCAATGAAGAGCAAGAGAAATGGAGTGCAAGGTAAAATGCAGGTTGAAAGTGGGTACTTCAGTGGGTAGGGAATGAAGGGAACAGCTGGAGATTGGGATGGCGAGGTTGGAAGTGCCTTGCCCACCATCCAGTCCCCTTCCCTTCCTGCCTCATCTCTGCCTGCCAAGCAATGGGCTCAAGAGAGGAGCAGGGGATTTCTGTGCACCCACAAGGCAGCTTCTCCTGGTCTTTCTTATGCTGCTGTCACCCTGTGCCCATGTCCTCGGGAGCCCTGGACACCTTGTTCTGTTAAAGGACAGGGCCGTGGGAGTGGCAAGGGCTGTGTGTGGAGATTATTTCTGTCGCTTTGTTAAAAATAAAACAAAAGCTGGTTTATGACAATTGATTCAGGAGAAAGAGGAAGTGGAGCTCAATTCCCAGAGCACCTTTTAGCAAGGCTCTGCATGCGCGCGCGTGTGTCGTACGCGTGTCAGAACTGAGCACCCACGGAAGGCCGGGTCGGGAAACCTCACATGGAAGCGGGGAAAAGACCCCAGTGCATGGCTGCTTCCCTGAGGGAACCCCCGCAGGGCTAATGTTTGATCTGAGGCTCCGTTGTACTCCTCTGAAACCTTGGGATGTCAGGAGCTCGAAGGGAGCCTGGGATAGAAGAGGATGCTATTTGCATTTTCCTATGAATGCATCTATTTGTATAAATCTGGTGTCTCTGTGCATGCGCACACTCCCCTACGCATGCATTTGTTTGAAGAGCAGCACACTGTCCCCGTAGTGTTCTCCGCTCAGGGCCAGAACTGGTTAGTCTGAAATTCAGACTCTTCCGGGAGGAGCTGCAACTCCCCTCCCCGCTTCAAATCTAGCAATGGCTGTGGACATAGGAGTCCCGAGATGGTTCACCATGCGATAGCGGAGTTTCATTGTGGGGGATGAAGGCTCCCCCTTTCAAATTTGCACAGACATCAAAAGAGTCTGGAAGGTTCAAACAGATCACAACGTAATCAAAATGCCAAGCCACCGTCTGCTTCTGCCTTTGGGTTGACAAGCAGGATTAGCACCCAAGGGAAGCAGGGTGTAATAGTGTTTCACGGGCACTGTGAACAGCCCAGGAGTGTGCGGAGTACAGAAAGGTTAGCCGAAGGGCAGGTCTAGCTACAGACGTACGGTTGGGGGGCGGATTTTAAAGCAAGGAGCTCTACGCGTACAACCTCCGTGGGTATTTACTTTAGCAGAAGGCAGGACTCTCCTGTATACCAGTGATGTCACGCTGGAAGCAGTTTAAGCTAAACTGGAGAAAGCCAGTTTAAGAGTGGAGATGTGCACCAGCGTGGCGAGGAGCAGCAGCAGTTGACCTATAGTGCTGTCATTATAATGGTGTGGTTTTCCGTGTAGACAACCCTGGAGCGGAGCAGCTAGCCTGCCATCCCTTATGTTTCACTGTCTAGCTGAGATGTATAACATGGCCCTGCCTGCATGCCACTGCAATCACCCTCTGGTTCTCCACAGAGTACTGGAGCAGATGCCGAATTTTCAATGTGCGCTGTGTGCCTATTGCACCGTGTGAAATAGTCCCATCATAGCTAAAGACACATGAAATGCTTCCCAAATACTGCTTTAGTGTCAGTAATTGCTGGTCTTGTCCTGAGGGCAGCCTGAGACCAGAGAGGAGGGTTCCTTGGCTGGTATTTGGTGTTGCTCATTTGGAGAACTGAGCAACACTGATGTGTCCACTGTAAAACTCCCATGGAGTGAGAAATGTATCTGTAGCTTTGTCTGTGTCATCTGTGTAACCATGCGTTTTATAATTGACCTTGTTTTAAATTTCTGTTAAATTAAGGTTTAGGAAGCTCACGTCTTCTTTGCTGATATCTCTGCAGTTTTGGTTTGGGATTTATTTTTGTTTTGGCCAGGAGAAAGGCATAATTTGCCCATAACTCACTCTCTGATGGCTGAACAGGTGACACCTTGCCTTGTAGCTCTCAGAATGCTCTATCTGTCCAGGGTGTGTCTTTCAGGGCCAGTCTAGTGCTTTGGAACTGGCAGCCTTTGGAACTCACTGGGACACAGTGAGACAGGCGGTTGCCTGTGCGGGGATAAACCCGCTCATGTCCACCAGTAAAGCAATGGTAAGGACACAGCCGCCTCTGTGGCCACAAGCAGGGCCCAGGCAATGTGTGCTGTCTGATGAAGGAGAGGCATACCAAGATTCTTCCAGCCAGGAGGGCTGGGGAAAGAGCTGCGGGAGTGCCGCGTGCCCAGCGCCTTGGCGCCGTGAGCCGGGCCTGGGCTAAGATGGCCGCTCGCCAGCGCACTCTGGCCCACCATGGCAACTCCTTTTCTCCTGGGGCCCCCCTTTTCCTGGCTGCCATTGCTCCCGGGTGCCCACTGCCTCGGGGCTGGCGGAGGCGAGCCCGCTGGGATGGGCCAGCTGCGGGCCTGAGGCAGCGTGGGCCCCGGCGGCCATTTTGCGGGAGGCGAGCGCCGCCTGTAAGATGGCCGCATGGGCATGAGGTGGGGTTCAGCGCTGCCTTGTCCTCGCCACGCTGCCTCCCTCACGCCGTCCCCTCCTTATCTTGCTAATTACCAATGAAGGCAGAACAATAACGGGAGCTGGCATGCCCCAGTTCTTTCTCTGCCACCTCCTTCCTCGGGCGGAAAATCTGCGCGCACACCTCCCCCCCACCGCCCGCCAGCCCCTCTGTGATATTAACTGAATTAACATACTTCCTAATTTGCCCTGTGTTTTTCCTGCGCCGGCTCCCAGCCGCCTCGTCATGGCTTCTCCAACTGGTGGAGAAGAAGCGAGTGCGTTCATCCCCTCCGCTCGTTTGGTTGTATGCGAAAAATCCTTAATGACATCTAAAAGGGGTGGCGGGACAATAGCCCACGCGGGGTTTGGCAGGAGACGCGCGATATTTACCCCGCCAGACCATCCTCGCTGCCTCTTTGCCGAGGGATTACGACGGCCGCCGTCCCCGCGTTCCTCCATTTATTTATTTTGCTGGTGGCGGGGGGGACGCGTTGGCACGCGGCTGCTTTGTGCGCCTTGCTTCACCTATGAAAAGGACATATTAAGGTGTTGCCATAAACCCCCGGATGACAAAGAAAGCGCCTTTCTCTTATGCTTGTGGGCAACAATGACAGAAGCCTTTAAAACTAAGAATATGTTTTCCCCCCAGTTGCAGAAGGCTTCCCCTAAAAGGAACTTAAATGCATACCATTAATTCTAAAGCACTGAGCTCCTGCTAACTGTGCCATGCTTTTTTGTTTCTGATAGTATTTGTCCATTGCAGAGAGCAAGCCAAGGATGCGGAGCCTCCCCCGCCCTCCTCCCTTTGTTTAAGTGACAAAATGTTTCTATGTTCTTGTTTAGAAAATAAACCTTTGTGGGTTTTTCAGCTTTTAGTTTTATTTTTTTCCCATTTATCGTGGTGTGAAATCCAAACTCCCCTTCTTCCCAGATCTTGGGAATCCATGTTCCTCATGATCAATTTTCCCTCCTTTATCTAAAAATACAACATTATTTTATAGCATTACTCTGAAAATGCAGCAGTTATATTTTGAATTTGAGTATTCAGAGCTTCAGGATATTGCAATATTTTTTTTTACAAGCGATGAATGAAATGCAATGATTTAAGTGTGTAATGCACAATACAGATGCCATGCATTGTAAATACATTTCAGGGGCATAAAATCCAACACAGAGAGCCGGTGTTCCACAAAAGCCGGGAGTCCAAAAATAACTGTAAAAATGAATTGTCTGTCGGGACGAATCTCTCAGATCCAAGCCAATATTTGCAGGGTTACAATATACAACTGGCTTACTTATTGGCATAAATATCTCATTTTAAAATGCTGATGATAAACCGAAAAAGAGGTGAAGGAGATATTTGACTGATTACTGGATGCCATGGATTCCCTGCATTTAATTTCATACTTACATGCTATTTACTTATCCCATGTTTATGGGTATGCGCTTTAGCTTCATATAAATCTCTCCTGTCTGTCTGTCTCACTACGTTCTTTTCTCTTCTGCCATCCCATCTGCTTCTCATGGTCCTTCTCTTGAAACCACATCACAGGATCTGATGGGGATAATGGGAATCCGCCTCTGGTCTCTATCATAAACATGCCAACGTGGGCTATTGTGTCGGGAGCCGGCGGTCACCAGATGGTGCTTGGTTGCCCAGGGTCTGTGTCACTGGGTTTGGTCTCTTGATAAACCAACAGCTCCTTTAGCATTGTGTTTTCCCCCAAGATCTACCTACCGTGGCTGAGGAAGGTGTAAGGGCCTTGGGTAATGAATCCCAAGGGATGAAATCCTTCTGGGTGTGTTGGGTGCTTTGCAGCCTCAGCTGTGGCAGCTATGAGCTGCCCTTGCAGAGCTGAGGTTTGTTAATCCCTGTGCTCAGCCGTGTTCACCCTGTCTGCACTCCTGGAAAGGAAAATGAGCATGGTAGTTTGGGACTGAATGCTGTCTCCATGTGAAAAGCGGTCCATGTCAACCTAAGCAGACATCTTGCTACCTTTATGTACCAGGCTTGGGAAGACAGGGCAGAGACATCTCTGTGATGCAGACAAAATCAAGCCGTCTCCTCTTGCCTGGGCTCACAGACAACTCTTGAGCATCTGCAAAAGGACTGGCTTGTGCAGGTATCATTGAGAGATGTAGATGTTACGGAGTGACTGAGGTATGGGGCTTTCCCTGTGAAAAAATGTCCTCCAGCCAGGAGAGACCCAGGGACAAATCCTGCTCTTCATTATGTGCCTGTATGTCCTCAGGAGGTCCTGGACATTGTTGTACATGTGAGCTGCAGAGCGGGGATTAATGCAGAAATAAAGATTGAAGATAAAAACAGTGAGAGCGATGGCTCTTCCTGAGCGCAGACAGATGGAGAGAGCCTGGCATAATTACATTTAGCAAAGGGCCGCCATGAATGAAACCAATTAAAGGAGAAGCAATGCTCATATGACAGAGAGAGGGAGAGAGGAAAGCAACCACCTCTCTGGATCTTCTTGGGCATCCACCTTCTATGGGGGGCGAGTAACTCACAGTCCCCAAGTCAGGGGTGAGCTTGTGCATGCACCTGCCTCCTGGCTTAGGGGCACTTCGTTTATCTGAAGCTGTGAAAACAGAAGGAAATGGGAAACATCGTGCGCTGGCGGGGCCGGCATGGAGCTGGCTTGCAGCCAGCCCCAGCCTCGCCGTCTCCATTGTCTCATGGCTTTAATGCGTGCCTAGAAATCCAGTATTTAGGATTCAGGTTACCATTGTAAAGCAGAAAGGTCGTGCTCAGCGCCGCTTGGCGTGGATTCCTCCGGCAGCTCTTTTGCCTGCGTGCCCCATGTTGGGACAGTGTTGGCAGAAGGCCTGGGGCCAGGAGGCTGCAAGGAGCACGTCTTTGCTGCCTCTGGCACGGTGTGCACCTTGCAAGGGATGCTGCTGGCTTTGGGATTTAGGGAGGGCAGCGGGAGGTGTCCAGAAAGCTGCACAAAAGGAGAGGTTTGCATTTCCTGGGCAGCCAAAACTGACAAGCTTGGCATAAAATCTAGCAAGGCAGGATCAACGTGTCTCTTCCTTTGGCTTTCGCTTGGTGGGAGTTTCATGAGGAGCTGCTGCTGGTGGCCAAGGCTAAGAGAGGCTTTTGGGACTGTTCCTCCTGATTTCATCTGTAGTCCCAGAAATGGCTGTTTTCCAGCTTTCTTCCCGTCTTCTACTATCCTGCTCTCAAGGGAAGGTGCCTTTTGGGTAGAAGAGCAGCTGGCAAGGCTGGACTAGAATAATTCACAAGGGTTTTAGAGCAAACCTTGGGATTTGGGGTGTCTGTTGCAAACCCCCAGCAACTGTAATCAAGGACTGTTTAAAAGTCTCAGTTCTCAGTTAAAATTAATAGAATTATGCTAACAAGAAATGTATTTAGGGAGATCTTAATTGCAGGGAAAACTCTGGAAACAAGTCAAAGACCTTGTATGGCTTAGGCATTATCAACCTGAAAAAAACTCCTCCAATTAGTTGGTTTTTGGAAGGAGTCTTAGCAATTTTGGGGATCAAGACTCAAAGCTCAAGGCTGACAGTGCAGGATGCTGCATAACACCCGAACAGGGAGTAAAAGAGCCTGACAACTCAAAGTGTCATGGATCACACCGGGTTGGGTAGTGGCTGGCTTGGGTCTCATTTAAGCCCCTAGACACACTGAGGACTCTCAGGAGTGGTGCTAGCCACTGTTGTACAGCTCTGGGCATAGAGAAACTGTGGGCTGGAAGGTAATAATTGGTGATGCTGGTCCCTGGCACCCTATTCTACAAGAGAGGGATGCACATCTCTGCATGTGCTAATGAAGGTGGTGGGAACAAGGCTGTACAGATGCAGACTGGCTGTGCCTGTGGATATGTGTGGCGCTGTCTCATTCTGGGAACAGCTTGAAAGACAGTATTTGACTTCCACGCTGCCAGGACACAGAAAAAAATGCTTTTTAAAATTTATTTGGTCCTTGCTTTAACTGAGAGGTCATGTACTGTGTGCAGCGCTGTGGAAAACTCAGCTTAAGAGCCAGAGGAGGAGTTGCTGTCTCTGTGGTGTCCTCATGGGACTGTGTAGGATCTCCTCAGGCTGCTGCAGACATGTCCCAAGTTGCCACTTGGACCAGTGACTCAAGGGAATGTGCTCCTTGAGTCCATTTGTGATACATTTCATAGTATTGCCTTGGTCCCACTGGCTGCTTGTGTGAATGTGCTGTTCCCAGTGTGAGTTTTAATACTTCTCATGTATTAATACATCTCCAGAAGGAAGGGCAAACTGCATGTGTGAGTCTGGGCCTGTACCAAGCTTTTAAGGCAGTTGTGGTCCTGCCTGGTCCCAGGCTGAGCTTTCTGATGGTGTGGCACTGAGGAGCAGAGTAGAAATAGAGGGCTTCTGAGTGGGTGCAAGGCTGGGACCCGTCTGACTCATTTTGTTTGCAATCAGGTGAAGGGGTGATGTGTCAGAGCAAGCTGAGAGCTTGGGGAGGAAACAAATGGCTCACATAGATAAGTGCTGGCTGGGGAGCCCATCAGGAACCTGTTCCCTTGCAAAGGAAAGATCTTTCCTGGAGCTTGTTGCATTTCTGTAGGCTCTGACTGACTTCTGCCTCCTTGCCTCCTTCTCATCCCCAAAGGACAGAGACTAAAGGAGTGCCTGCTATTGCTGCAAGAGCTTGAGGATGTGGTAGGAAGTGGCTGGTCTCTGCTACCTAATTAACAGCATGGCTGAGTGCTGGGAAACAAAGGCTCCGGTTTCTCCACTCTTCATCCTTCTTCCCTTCCTTCCTAGCCCCTAAAAGAAACCGCCCTACTGATACCATGGGATGTTTCCATAGATACCTCTGGGGGTGCATGGGTGTGGAGGGGCTGTCTTGCTGTGGGCAGTGGGATGAGGATGGTGATGGTGTGCTTTATTCCAGACTTGGATCAAGCAGTCCAGGGAAGGCGTGGCTGGAGGAACAGGAATGCATATCTTCTGCTTGGGCTATTTCCAGCTGCAGCTGTCTCAAAGCTCTGCAGACTGCCCTTCTGCCTCCTTTGGGGAAAACCTGCCTGTGTTGACCCATTTGGGCATGGAGCAAGCAGAACTGGCCAGAGATGCCTGCTGCAAGAAAGGCTTTGCCTGTTCCATGTTCCAAAGGCAGCACCAATCAACTGGGATTGTGGCACCAGTGATCAGTGGGGCCGGTGCACTTGGCTGAGGGGCTGAGAGCTGCAGGGGCTCTGCTGAGGAGGGATTCTCTGCATCTCGGGGAGCTCTCACACCTACATCCTCTGATCAGACCCACTCAGTGAAAGTCATGATGGCAGGCAGAGGGACACCAGGGTGTTTGAACTGCATTCTGTACTCCAG
Organism: Thryothorus ludovicianus; assembly: GCA_013397245.1. NCBI lineage: Eukaryota > Metazoa > Chordata > Aves > Passeriformes > Certhiidae > Thryothorus > Thryothorus ludovicianus. The sequence goes on along the minus strand of VZTB01006369.1, from coordinate 639,479 downwards.
AGAGACTTGCTTTATGGCTGTGCAGAATTAGTCTGTGCTTTCTAGGCCACCTTTGAAAAGTGGCTGAAAATTTGATTTCCATAGCCTAAAAACTGAGCTCTGTGTTTGGCTCCTTAAAAGACAGGCAAGGACTAGAAATCTCCTGTGACCTGAGAGCCCGGCCAAGCTCTGAATGGCTCAGTGAGAGTGGAAATAGGCTTTGCAGTTTGCTTTTTCCACAGTCAAGTTTACTGCTGTTGTTCCCCCAGTTTGTGTGCAAGTGCCACCCTGAGGAGGTTCCCAGCTCCTTTCTTCTGCCTGAAGCTGCTAGGGCAGAAAAGATCCTTTTCCAGGGCTGGATTGGGAAGGACTGGAGTGGTGACTGTCAAGACTGGCACCTCTTTAGTGCTGTGCTTGGAAAGGGCGGGTGGGCACGAGGCCACCAAGCCCTGAAAGGAGGGATGTCTCTGGTGACGGCCACTCATTTTGCCATGCAGCCCTGAGGAGCGGGAGGCTGTGTGTCAGCCCGATGGAAGCTCTCTGCAGGTCCTCCTGCCCGAGGAGCTGGCAGTGACACATTTCTGACACAAACTGAGAGGAGATGCCGCCGTGAGATCCCGGTCATGTCAGCTGGGATCAGGTACCAAACCCAGCCGTGGCTGCAAGCAACGAAGGAAGCAGCTGCCCCAAGCGATGGTGAACATGATCCAGAGCTAATCCTGAGGCGTCTGCTCCCTGTGTGTGCCTGTGGCAAGGTGCTATCCTCAAGGTCTCCCAGCCCCACACCGTAGCTGCTCCAGGGCTCTGTGGCTCTCTGCAGAGTGGAGCTGTGGATGCCGGAGGGACGCCGGCTGAGGATGTGACGGATTCGCACTGGGCTTGCGTTGGATGACGGGTGCCGGCTCCACAGGGTGCAGGCACAAATATCTCTGGGGGATTTGCTTTCCTACAGAGCCTATTGCTCTCACAGGAAGATGGAAAAATTTGGGTCCTAAAGGAATGAAAAGTGCCTGCACTTTGAAGGCAGACATCCCAGGAACCATAGAGAAAAAAAGACACCCACTGATTTTTTTTTTTTTTCTCTCCCTGTTTCTGTCTGCCTATCAGCCTGTCAACCAGCTAGATGCTAATCCACAGCAGCAGCAGCACAAATAAAGCTAGGCTAGAGGGATGCTAATTTATGCCTGGATTTCATGCTTTGTTTTACTTCCCCACTTTATTGGACAGAGTAGGCTTTGTGAGTGACGTAAAATGTTGCGTGTGCTCTCCCTATGGCAGGTTCCTGCACATGCAGCAGGAGAAGTTCATTTCTCTGTAGCCCCTGCAGCCTTGCACACGCCTTTCTCTGCTTCCCCTGGATCATTTTGGGGGGGGGGTCATTTCTGATAAACTCCCCTCTGATGAGGACTCACTCTAAGTTTTGTTGCACTCTGTGTGAAACCCAGGGATGTGTTTCCAGTCTCATCATGTCTTCTCTCATGGTGCCAGCATTTATGCATCTAAACTGTAATTTTTTATGCTCTTGCTGGGTAACCAGACTACAGCCTCGGCAATTTGCATGAATAAATGTCATGTAAAATCATCTGCTCGTGGGTAGTGGCCAGCCGAAAAGTTATGTTGTGAGGCAATCTGTTCTGAGTGATCTGTTTAATGAGATCTTGAGATTTACAGCTCTCAATGTCCATGGGGAAAAGCATGTAAGGATTTAAGATCACAGTCATGAGGTGACTTTACCTGTGTGGTACATGTAGGGTGAGCAGTTCTATTACTTGTTGCTTGGGAAACTCAGTGTGTTAAACTGTGCTGTTGGGCAAAAGCCTTTGAAATACCCTGTCTTAAAGTAAAGGGATATGTAAAGAATAGTCAAAGAGGTCTTAATAACAGAGGGTCTTTCAGGGTTTCTTGCAAGAGTCTTGCATGGGATCCTCACTGGGACCCTAAGAGTATTGAAAAGGAAGAATCAGCCACCAGAGGCAGGGAATGGATGTGTTGGGGGGTTTGCTGAGGTTTTCAGTTCCCATTAGAGGCAAAGGGTAGGAGATGCCCAAATACCATTGAATCTCTGTGCTTGCCAGGCTGGTACTGACTGTTCCCTGCAGCCAAGGCTCCGTGAGCAAAGCAGCAAATCACTGGGGAAGGAGAGAACAGGCAAGACAGAGCTGAAGGGGGCTTTGAAATGGCCACAGTGGCAGGCATCTATGAATTCCCTTGCTTTTTAAGTCAGTTTTCTCACAACTCCTGCTGGCCTCTGCAGAGCAAGTTGAGGGGAAGAGCTCAGAGGTGGGTCTTGTAGCAAGGTCTGCCCTCAGCTTCACCAGGTTAAATCCTAAGTGAGGATTTAATTGCGTTCAGTAAAAGCTGCCCAAATTTACAGCATGGAAATGAGAGCAGAATCATGAGTGTCCTTGTTTCATTTTACCATCAAATAGATTTTCTCAGCCTTGAGTTCTGCAAGCTGATCTCTGTAGGGTTTTATTTCATTCGCTGTCTTCATTGCCCTATTAAAACAACAGCTTTGTCCCCAAGTCCCTGCCTGTCACTGTGTGTCGAGTGCTTATCCCTGTGTATTGGGGCACGGGAATGTGGCAATAAAACTGCTCAGAACCACTTGTTTGGATAAAAAGCACAGATTTGCTTACTTGGCAGTAGTTTCCCTTTTTTAAGCAGAAATGTTTGCACAGGTGACCTTTGTTTTTGTCACAATGTTTGTGGGAAAGAAATCTTCTGCCTTATGTACGTTCTTGGGTTTCTGTGTGACATTCTGCCCAGCCTTGTTTAGTAATGTCCAGGAATTTCCTAGCTTTCCTCTTATGGAAGGCACACAAAGGTCTAGGGGGTGGATCTGACTGCAGGAGCAATGTCGGAGGAGCAGAGCTACCTCTGCCCACCAAGGCAGGGCTCATGTGGGTTTGCATCACTGCTTTTCTCTTCTCTTCTCTGACTAAGCTAAAGGACAGGAATAGTTTTGTACTCCTAAGGTGCACCTGTTTGTGTAGGAGGATGTGGGATTGTGGCATTTGTCTTCGCAGCTTTCGCTGGGCTCCTCCACCAGGCTTTCTTTAGGCTGATATCTGCTCAGATTGGGGGGAACCTCTGGGCAACATTGCACCTTGCATTGCACCGGTGCCCACGTGCAAACGCCGTAGGTGTGCGGAGGTATCTGGCTTTGTGCGGGTCTCAGAGCCAGCCTCTTTGTTTTGTCTCCCTCTGGGTATCTTGTGTGGATGCATTTGCATATATGGAGAACGTTGTCATCATCTTCTCCCCCTCCCCAGCTCCCGTTCCCTCTGCCCTGCTGGCTCTTGGGCATTTCCAGCTGAATGGAGCCTGCCAAGGCCAGCCAAGCGCGGTGGGGCTGGGGGCGAGCACCCCCATCTACCCCTTCGCTATTTCCTCCCCCAGGCGTGCCTGGGGGGTGCTCAGGGCACTGGGGCATTTTTCCCTATTTTTTTTTTTTTCTCCTGGTATTTAATAACTAGCAGTAGGCAGACAGCGGGGTCCTGAAGGGAGTCTGGTCCATCCTCTGAGCCCCCAGCTCTCCCCTGCTGCTCTCCCCCTTTCTTCTCGTGCTGTAGCGAGTCTGGCAGCAGCACCAAAGAGAGCAGTCCAAACCGTGCAGCGAGGCTGCTCACTTGCTCTAAATCCACGAGGCCAGGTTTAAGCACTTTTTGTTCCTGCCTGAAAAAGCCTTGGAGTGGTTATACCAATAAATCTCTTGCTCCTCCATGAAGATGTCCTTCCCAGGACATTTTAAGTCCCTAATCCTCTCCAAGGCATCTCTGGCTCTATCTTCTCTTCTCTAACCTGTACCTGCCCCTCTGCTGCCAAAGATTTGAATGCCCTGAGCCTTCATCCCTTCAGTCTGCCAGCTCTCTGTGCATCTCTGTGCAGCCCTGCTCCCACTCCACTGTCCCGACATCCTGCTGCCCGCTTCGAACTGGGGACAAGCTGGGCCATTGGAACGGCCGGGGGCGGAAGAAGGGGGTGGAGGAGAGACGGGGCAGCTGCGAGGCTTGTGTTAGTAAACACTTCCTTGGGTTCACATTTTAATTCCTTACCCCCCTTCCACATCTTCTCCCCCATCCTTTCCCTTTTCTATATGCTCACACAATGAGACCATTGTCAAGGGGTGATTTGAATGAGGGGTCTCCGGGCATGTTCCCAGCATTGTCAAACAGAGTGGGAAAAAAACCACAACTCCAGCCTAGCCAGGAGGACCAGACCAGACTGAGACAGATGCCTAAATTAGTGACAAAGCCTTTTGAATGTCCCCCCTAGACAAGGGTTGCCTTGTGCATGCGTGCGTGTGTGTGTGCATGCTCGTGGGTGTGTATTTGTGGCTGGGTGGCAGCTTGCATGTCTCCCCATGTTAATTAGTTTTGCATGCATGTCTGATAAGGTGCCAATGAATATATTTGTACTCCTTCCATTGGTGAAAGCTGTCTCGGCGGCGGGGGAGATGCGGGGTGGTGGGGGTGTGCTCAGTGCAGCCTGGCAGCCTGGGGTAATTGAGCTGTGTGGGGCTGGGAGAAGGGGTGAGGGTTGCATCGCCAGGGCTCGGCTTCCCAGCGATGGGATCTGCTGCTTTCGTTGCAAATCATGGAGGGTTTGAAAGAGAACTGAGGCTTTTTTTGGTTCACTGGGTCTTTCTCTTCATCTTGGCTGATTATCTGGCTGAGGGTCTGTAGGCTCTTTCTTCTCCTCTGCCCTGTGTGTCTTTCTCTCAAGTCCCTTAAAAGGTGTTTATTTCCAATGGATTTGTTTCCATCTTTGTATACACACATACACATGCAATCACTCACACAAAGCCCCAGTAACAAAACCTCTGCCTCTTTCTCCAGAAAGGGAGTCAAATCTGCTACCAGTTACAAAATATGGGAGGGAAGTGAAGCGTGTGGGTGCCAGGGGTGGAGCAGTGGAAACAGGCAAATGGAAATGCAGAACAGGAGTTGGAGAGACAGAGATAACGTGCTCTATAAAGGATTTATCAACATTTGCTCAGGATAGAGTTATTAATTACCAATGCACAGAAAAGTCTTTCTACATCCCCAGCGTATGGACCAGCACATAATGTCATTCCTAGACTGCTGTTATCATTCATCCATCCATCCATCTGCATTCTGTAGGTTCACACAAGAATTCATTGTATTTGTAAGGATGTAAACATCAGTTCACATCTAATTAATTTCCCGTCTAAATTAATTTTGCATCCTTTCCCTTAAATCAACAAGACTTAAGAACCCACATACATTTCTTGAGCAGAATGGGAAGAAACTCTTGAATGGGCCAAGATGTCTTTTCTCCCTGTGGTCTCATCTGAGCAGCTACCAGATGCTGAAAGAGCAGGGATTTACATGGCACAAGGCTGCTCTGAAGCAGAGGCATTTTGGGAAGTTTACTGGAGCACAGCTTGCCTCCTGTGGAGCTTGGTAGCACTCAGCTTCATGTTAGCTCCAGTTTGCTTTTCCTTCTCTTCCATACTTGGTTTCTGGTGCAGTGAAGGAATGAAGAGCAGGAGCTGATGCACAATGGAGGGAGCCTGGGTGGGAGATGCTTGGTCCAAGCAGCAGAGCATGGGGTTGACTCCTGGTGGGCTGGCTGGGGAGGAAGGGGGAGATCATGAACAAGGTAAGGTGGCTGTTGGCATCAGCAGGGTTTGGGTTGGGTAGGGCTGATGCCTCTTCCCCACTGACTTTACAGCTGCACTGGGTTTTCCTCTGCTGCTGGGAGGGAAGCTGGGAATTCACATGGAGAGATGGTAGAGTAGCCAGGGAGCAGAAAAGCCACCTGCTTGGAGGAGAGCTGACAAGTCCCTGGTGGGGCAGAGTGGGCTGCAGGAGGAGCAGCTCTCCTTTGTGCTCAGAGAAGTCCAGGCACACAGGCAAGGCCAGGCTACACCTCCTGATTGACCTGCACGGGACATCTCTGAGGGCCAGCCCAAAGAGAGCCCCAAAATCCTCACTGCCACTCTAGCAGTAGGTACAGTGGGCAGCTCATCAGTAATGTGCAGGAAAAAAGAGATTCCCATGAAATGCAGGTCTTCCAGTTGGAGAACAAAGGCAATTTTGTGTGACTTATCAGCGGTGCCTAATTGCACAGGGTGAATAATGAGCAGCCAGAGAGGCAGCACCGCGGTCCCTCCCGTGGGCTGCAGCCGGTGGCCGCAGCTGGAAACCCCAAGTCAGTGCCAGCAGAAAGTGGGCACCCTCAGAGAGGTGCAGCCCCAGCACTCTGTGCCCGTTTCAGAGCTGTTTGGGCTCCTCCATCGCAAAGTAATTGTGTTAATCCCACATGGATGTAAGAGGGGAACCTGCTGTTGGAAAAAGTCTCTCTGCGGTTGCTCAGACCTTTCATTTACGCAGAGGGTGAATGTGTCATCCATGCCTGACCCAGATGCAAGGTGGCCTTTAATCACAAAGAAGAACCCGGCACCGAAATCCTGCAAAGGGCTTGCAGTCCCCTCCCTGTCTGGTGCCTCATCTCTAAACAGTGGCCATGCTAAGGACCCTTTCCCACTGACCCCCCACCCCTGTGCCCTCCTCTCCTGTTAGCACATCCCTATCTTTCCTTAATTCTGCTCCCAAACTCTGGGCAGGGCCTTGGAAACCGCTTTGTCAGAGCTCCTCGCCAGGTTGATCTGCTGAAGGGGTTTTTTTTGCTTTCCCCGTTGGGATGACTATTCCCACACAAGCAAAGCCTCTTAATGAATCCGTGGCAGCAAAGTAGGTAACGTGCTCACCCTGCCAAGGCTGCTTGGCACAGCTGGAGTCACGTAATCAGGCTAGGCTGCCAGCCGGGGACAGAGTGGGAAGAGTTAAACTGAGGACAGTGCAGGGACAACTAATCCCCAACAGGAAGAGTAGCAGAGACCTCCCTGTCCTTCATCATCCTCCCCCTCCATGCGTGCACTTTTCCTCCCTCTCCACCACATCCTATTCCTCTCCCACATCCTCCCTTTACTTATTTCTTCTTCCGTCTTTCTCACCCTCCTCTTCTCCGTTGCTTTCTCACTCCTCCCCCGTGGTTTCCCTCCTGCCCCCCCCATCACCAGCCCAGTCTCCTCTCACATGCTCTGTCATGTCTCCAGAGCTGGTTTTCGAGTGGGACCAAGGGACGGTGTATTTGGGCTGCGGTGGAGGTCACAGCTATATGGGGATTGTTTAAAAGAGATTTGCCCACATCCCAGCCCATGTGACCAGCCTCAGCTGCAGGTCTCTCTTTCTTAATCTGGAGATAAGCGTGATTATCCGAGGAAGGGCTGTTCGGAGCTTTGTAACTGTGACAGGGGAGCTTTCAAGTCGCACTTTGCTGGCAGAGCAGCGTTTAAAGCCGGGGAATCAGATTCCAAGCGTGGCTTTGCATCTCTTTTCTGCTGGGAGCATGGTGCAGGGCTGGCAGTGGGGATGGGAGCTTTATTAGGACTTTGCTTATGATGCGGAAAAGGAGTTAGGGGAGGGAAAAAGGGGGGAAGAAGGAGGTGAAAAAAATCCCAATTCGCCATTTCCCCCTCAGTGGTGGCATAGGAGAGACTGGCACAGATTCAAGGGGACAGGCCAGCCTGAACCCTGGTGCAGAGCAATAAGGTCCATCAAACCTGGGGTCTGGCTTGTTTTTAGCCTGGGGTTGTGTCTCCTTTTTCTGCTCTACCCCGCCTCGCTCTGTTGAGTCCTTCACACAAGAGGTCTCTGGGGCCCTGTTTGGAAATGAAATGCTGTTTTAGCAGCTCCCATGGCACAGCTTCCCTGGGAGAGATGGCAGGGCCAGCTTTGCTGCCCGATAAACACATTGGCCCCAGTGCTCAAGGCAGCCAACTCCTCATCCCTGTCCAGAGAAGTATTTGCTGGAGATGAGCCCTTGTGAGGCATCTCTGCAGCCAAGGTGGAAGTGCAGGGTCATACAGCAATTGTGTAGTTCAGTATCGTATCAGTGTCTTGTATTGTTGGAGGTTGAAATATTCAACATCTCATACAAGTGATACGGTCCCAAAAGATTTCTTTGGCCGGGACAGGCATCAAAATAGGGTTTAGTGGAAATGTTCAGCTCTGGAGCAGGTGCTGCTTTGCTTCTATTTGTAGACTAGAAACTCAGAGCAGAGACTTGTAACAGCGCTTCTTTTGATGGAGATGGGTCAAGGAGAAAGAAACCTGGATGTGAGCCAAGGGCAGGAATCTGGGGCGAGGTTGAATCAGGACGAAGTGCCAGCGCTTTGGACCGTCACTTGGGCAGGACTCACTGTTCTTGCTGTATCCTCCCTGGAAGCAGTTCAGCTTCCAGCACGGCAGCTGAGGCCAGCCTGATCCAAAGGACACCCTGAATTCCATCTGCTCTCCCCACACCACCCATTCCTAGTGGGTGGGAATTTGCAGGGAGAACACCAAACAGCCCCTTTGCCTGGGTTTGTTCGTGGAGGGGCAGTTTCTTGCCTGTGTCAGAATACCAAGGGATAGAGTACATCCCTCTTCTTCCTCTCCCATGAAGGCACGTTTTATTCTTGGATCATGCTGCCACAAGGGCCAGCCAGCCTTAAGGCAGGCCAGGACAAAGTCCTGTGCCTGAAGATTGAAATGTGTCTCTGCAGGGCAGGTAGCTCAGTGTACCTCCAGTGGTTGAAGAAGGGAAGCGGTTGCAAATGCATCATTTTGAGAGCAAGCTCTGAAACATCTCCCACGTTGCCTGCCTGTCTCCAGAGCCCCACACAGCTGCTCTGTGGGTGGAAGCTCTGTTTTTCGTGTGCCCCCGTGAACTTTATTTTTTGCTATTTTTCTTTGTATTCTGCTTAGATGAATCCTCTTCAGTGCCTACAGCTTATTCCAGGGCTTTACTGAGGACCTGGCCAACACATGTAGCCTTACTCCAGGGCATGGTTCTTGAAGAAATTAAGTGGGTACAGCATCTTTTTAGTCTAGTGACTGTAAGTCCAAACAGCCCGAATCCCCACCTGCAGCCGTGCTGTGCAGATAATGCCCGTGCCCCCATTGGAGAACAAGAGCTCCCCTTGGATCTGGCAGCGGGAACGTGGGCAGGAACATGTGGGTGTTGGCATGTGCAGGCAGGAACACGTGTATGCCAGGGCGAGCGTGCCCATCTCTGCAGGCACAGGCCCACGCCTGTCTCTGTACCAGCCCCTCTTGTGCACTGGCCTCTCATGGATCTGCCCCACACCTGCCTGAAATGAGGGTTTAGGGGCATAGGGCTGGTGGTAAATTGACCAATGGCAAATGGAGGGAAGCACGGTAGATGGGTTTAATGGAGAGATCCATTTGGGATGCAGCAAGGGAAGGTTTCCTGATGGAACAAACAGAAGGAGCTAGAAAAGGGAGCAGTGTGGTAGATAGGGGTGTGAGATCAAAGGCTGTGACAGGGCCAAGAGAGATGAGAGGTGGGAGCCAGGAGCAGTTTGTGTTCCTGGGTGTTGAGCAATGCTGAGGAGAGTGAAGGAAAGACACTGACTGCTCTGAACAAAAGCCACTGAATGGGGAGATGGGAATGGCATGGAGGGGACAAAGCAGGAGTCACAGAGCAACAAGCACCAAGCATGGGTGTGGGTGGCTTTCCTTGCTGGGTGAAAGATGGGCTGAAGAAGGGGGCTTGCACCCAGTGAGGATGTGCAAGGTGGTCGTGGCCCATGACAGGGAGCCAGCAAAATGCCACAAGTTCAGGGCGCAGAGTGGCTTTGGGAAAAAGAAGCTGTCACAGTGACAAAGTAGATGATTTCCCCAAAGGTGGCCAGTGTTTCCAGAATAGTGAAAAGGAGCTCTACACCTGGGATGGGAAGAGCCGAGTCATTTCTCCAATTCTTCATTGGCCATGTTAGGCCAGTGCTGGGGTTTGAGCACAATCTGGGCAGTAACACAAGCCTGGACTGGAAGGCATGCGCAGCATCCCTGAGCCATACTGGGTCTGCAGCTCACCCTGCAGCACCAGGACTCTGCAGGGTCCAAGGGGAAGGGAACAGCTCTGGCAGTTGAATTCAGATGCTCCTTTCACTCACCCAAGCATCCACCTTCACTACACAGGCAGCTGAGTCCAAAAGGGCAGTTTGGGCCCTTGCTATTGCTGCTGATCAGAGCCTTTTCTTACAATGCCCTGGCACCTCCTTGCATGAGTCTGATTTTTGTGATTGATGACAAGCAAAACTCTTGTCCAGAAGACCATAATGTTTGCTTGCAACCTCGCTGCTGTAGTAACAAAGGTCCTCAGGACACGTCTGAAGTAGGTCATCACAGACCCCATTTTTCTGTGTCTCTCGATGCAGCACAACTGCAGAAACACAATGCACCCACCACAGTCCACCTGGGCATCGCCCTGGCACAGCCCAGACCCTCTCAGGGAAGGGCAAGCTGGAGAACTGCCCTCCAGTGACAGCACCCAAGGGTACAAAGGGCTGTCCTGCACCTGGTCACAGGAAACTTCTGTTCCTCATAAAGCCCCAGTGCCAGCTAATGGTGTTCCCCAAGTCAGGGCTCCCTTCCAGCCTCCTGTTTCCCCATCCCCCACCTCCTTGCTGCCTCCCTCCCCCCTTTCCCCCGGTGCCTCTCCTCCTGCTTTGCATAATTTTCCATTTTCAGTGTCCCCTTTTCTTTTTCTCCTCTCCATATGGTGCGTCCCCCTCTCTGCCTGGCGCAGGAGCCATCCTTAACAAGCTCGGCAAAGCCCTCTCTCAGGGACTGCACATGAAAGATGCTCTGTAAAAACAGAGGCTGGGATGGAGCTCCCCCTTTTTTCCCCCTTGATTTATATGGGGCTGGGATGTGGGAACGTTTCTGGGTCGCATTTTAGAGCCGCCGGGTGCTTGTGCCTGTTCTCTCCAGCCATTCAGTGCAGACCCCTAAGGCCAGCTTGTCCCCAGCCTTTGATCTGCAATGCAGAAAGAGCATCCAGGGCGAGTTTGTGCCTCTCATCCAACCCCTGCCCTCATTTTGGCTGGCAGGGGAGGATGCCCTGTCCCACCACACCGGGGAGAGGCCATGTCCTTTCCTCTCAGTGTCCGGTGGCCTTTTCCAGCTGGCTACTTTGGGTCCTTCCTACATCCCTGGTACCATGAGGGCCTTCAGGCTTGTGAGGTCCAAGGCACTGGGTCATGGTGAAGCAGCAGGTCGTGGGATTTGGGATACACAGCGACTCTGCATGTCTAACCCAGCCCTGCCCCTCTCCAGCTCCACTGCAGATACGGGCCAGTGAGCACCCAGGGGTGCGTGGAGGGTGCTGGGGCTGAGCAAAGGGTGCTGGGGCTGGCAACGCCTGCCCAGCATTTGATGGGTTAAGCCAGTCTCTAGCTAATTTCTCCCAGCGGCTCCCCTCCTCCTCCTCGTACTTCTGTATGCAGCAGGCAGGGCCTCAGCGCAGGTTCCTGCACTGAGCTGTTGCCAGGGGAGTAGTTAGGCGAGTCTGAGCTATGTGGGGAAAAGGCCCGGGCTGTCAAAGTGTCTGAGATGAACCATAGCCCGGTCCCCCTGCAGCTGGGCCCAAGCATGCATCAGCCCTTGTTTGGAGCCTGGGAATGGCAAAGCCCAGGGAGGTTCAAGGGCAAACTTGCTATTCATTAGTCAGGGGTCCTTGACGTTCCCACTCTCTGTCTCCCTTCTTCTTCTTCTTCTTCTCTTTTCTGTCCCTCTTTTGACAGATTCCTGGGTGCTTTTGGGGAAAACTCCCCTCCTCCTCCTCTCCCCAGCAAAAAGCCCTCCACATAAACTTCCCCAGCAGACAAGGCAGGAGGACAATAACGTCAGGGCCACGATGCAAACGAGAGCCAGCGGAGCAGCCGCATCCCCCGGGTGTCCTTTCTCCCCGGCCCTTCCCGCGCTGCTGCGGGAGGCTCAGCCGACGCATTCATTTCGCTCATCTTGCCCATCGCCGATGTTTTATTATCTTGATGCTTGCAGGAAATTGTAACTTGAGATAAGGAAAATGTCAGGCGCCTTCTCCTCTCTCCTGTAGCCCAAAGCACCGAGAAGTTGCTCCGTAGGAAATGTAAATGCTTGCCCAGGTGCAGAGGATGAGCACGAGATGGAGGGAGCCTCGAGAGGCCGTGCGAGCATCTCCGTCAGGAGATAAAACTCGCGGCGTAGGCGTAACACGGAGCCTCCCTCCCGCCCCGCTGAACAGAATATTTCATAGCTCTTAGAAGCCGAAGCTCCCTTGTAATTATCCAAAGCAAACAGCACGTGTTATTAGTTTAAAATGATTTTTTTTTCCCCCTCCCCGGGCCCCTGGAGCAGAATGGAGGTGTAATTGTGCTAAGGAGTTAGCAGGGGAGAGCACAGCTTTTGGTCACATTCAAGTTGGAGGGCTTGAGCCAGGGAGGCTGGTATGAAAGGCTGGTATTTGCATAAGCAGCGTGCATCCCCACAAAAAAGAAAGATATCAGGGGCTTGCAAAATTCAATCAAGG
>VZTB01006369.1:606049-616636 GCA_013397245.1 Thryothorus ludovicianus | reverse complement strand
CCTGCCCCAGAATATTTCACCGTCGGGCAGAGGGAAGGGAGGGGGGGAGACGGCTTAAATCCACCCCCCCCAAGCCCCTCGGGCTCTAATCTCCCATGCATCGTTACAACTGTCCGCAACGAGGCGGGGGAGGCCGGGCTGCAATTAGCTATAGAGCCGCTCGCCTTGCAAACAGAGGGGCTCGGATTATTGCAAATTCATTTCTATTTTCCAGGCCAGCGCTTGTATTCTCTGTTAGCATAAGAATAGAGCCAGGCCCTGTGAACTCCTCCGACCTACTGACCCCTCTCCCCAGAAATGAATAGCAGCACTTTCCGTCCCCCCCCCTCGCCAGCCTCTCCAGCAGACTCGAGCCACGGCCTAAATTCCTAATCAGGGTAATTTAATATATCTTAAGCCCCTGGCTGCTTTATTTTCACTCCTTTTTTTTAGTTTGTTTTAGGCATTCACTGGCTCTCACCCCGTCATTAGAGATCCTTATTTGACGGATATAAGAAGCTGTTATGAGACTACAAGTCTCTTTTTATCTTCTAAATAAGCTGTGCTTCCCCGTAATTAGAATGGTGTTCCCAGCCTTTGAGGCCTTTCAGGGCCGCCTAACAAAAAACTTGCAGGAGCTGAATAATCCCGAAGTACAGACTCCCCGGCCCAAGCAAAGAGCCGGGACAGAGAGCCGCGCCGGGCGGAGCAGGGGGGTGGGCGGCGGCGGGGGCACCCACGCGTGGGCAGCCTCGGCTCCGCCCGCAAGTGTGCAAGGGCGGCCCTGCCCGCACCCCCGAGGCACTGGGGGTTCGGTGGGACCGGGACAACCTCTCGTCCTTTGTTTGGGGATCTACTCCTCCCGTCTCCACCCTTCTGTGAAGGTCTCGCCCCCTCCCACAGCCGCACTTGCGACAGCGTGACCCAACCCCACGGGACAGTCCCGGCGCCTGGCTCTACCCCGGCCCTCCACGGCCCCGCGGGTGTTCTCCCCTCCCGAGCCGGGGATGCGACCCTAGAGCGCCCGGCGGGGCTGAGGGGGGACCCGGAGAGGCCCCGGGAGCCTCGAGCCGTCGAGGGGATCCCGCCGGGGCCGCGCCGCCCGCCCGTCATTGGGCAGGGCGGGCTGACGGGCGCGCCCGGGGCTGGCGGATTGGTTGGCGGGGCGACCGGGCTCGGTGTCGTCACGGCTGCTCGACGGGGCTCCCCCGGGCGCGGGGACACGGCGGGCGATGGGCGCGGGGGCCCGGACCCCTCCCGTGAGCGGCCCTGCAGAGCGCCGTGCCGCGAGAGTGCCGTGTCTCTGAATATAGATATACATAGGTGTGCGAAATAGATGTGGAAACGCCGGGAAAGTGGCTTTGGGATAATTAGCCTTCTTGATGTGGTTGGAGAGTTATCTAATCCAGAGGAGCCTAAAGGCATCATTACGGAGACAATATTTCAGGAAATCCAATTCATTGGAGCAAAAATATGACATTCATTTTGCTGGTTATGTTATTACAAATATCCTTCAAAGCCGACATTTCACACGCCCTCCCTCCCCCCAGAAAAAAAAAAGAAAAAAAAAAAAAAAAAAAAGAAAAAGAAAAGAGTGAAATAAAATAAAATAAAATGACCAGACTAAAAGCCCCAAAGCTATGGACTGGGAGCTCGGAGAAGGAGGAGGCCGACGGCAGAGGGATCAGCCCTCAGCTTCCAGGACCGTACGCAGAGAATTGGGTAGAACACGAATGTCTTTGATGCTGGAGGGACTCCCGGAGAGGGGCAGAGAGTTGCGGGGGGGGGGTTCAGATAGAAACAGCCTCAAACACCAAACATCAGCGCTGGGGCTGTCGAGGGGCCAAAGGAGCCCGCCCCATGCTCGCTTTGCGCTGGGCTGCGCGCTATTTTCAGCTCTTCCGCGGAAGAACTTGGGTGCGAGCGGCGGTCAGCTGTGGGCAGCGGGCAGAGGGCAATGGGCAGGACGGCTCTGCCTCGTACGACCAAACTCAGAGCCGAGCGGTGTAAAACCACGACGGCTTCGGGCGCGGCTTCCCCTCTTCCAGGGCTGCCCGGAGCTCCGCTGCCCAGGCATGGCAAGCGCCAGAGCCACCGGTGATTCCGGTGCCACTGGTGCCCGCCGGGGAGCAGCTGGCCGGGAAATGCTCTGCCGGGGTCTCCCTGCCGGGATCAGACCGTTTCCCACCTCTTGTGTTTAGGGCCGGGGACAGGCGCGGGGCCGCAGCCGGTGACGGGGTGGCTGTCAGTCGGTCAGAATCTTCCCAAATCCCACTCAACGAAATTTGCCCCTTGGAGCATCCCTCGCCTCCCTCCCGCCCCTCAGACCGCCGGACACCCGTCCTGCTCCACGCCGGGGCAGGGACACGCGTGGGCCTCCGCCCTCGTGCTGCGCCCCGCGCGTCTTTTGTAAAGAGACGGGCAAAACGGGGAAGGAAAATGTTATTTCCCGGCCCTGGCCGGCAGTCTCGGCGGCGAAGGCGGGCCGCCCATCCACCTTCGGCTTCCCGAGCTATGCCGGGCTCCGAGCGGCCGTCGTGGGCTCGTCCCGACGGGGAGGCGGCGGGTGTCGGTCCCGAACCGCGCCCAGCCCGGCTCCTCCAGCTGCTGCCACGTCCCCGCTCCAGCTCGCAGCCTGGTTGTTTTGTTTAATTAAACTCAATGTCAGTGTTAATTTTCCGCCTGGCCGGGCAGCCCTGCCTTTGCCGGAGCCGGAGTTTGGTTACAGATGTCAACGCGCCCCATCGGGGCTGCGCCGAGCCCGTGGAGACGCGCTGCGCCGGCCACGCGTGGCCACAGCCGCGGGTTCCTGGCTGTGGCCGTGGGCTGCGGGGCCGGGAAAGGGCAGGGGCCAGACTTCCCCGGGATCCAGTCCCGCCATTGGCGTCTAGGTCCTGCACGGGCAAAAAGGGTGGGCACTCATCGTTGTGATGTGTAAAGAGCTCTCCCTGTGCGTCTCGCGTGGATTTCCACGGAGATCGGGGTAACTGGTGACAAGCCGTCCCGGCGGGGTGGCGGCGAGATGCTGGGAAACCTGGAGGTGCATTTTGGGAGGGAGGAGATCCTTCCTGATGCTGTAGCAAAGAAGCCCCTTACCGAGGTTCATGACTGGCTCTGGAGGGCAGAGATGCTCCAGGGATAAGTGGAGGACTCCGGGCCACGCCCAACCCATTGTCAGCTCTGGAGAGGACTCCCTCCCTCTGCAGAGATGTCCCAGGCCAGGCCACAGCAAAGGACAGTGACAGAGAGGGGACACTCTCTTGCCTGCTCCTGCCCTACTTTCCGTAGAGCACTCAGCCCCAGCTTGTTCACTGCCTTTCCAGCAGCCAGCCACCTCTCTGCTCTCCCCCATTATTTTTCCAACCCCTCCAAATTTTGGTAGCTGCAGCACCCCAGGTGGCTGCCAAAGCAGCCTGTGCCAGGCATCCAGCTGGAGCCTCCGAGCCCCTCTTTCTGCAGGCTGGACTCTATTTAATTCCTCCTCAGATGGCAGCAATTGCACAGCTCCAAGATGCCTCCTTGCCCAGCCCTGCTGCCTCCCCAACCCCTGTGGGATGCCCTCAGTGAGGCAGTGACCCACATGGCACAGGGTGAGCCCACTCCTCACCTATTCTGCCCATTCTCTGGTCTGTCCTGAGTCATTCCTGACATGCCATGTGCCTCTTGACTCTTGCCAGTGCCTAGGCTAATCTTTTCAATATCCATGTCTTGGAGCACTCTTCCTCCATGGATATAGCTGTTTCCTTGCCATGTAGGTAATGGATTTCTTTTCTCTGTGCTCAACACTGAATTCCTCCTCCACTTGAGGGCCAAGTTCATTAGCACGATGAGTTCCTTTCCATAGCCCTCTACACAGTGCCAGATCTTATGTTGGAGCAGCAGTGGATATTGTCCTGTTGCTACTTCCTCCCTCCTCCCTGGCACTTCCGAAGGCTCGCACTCCTGCCTGCTGAGGGGGCTCCAGCACTGACTGCTCTGAGCTGGGAACCCCTCGGGTTTGTTATGCCACTTTGTCTCCTAACTTTTAACCGGTTATTCATTCCCCAGCTGCTTTTCAAACTTCCCTTCTCGGCAACAGGCTCGGCCTTATTTACTAAACAATCAGGTTTATTGCTGTTTCTCCCCATTCTTTGTTACCATTTCTATCTGTTTTCCCCATTAAACTCAGGACGTTGTGGTTTTCCGGACCCCCCGTAGAGCCCTTTTGGGGAAGTTGGCTATCCTCCATTCCTATTTACAAAGACCGATTCACACAGGAGGCTAAACTACAGCTACTGAAATAGCCATTTCATATTTAACTTCTTCTAAAAGCCTCGCCTAAATCCCATCTTTTCTTGCTGCTTGTTTCTGTGCACTCGATCAAGCTGTTGTGCAACCTCTCCTCCTGCTATCAGGGCCACCAGGGCATCCAGGCCCCCAAAAGACTGGGAGATTTTCTTTGAGATGATGGTAACTGTACCCAGTGTAGAAGAGGCTTCAGTGTAGGGGTTCATATCATTTTCTTCTTCCTCCATTGTCTTCTCCTGCAGATTGCAAGCCCCCAGACATCCACCTCTGGTGCTTTTAATTTGTTTGTCATCAGCAAACCATTTCTATAAATTCTCCTTGTCCTGCTTTGCTGTTTTATGCTGGTGCTGGGGAGTTCACCTTGGAGAGGAATTGAGGATGGGATTTGGGGTCTGTAGGGGGCCACAGCCATAGGGTGACTGGTAGAAAGAAGCCACCAAATGCCTGCCCCACCCTGATGGGGGGGATTTACTTCCACCACCCATTCCTAAAACTCCCCACACAAATCCCTCTCCTCTGGTGGTTGCCACAGTCCAAGCATCCCAGTCCCTTTTCCAAGACAGGCATCACATCCCAGGAGACAGAGGATGGACGAGAGTGGGCCCAAAACAGGAGAACACGGAGGGGCTGCAGAGTTGGCCAGCGCCAGTCCCTGAGGAGATCCAGCCCCCTGGCACGTGTCCATCTCCTGCCTTGATGGAGGTGCAGGTGTGAAGACGATAGAGGAGGAAAATGGGCCCTGCCTTATTGGAGCCGCTCGTAAACAAAGCCACTTGAGTGGAGAGGATTCAGAGAGCCCAACAGCCGCAGGAAACTATAATTACGTTTAAATATTGTTAGCATCATTATCTTTTATCCGCCATCAGATTAAAACAATTATGGCATTTTCAGGAATCGTCCTTGGCATTCTCTTGACCGACGTTATCTGTCAGGCAGGAAATGTGATTTTCGCTTGGAGAGGTGCCAGCCACTGTGCGGCTGGTCCCACAGCCCCTGTGATGGGAGAAGCCAGCAGCCAGGGTGAATTCCCATTTTATGGAGAAGCCCACATTCATCCCATTCCCTGTGGTCAGGCATCAGTCACTCCATCCTCATATTACTCTGAGTTTCTACCGATTTGCTTCAGGATTGCCAAACGGTGGCAAGGGGAGGCAGAGGTGGGGACACCAGCCGGTGCCATCACCTCTGCCGGTGGCTGTGGCAGCGTGCCGGAGCGGGTGGCCTTGGCAAACACGGCTCCGTGCCTGAAAGCTGTGGTGAGCAATTTACCCGAGGAACTCATTTCAGGAGATCTAGTCTAAGTTAATTAAAGATGGCTGGCTGGGGTCATCGCCTTGGCAACAATTAAGGGCAGGAAAGACGCCTCATTAGTAATAGTTTTTAACAAAAACCATAATTTTTCATATCAAGACAGTCCCGGGCATACAAGACGGGGGACAGGAGGATGCTTTCTATCTGGCTTTCTCTTTCCCCACCCTGTCTGCGGGTTAGACCAAAAGTCAGGACTGAGAGATGAGAAAACACACTGAAAGGAAAAGCCCCTCTGCAGATCCGTGTGCTGGTGAGGGTCTGGTGGCCAGTGGCCAGTGCCCGGGCAGCAGCACCAGGGCTGTCGAGAAAGGGCCACATGGATAATGGGGGTTATGCCTGGAGGGCAGCAGGTGAGATCCAGTTTCTTGGGAGGGGGAGAAGCCACGAACCGGCCATCGCTGCTGTGCAGGGGCTGCCAGCACATCCTGACCCAGGGAACATCGTGCCAGGCTGCCACTCCCAGCCACCGGCGATGGGGTTATTCCTCCAGCTGTGCCTTTGTTTTTTAATTTCCCCCTTGTACTCCAGAAATCTTAATGCCGCTGCCTACTAATGCCAGGCTGGGCAGAGCAGCTTTATTTTCTACTTAATTAACTGTCATCCAGTGATTGATCAATTAATGATGGAGCCATCATGGTAATGCTCTGGGAGCTGGTACGCCGAGGCCAGGCCGAGTCATGTGCTCGCCTTCCCACTCCTACCTGCTCCGGCGCCCGGCACGCTCCCCCCGGCACCAGGGCTGTGTCGACTTCTCTCCTGACAGCAAAGGACACTGTGACAGATGGAAAATCCCTCGCTCCCAGGAAATTTGGCCATTTACAGGGCAGCTGCATGAGGGACTGGGGACTAGTGGCTGGGGACCAGGAGTGATGCTCTTGCCCTGCCATCCCTGACTGGTGTCTGGGAGTGGCAGAGGGGCCACTTCCCTGCTGGACACAGTGCCTGCTGCTGTGTTTAAGCTCCAGCTCAAGTATTTCTGCAGCTTCTCCTTGCCTTAGTGGCATTTTGGCTGATTTTGGCCGCATGAGTGATGCTCTCACCGCCGACCAAAAGGAGTCAGGGTTAGCAGAGCCAGCAGCAGGGTGGCTCTGCTCTTGGCCTCCTCCTTCTCCTCCAAAGTTGCACACATGGCTCAAACGGGAGAGATAAATATAAACTCTGTTCAGATATCCATAGAAACAGAGCTGGAGATGGAAGACCCCATGCAGATAAAAACCTTTCTCCTTCCCACACGTTGCTATTCCCAGTATTATTCCAGAGCATTTTATAAAACCAGTAGAGCTGGGCAGGGACCAACAGAAATGACCAATAAGGTGTTAGCAGGAAAATCCCAGAATGGGGGAAACACTTTTTCTGCTGAATAATTCATCTGTTATAAAAAAAAAAAAAACACATCAGGATGGTGTTTAAGGAAGGGTGAGGCTACACCTGGAACAGCAGGGCCCGCCTGCACACACGTGCACGGGGCTGAAAGGGATGCAGCGAGAAGCGGTGTAAGTCCTGTCGCTTAATTACTGTTTCCTCTCCGCGCCGTGAAAAGTGCTGAGATGCGGATTTGACGTGCTGAAAAGCGTCTGGCATCTTGTCATGCACCAGCCCATCTCCAGCATTCAACAGCTGGAGAATAAACCTCCCCACGCACCCCCAGGTGTATCCCTGCACCCACAACATCGCCGCCTGTTTATCTACGGATCGGTCCCGATGATAACGTGTTTGTTCAGACAACTCTGACGGCTGGTGGGAAAGAAACCGAGTTGGTACCAAAGGGAACCAGCCGCTGCTCGGGGCTGCGCGTGCAGCTCCTCCTCCCCACCGGCTCCAGATTGAGTTGTTTGTCTCATTACATCCCTGCACACACATCCGCACCCACACACCGACACATATATAATCCCGTGCGTACAGCCAGGAGAAAACCTTATATAGTATTATAAACATCGTGCTATTTTTTGAATTAAAGCTCAAAAGTGTTCATTGGAGATGACACACGCAACACGTTCTAGCCCAAGAATAGGTTTGGAAGCAACTCGGGAAAATATCAATATTCTTCAGCGTTTCCTTACATCCCAAAACCAATCCAACATAATTTCTGCTATCAATAATGCATGTTTACAGAGAGAAGACATTCAAGGAGGCCCATGGCTTGAGCCCATCCTCCCTTTAGGGGTGATGTTTCTGCACTTCCCCGGGCTAGGAGAAAGATTTATTTCACCTATCCTCATGGCAAGGAAGCTGTTTGCTGAATTAACCCCCCTGGGAGTTTTTTGGGTGAAGAACAGAGCTTTTTCTCTGCCTGCTCGGTGCCTGGAGGTGCTCGGTGGTGTGAGGTGCGGTGTGCCAAGAGAAGCTTAGGCAGTCCCTGGGCTCGTGCCGGCTGCCGAGCTCCCACATGTCGTGGCCATGTGGAGCCTAGAAATAAGCTGAAATTTGGGTGGCAAGGAGGGGTTTGCAGCGTGCCAAGGTGGGGGATAAAGTGGGGAGTGGGTGGCAAAGCAAATCTCCCTCATAGTCACACAGGAGGGAGCAGAGATCTGGAGAAATTGTGAATTCATTTGGAAAAGTAATGGCTGAGCACCCTCAGCATCTTCCTGGCTTCTATCCCCATCGGCTGCACCCTGTCTGAGGCAGTGGGAGCTTGGCAGATCCTGGGGGGCTTTTGTAGGACTGACCATGGGGTGGAGGAGGAGGAGAGGCCACGGGGGAGGTGGGCTGGCTGCTCACCCACACAAAGGGGCCTGGACCAGTGGTGCCTGGCATGCCCTGACCCTGTGTGGGGCAGTCAGGAGGGCACAGACAAATTGTGGCCAGCTCAAAAAGATGGTTCAAGACATAGCTGGAGCCATTTAAAACCAATTAATAACTGTAAACTGTCCTGGCCCTTGCTGTTCATTAGGCAACCACAAAGAAACTTTATTTTTGAGTTGCAAGTCCTCTTTATTTTTCCAGAGAGAAACTTTTTAAATATGTAATTGGCTCTGGGAACCAGGACCCAAAGGGGTTGCAAAAGCAAGGGAAGCAATTGCCTTAATCAGTCCAAGATCTCTGATTTATTTATGTATTTATTTCGATTTCAAAGCAGTGCTGCTCATCATATCAGAGCCTTTAGAAGCACAATTATTCTCTCGACAGAAGCGCTAACCTAGGCTGCGATTATTTGCCTTTCTGAAAGGCAGCGGTTCCCCGTCAGCCGCCCTTCCCACGAACGCAGTCCCGCTCCCGCATCTCTCCGAGCGATTTTAGCATCTGAGAAACATTCCCCCCAGCCTTCCCATAGCCACAGCCCGCCTGAACACCCAGCCTTTCTGCCGAGCTTCCCAGCTTCAAAGAGTGGGGCGAGCGTTCACTAAATAATGATTCTTTATTCCTGTTCTTTGGCTGCTTTTCAAGCGGTGGTCGGGAAATGCGCTCACGTCTTTATGGCTTGTAAAAGACACTCCAGGTCACAGGTGGAAGGAGCTGGGCAGACTCAGCCCCAGGTGGGTTTTGGACCACGGGGATTTGCTTGTGTTTCACCCCTGAGAAAATCTGTATTTCCAGGCTGTGCCTGGAGCTGGGTTCAGGATGGGATCGGGGTGGAATTCAGAGGCGATGCTCTGCTGGCCTGCAGAGACAGAGGGTGTTCCAGCAGCGGAAGGGAACAAGTGGAAAGGCAGGGAAAGAGAGAGTTGTCCTTTGAAAAGAAACCTTTTTGAAGCTGCAGTGGGATGCCCGGGGTTGTGTCAATGTCCCGAGCCCCGGATACCCACCATGGGAACACCCATCCACAGGGTGAATGGGCAGCTCAGGGCTCGGGATGGGCAGGCTGTCTCCTTCGAGATCTAGGGAGCCATTGGGGTGGATGCTACCCTGCTCCCTCCACCAGCTGCAAATTTTGCCCCACAAAGAGACAAATCCCTTTTCAGTGACTGCCCTGCAAGGATCCCCATCTCGTGGGGCTCAGCAGCCACATCCCTGGAAGGTTCCCATGGCGAGCAGCGATACAATGCCGCGTCCCCAAGCCACCACGGGGCTCCTCCGCAGCAGCACGAGCCATCCGTGGGCTCGGGAGAAATCCTCGCGTGTTGTTTCCCCCCCCAACCCCATCCCTGCAATGCATATTTTGCGAAGGTTTAATTGGCAGCAATTATTAACTAGCACAGACCCTGGAAACCTGCCAGTCAGGAAAATAATGAACCATTTTAATACACATTCAGCCCGTAAACAAATGTGGCTGCCAGAGCCATTGCGGCCGCCTGGCACTGGGAGAGGCAGCACAGAAGATCAGCAGGGAGATCCAGGGCAGCCCCACTGTCCTTCTGGCACTGGGCAAAGAATCTGTGTCCCCAAAGCCACCCGGTGTCCCTGCGGGAAAGGCCTCACCATTCCCTGAGGGCACTCCATGGGACCCTAACACTGCCCTGAAACAGCAGCATCAGTAAAGGAATGGAACCAAGCCCATGCAGATTTAAGGTGTAGATTTGGGCTTTGGGATAGTTTTGGTGGGTGGAATTGGGTCTGTGCTTTGGGAAGTGGGCACAGGAGATCCCCAAGACTGAATCCTGCAGAGCATCCTTGCTCTCTGCCTTGCTCTCCCTCTCTCCCACGAGCCCAACTGGGGTCCTGGCCTCTCCACCCCGACTTGCACAGTCACAGTCACAGGGAACAAACCCACTCTCCCCTGGCAGGTACCTCCTTTATCTGCCAACAGGCTCCCCCCAGAAAGGTTTCCAGGGCTTTCAGACAGTGGGCAAACAGCCTCCTCTGCCTGCTGCAGGCAGGAGAATGAGACGTTGTGTCCCCGGAACATCCCCGGGGCACTGGCATCCCCCAGCACCCCTCAGACCCCCCCTGGCATCCAGCTCAAAAAGGCAGAACTCCCCTGCTAAAAAGAAATATGTGGGACACAGGCTTGAAATTTTTCACTCAGGGAAATATTTCTACAAAGAAACTGCTTTAGGTTTACTCTACAAGGGTTACATTTTTCCATGTTATTTTTTAATTTTCTCTCTCTCTTTCTCTTTTTTTTTTTTTCTT
>VZTB01006369.1:570205-605877 GCA_013397245.1 Thryothorus ludovicianus | reverse complement strand
TTTTTTTTTTTTTATGAACTCACTCCCAGAATGGTGAAAAATCTCTCAAATCTAGATCATGAAAGTGTCATGAATTGTTTTCCTGATTTTTTAAATGTTCCTGACAAATAATTATTCTGTATCTGAAAGGAGATTAAAATAATCTTCGTTTTACATGTAGCTCACAGAAGCATATTTTACCATTGGAAAATAAAGCTAAATTGTATAAAATAGAGAGACTTAAAATATATAAATTAGTAAAAAGGTGGAATCAGCTCTTTCCTCAGGTTCATGTGTGTAAAAAGGCATTTTTTATATCTTGCCTGAGCTAAGACTATTGCTGCCTGCTTTCAGAAGTGGTTTCTTCCCTTGAATTAAGTACCAAGGTAGTAAAGATACAGTATTTATAAGACAAAAAATAAAGCAGGCACAATTTATTAAACAGCTACAATGTGACAATAAATAATTTTAATGTCAATCAAAATCGGATTATTGTCACTGAAATTTGGATTGAAAAGATAAAAGCCTGAAAGGGAGAATTGAAATCCAACACTGGAGACGATTCCAATATCTTTGTTCCTTGCAATAAATATTTTGGGTGAGAGTTTAAACTAGCTCATTCTTAATTTGGGGGAAAAAAGGTTGAGTGTGATAGACTTTGAAGAAATATACTAAGAAAATATATTCATATTTGAGATTGGTGAGAAGACCTTTCTTTTCTTTTTGTGAGAAACAAAACAATTTTATTTTATTTTATTTTATTTTATTAAAAAAAAAAACAAAACTGCTTGGGTTTGAATTGTTCAGTCCAGGCAGTGACAGGAGAGGGACGCTTTTCTTGACCCAGTGCATGTTCCCTTTCCTTCCTCTTATTTTGGAAAACCCAAACGCAGCAACCCCTTGAATTAAAATCGGCCAAAGCCGCCGATGATTTGGGAAGTAATTTTTGGTGCAGCTGCACTCCAAAGGCCCAGGGAGCCCCGGCTGCTGTGGGGTGGCTCTGCTGCTCCCCTGCCTGCCGTGCTGGGACCTTGGGGACGAAGGCTCCCTCCCAAAACCCTCGCTGAAACGTTCCCCTTTGCTCCCAGGGATATTCAGAGGGGTAGCATGCGCATCCAGAGTGAAAAGAATCTTTTTCAAGGTGGTAAAAATCCCCAGTAATTCCTCTGGTGGGGAGCAGGGCATGTGGGAGAGTGGAGTCCAAAGACAGAGCTCTAGGAAAAGCATCCTCATCACCTATTTTTTAACCCCGAAATGAGGATGATGGGGATGGGGTGCAGGCAGGGCTTCTGGCCTCTGCTCGATTCTGCCAAGGGGATGAGATCCTCTGGGCAGGAGAAGGGTCCTTTCTTAATCCCCTTCTCGACAGCATTGCCCAGCTGCCCACCGGCCTCCTTGGCACCGAGTTCAAACCGTGCCTGAACCGGCAAATATTCAACTGGAGTGGCCGAGGCAGAAACACTCCGTGTGTCTCTAGGGCAACGTGTTTGTTCTGCATCCCAGTAATGCCCAATCCCTCCTTGAGACAAAGCTCCCGATTGTTTTTACAGGGATTTAGGTGCATGGCATAAATAAATACATACACCAATTTATATACGTTTAAAGGTGGGTACGTGCACACCAAATTAATACTCAATACTGGTTGAAACCCAGGGTGTCAGAACATGCACGGATGGAGATGTGGGCTAGGAGTGGCATGTCTAAGTTTGTCCCCAGAGCAGCTGATGGATGGACAAGGAGGAACCGGCGGGGGCCGGGTGGTTTTAATCAGCGTGTGTGTGTGACAATAGTTGGGTGAAGAAGAGGACCTGACACCGGCATCCTTGATTTGTTATAAATCACACACATAAAAATGGGGGGGGGAGAAATTAAATCTTGGGGATCTCAGTGCTTTTAGTGCCAACTCAATCCCCAAGCTGGAACAAAGCTTTGCCAGCCCTGAAATAAATGATGCTTCACCTAATGGCTCTCATCCCTTCCCCACTGCCTCCAACCAGGCAGCTTTGGGGTTTTAACGATGCCGACGTGATAAGAAGCAACGTCTGGGCCTGGTGCTGATTTTTGCCAGCAAAGGTAGCCCTGCCAGGTGGGGTGGAGGCCCTGGGGGACTCGTGGTGGGGGGGGAGGCTCGTCCTCATGTCCCCAGGTCCCTGCTCGGCCGTGGCTTCGCTGATGCTCCGCAGCCGCCGGGCTCCTCTCTCTGCTCAATTGCACAGCGCGCAAATGGAATCGCTCTCCTCGCTGTGTTTGTGGCCACGGGAGTGGAAGAATTACATTGGGCTGAAAATAGTATTTACTTTTACTGATTGAAAAATAGATGTTAGGAAAAAAAAATAAAAAAAAAAAAAAGCAAAAGCAGGAATTGAAACTATAATTACAACAAACCATATGTAAACTCCCAGGTAAACACTGATTATACTGTGTCATTTCAGCCAGACTTTATTAGCGAGGGAAGAAGGGAATCTTCTTTCTCTCTCCGCCCGCGGCGGATGCAGCAAGCAGGATCCCACTGCCTGCCATTGCAGAGCACTTTTCACCCTAAAAAATCTCAGGTTTGTGGCCTGATGCTGTATAGCTCCCATCAGCTCCAGTTCAGAGGTGAGCCGTGCCATTCCCCTTGTGTGGCTGCACACTGGGTCTCTCAGGGTGCTGCCGTGGGTGCTGTGGATCTGAGCTGCTCCCTGGCATATCCTCTTCTTTGGGGAGGGGTAGGGACTGGAGTGTGCAAGGGGAAGAGAGACTCAGAGTATGGGACCCATCCTGCTCACTCCTACAGCGTGTCGGGATGGGATGGGATGGGATGGGATGGGATGGGATGGGATGGGATGGGATGGGATGGGATGGGATGGGATGGGATGGGATGGGATGGGATGGGATGGGATGGGATGGGATGGGATGGGATGGGATGGGATGGGATGGGATGCCCCAGTTGCAGCATCCTCTTTCTCTCGGGCAGTTCACAAGCCCAGCTGCGGGAGGACAGGGCAGGAGAAAAGCTGGAGGAGATGGATGGCTGTAGCCTTGCCAGGCTCCTTGCTCCCTGGCAATGTAGCCAGATCCCCTTTGTTGGGGAGCTGCATCCCCAGAGCCAAGCACCCCAAATGCAGGAGGGAAGCAGGGTTCCTGGACATCTGTGTTTCACAGCAGACCCCTCACTCACTGTCACGGCACAAGGTCCTACAAAGCCTCCAAAATCTCTCCTCCCTGCCGAATCTGGTGGAGACAGAGCAATGCCATCATGATATGCCAGTCTCCACTGTGTCACCCTCAGGACACCTCAGAGCAGATCACAGCATCCCCTCCTCTGCCCCGCAGTGCGAGGGTCACCCGGCAGCACGGCCCCCTTCGGATAGATATTTGGGGGGCTCTGGCCGCAGTTTCCTTGCGGGGTGCATGAGGGGAGATGGGAACGGAGGGGAAGAAGGAAACCACGAGGAACGAGAGTAACGGCAGGTATCCTTACACAACGGGGCTGAGGGCTCGGCGGCCTTACAGCTTTGCCATAGTGGCACCCTGTGGCAAAACGCATTACTACAGCCGGCAGGGACTCCGGAGGGGGACACGGCCTGGGGGGCCCTCGCCCTGGGGGCTCACACCCCGCGGGGACACACTACTCCCCCACGCACGCAGGGATGGGATGCCGGGGGCTGAACAGCCGGTGGTTCCCTCCACCGTGACATCCCAGTCCCCCGTGGCGGGTACCACCCATCTCCATGGGGTCAGCCAGGATGCTCATGCAGCCCAGACATCCCCCGGGACGGTGCTGGAGTGCTGGCGGGCTCGCTGACCGTCGCACGCTTGCTCGCTTAGGGCGCTCCGGTGTCACCCGTGCGGCGTGGGCTGTGTGGTGATGTGGAGCGGGCTGTGTGTGTGTGTGTGTGTGTGTGTGTGTGTGTGTGTTGGTTTTCTCCTCCCGGAGCAGACCCGGAGTGACGGAGCGAGCTCTTTGTCTGCCTTCGCCTGCCTGTCACGGCTCCCGGCGTTTCCCAGCCACCTTGCACGGCGCGCAGCCACTTTGGCAGGAGCTGCCTCGGAATTTTAATGCGGCTGATTAACGCGCCACGGTGTAATCGTGGAGCCAGCCGTACCCCTTCCCTAGCCGTGCCTTTTGGGGGAATAAATAACCCAGCCCAACCAGGCACCCCCACTCACGGTGCCTCATCCTATTCCGAACTGCACTAGAGAATGGGACCGAACTGCGGGCAAGGGGTGATCCCAAAGGAAAAGATCCCGATGTCTGTCCTATGTCAGCCCAGAAAGCTGAGGAGTGTAACAGAGATGCCTCTGCCATCCTGGCACACGGGTGACAGAGATGGTTTGGGAGCTGGCACAGGGATGTGTCAGGGGTTGTGGCACTTCATGACACGACTAGAAGTTTTGGGAAGGGTCACCTCTCCCTCTGGGAACAAGGGTGAGCAGCAGGAAACTCCAGGCAGAAAGAGAGATGGTGAAGGGGGAGAGGGTGGAGAGGAAGTCTGTATGCAGAGCAGAGAGAAGATGGGTGAGATCTCTGTGCCACCCAGGAGATGATGAGGGGGAGTTATTGACACAGAGGACACATTGCTAAATTTTCAATCTGTCCCTTTCTTAGGTGGTGTTGACAGAAGAAGATGGGTAGGAGATTTCAATAGCAGGCACACGTGTCCCAGGAGAGGAGACACCAACAGAGATGGAGCAAGAAATGAGCCTTGGACAGCTGCAGGAGAGAAATCCAAACCTTCTTTGGAAAGAAGGGTCACCTGCAGGCTGGGAGCACCTAATGAAGTACCCATCCCTCCAGATATCCCGGAGCATCAAGCAGCCATCAGGACCTGACATTGGTCCCATCAGTACTGGGGAAGGTGCAGGGCTGGGCGAGGGGCTGGGAGAGACTCTGCCCCCCTTGTCTGTGAAGCTCTTAGAGGAGAGAGGGGTGCAGGAGGAGACCCCTCCTGAACATCAGCTGCTCTGGTGGGGCTGTGCCAAACCGCCACTGCAGCCAAAAATGATACGAGGAAGATGAGACACCGAAACCCTCTGCAGCGGGGTGGGGCTGCAGGTGCCTGCCAGGCTTTGTGTGGAGATGCTCCCAGCTCCATTGGCCCTCCCTGTGGCACCCACAATTGCCATGCAGGCTGTCAAGCCGAGCCCAGCAGAGACTTGAGCAGCCAGAAAGGAAAGGAAGGAAAGCGGGGGCAGCCGAAGTGACAGGGGGCACAGCTTGGGCATCCCTGTGCTGTTCGTGTGTGAGCACTGACGTGGTGCATCTTCCTGTGACACGGACATGCCAGGCAGGATGCTCCTGGAGCAGAGTGGAGCAATGAGGGTGGGAGGTGCCACTCAGGACCCACCACACTGCTGGGAAGTGCCCACGGATAGAAGGGGAAATGTGAAAAGAGCAGGGAATCAATGAAACACAACAGCACCTAAAGTAAAGGGCTGAAGACTGAATGTCCACAAAGGTGGCTTGGGCTCAGACGGGAGAGAAGATCCATATCTGGAGCATCTCCTTCAGTGGGAGAGGATTTCAGAGGGGTTGTGAGTGCTTGAACTGGCTCAGGATTTGCCTGGGAAAGGTTAGGCTGATGTTTCTAGTGTGATTGCAACCAAGCCAGTTCTGCTGGGGATGGCTGCAATGTTTATTCATGGTGAGGAAGGAAGGGACCAGCTGACTTTCAGATCCCCAAAAGCATACAGAGGGGGAATGGGCCCTTTCCCCTCACCATGGAAGAGGATCGTACTACTTCACCTCGGGGCTTTTCAGATGTTGGCCATGTCCCAATTATTAAATGCTGAAGAAAGGGGGAATAAACCCCAATGCAACCAAGGCAGCACAACCTCCTCCCCTGCCTTAGGGCTGCCCTTACTAAAGGCTCAATTGACCCTATTTTTGGGACCTGAAAGGTGAACCCCAAATGCAGAACCAATATCCCTTTATGGGGTCTTTCTTTTCACCCTTAGACCAGAGACCACCCCCATTTCCACAGCTGCTGGGTGCAGCCTCTTGGTCCAACCATTACAGCCTTTTCTCCCAAGCAAGAGTTTGTGTGTGTGAGGCAATTTCATTTCCATGCACCTTCCCTGGTTTTCTTCGGGTCTGTGTCCCCTCTCCAGCATCCCTTTACCCTATTAATATCCTTTGACTGTCCTCACACCTGCAGACAATCTGGTCCCCAACCACCTCCACCTCCCCCCTTCCTCAAAAGCTTCCCTCAGCTGTCTTTAAGTCGTAGCTGAAATCTGTGGTATGTAGGAGGAGAAATTCAGTCTGACAGCAGTTTAAAACACCGCACTACTTGGCAGATTTAAATGCTATTTTAAATATAAGCTATGACACAACGGACAAAAATAGCATTGAAAATACCCTGTCATGTTCCATATTGCGAGGAATAGGGAAGCAGACCAGGCTAGAAAGGAGCAGAGAGAGGGGCCAGATGGAGAGGAGAGGTTATTTTGTTTGTTTTAAAGAAACTGGATAAATGTATTTTGTATGTGACTGAGTAAATGTGTTTTATAGAGCAATGAGCCAAAAAAAAAAAAATAAACCTTCTCATGAAAAATCTACATATTTTATTTGATGTAGGATCTGCCAAAGCAGGTTTTCTGCTGAGAGGATATATTTGTTATCATGTTGTTTTGGAGATGCTCAACACCAGCAGCCACCAGCTACTGAAGACCACTTGGTCTCTGTTGAGTCTTTTCCTCCCCTTTATTTATCTATATTTTAATAGGAATTTTCTCTTCTCAAAGAAAGAGAAAGCCATCCTAAAAACCTGGAAGTGAATTTTCACCTGTGACTCCCAACTGGGTGACACTGCACTGGAGGAGCTGATGAATTGCAGAGCTTGGCTGGGAGTGTCCCTGCAGGAGCAGCCCCTGGGACCAGGGAGGGATGGAGGGATGCAAGCTGAGCCACCACTGATATCCCAAGGCACGTGGGCGTGTGTCTGGAAAATCCTGGGAGCTGTCCTGACCCTGCAGCACGGCTGCTTGCTGGCATGGGTAGGAAGCATCTGGAGAATCTGGGCCCTGAAGCTGCAAGGCTGCAAGGAGAGGTTTCTTCATAATTCTTCCTGAATACAAGCACTGCTCCAAGCTACTCCCTCATCACAGCATCTTCCTCCCCACCCTTCCACACACATTGTCTTACAGGGCAGGACAAACATCTGCCCATGCTTTGAGTTTGTCTCATGGGGCTGGGTTTTGGCTCCTTCCAGTCCCCCCAGCACAGCCAGCAGTAAATCTGGTTATGAGAATGACCAGAGGAGAGTCCAAGGGATCTGGAGAGAGGCCAGAATGTGAGCAAGTCTCAGGCTCCAGCACCTTGTGACACACAGGAAATCCTGGAGATAAGGGCTGGTGTTTCACACTAGACTGTCCCTACCTGGGGACAGGGCTGGCACCCATGGCACAGAGGTGCCAGATGCCAGCTGTACCCCCAAAATGGGGCAGAATTTGAGGTTCACTCCCAGTACAGGATCTGAGCAGCTCTGTCTCTGGCTGCCTGATTGCAATAGCAACTGCCCCTCTTGTGCTGGGGTAAGGATTTAGTCCTGACAAGCCCCTGACAGCACAAGCTACCAGGGTGGCTGAGCTGTCAGTGTTCTCATGAACACCCTGGCAGGAATTCAGGGGCTCCCCAAGCCTCCTGTATCCCCTGTTAATCCAGCTGCAGCAGCTGAAACCAGGGGTGAAGACGCAGAGTGAAACATCTTTGTTAAAATCTTAAAAAGGTCTTTTTTATTTTAAACCCTACATGTTATCATAAGGGAAACGCACAATTTGAAGAGTTTAACAAAACAGTTCAATGAAGCCAGGTTAGCATTAGAAATCAAAGACTGAGATCTTTCAACCCCTTGCAAATCACCATGGCCTGGGAAAATGTGTCCTCCAGGCAGATTTCTTTGACTATCCAGCGGTGGATGTAAAAAAAGCAAAAGCTTTTTATTAGGAGAGAGAACAGCCCTGAATCTCTGCTCTCTTCTCCACCTGCTCACCTCTGGGTGCCCACTCCCAGCCGGGGGGTCATGGCTCCTCCTGACCCTCTGGCTGTGCTCACCCTTGGGATTCCTGTGGACAGCAGCTCTGTGGGCATTCTGAAAGGAACTGAGACCTTAAGCACTGCTCACATCAGGAACAGCATTGCTGCTCACAGTGCCAGAAAGTCCAGACCAGGGCACCCAACATCCACATCTTAATAAAGACTTTAAAGACTCCCAGTTGCCCCGTCTGCTGCAGGGCAGAGTAAATAGGCAGCAGTTTCAGCATGGAGTCTGGCTCCAGACACTTGTACCAAGAGGGATGTACCCACTCAGCATCTCTCAGCCCTCGTGCACCTTCCAAAAGGGGCTGTGGACCCTTCTCAACACCTCCCTGCTCATACAGAAACCAAGAGCCAGAGGGAAGCAGGAAGATCCCCGGTGAGAGGTGAAGAAAAACTCCTGCTAGGGCCAAGAGAGGCTTTGCTGTGCTACAGAGTAAGTAGCACCACTGCTGCCAGAGCTGGCACTGGGAGCTCCCCTCACCAGGTGATTTTCATGCCCCACTCAGAAAAGCAGAACCACCGCTCTGTAAAAGCAGCTCTGTTGTGCTTCTTTCTTATTTCAGATGAAAATAAAAGCATTTCAGCTTCTTTTGATCTGTCTCACTCCCTTACTGACACATTCAGGATGCTCACAAGCATTTTGGTATGGTGGGTCCCCATACCTCAGCAAGGTCCCAAGATTCCCTGGGGGATTGCATCCATGCAAGCACAATCAGCAGCAAAACAAGGGTGGGATGTGTCCCCAGCCCCCCTGCTCTTCCCTGGCTGTCACCCCTGTTGCAGTACAAGCCTCAGGGTGCAGAGTTCCTGATGCTCAGGCACTTGGCAGCTCTGGGGGCACTCCGGGCTCCTTGCCCACCTGCAGCAGGTATTGCAGGGCCGAGGCTGCTCGCTGGAGTGGTGGCATTGCAGTCCTGCCTCCTCTTACCGCCCTGCCCAGCTGCGACAGCAGCTCAGCTCCCTCCCTTGCTCTTTGTTAACCACTGAATTCATCTGACAACTCAAAGAGAGAGAGAGAGAGGGGAGAGACCCTGCGGCCCGCCGGCGCGGTTCCCCGGCTCCCCCTCTGCCCTCATTTGCAATGCTTGAGTGGGGATTTCTCTATTTACTAAGCTAACAATGTGGGTTCCCAGGGCCTGGGCTGATGATGACATCCCGGCGCTGGTGGGTGGTGGGGCCGGGGGGGCGGTGAGGGCTGGGGGGGATTGCATAATGCCGAGGCAGGCGTGGGAAACCACAGCATCTGCGAGAAAAGTCTCTGCCCGCCGCTTTGAGCATGGCTCAAAGGGCTCCCGGGGAAGCCACGGGGCAGAGGGAGCCCTGGGGACCCGGTGGCCAGGGGAGATGCTCAAACCCACGTCTCACGGCCACAGCCCTGCTGGCGCGTCCCCGCAGAGCGGCAATCGGCCCCGCTGCCACCGCCTCCGTCCCCGGAAGGGTTAAAGCGGGCTGCCACGGGTCTGCTCATTACAGGGTTAAGGGGGAGATGGCACTTGCAAATCCCTCAATTACCCGGGCCAGAAGGCTGCTCAGGAAGAGCTTTATTAACGGTTGCCGTCTTCATTAACCGCTTCTCCACAGCTGCCTAATTACGGCCGCCATTAGGCTCGCTGGGTCTCCCCACCACCGCCCTGATCCCCGGCCCCCTGATTAACCTTAATTACACCTCCATCCTCGGAACCGGGTGCTCACCTGAGCGGGGCCACGGCCAGGGGCTCAGGGCTGCCTAATTGCGGGCAACCCTGGCGGGGCGGCGCGGGGAGGGGGCCGGGGCGGCCGTGGCCAGGCGCCCGCCGCACGCCAGATGTTCGCTGCTGAAAAGGCGAGGGCTGCCCTCGCACTGAGCTAAGCGGTGGCAATGAGATCGGTAGCAGGGCATTGAGGGAGGCGGTGAAAGGGTTTCCCACCTGAGCCGATGGGGCTCTCTGCTGGGAGGAGAACGGGGCTTGCCGGCGAGGGAAGGCGAAGGGTGAGGTTCGGGAGATGCTGTGGGTGCTGCTTGTAGCCCAGAGCTCACACCTGCCAGGAGACTGAGCATCCTTGGAATGAGGTGGTTGGAGGTGGACGATCTTTAAGGTGCCTCCTAACTCAAACCTTTCTATGATGATCCTTCTGGGTTTCTCCCCAGCCTTGTTCCTTTCTAGTTAGGCTAAAGGATGTCTCCGGGGCTGGATGCTGCACACGTGGGTACCAGTGCCCGGATGCGGCTGTACCGTGCATGCCCAAGCTCAGCGTTTCAGGCAAGGCCACAGATGCTACAGAGGGTAGCAGAGATCCCACTGCCCTCCAGCTCTGTTGTCCTCGGGATGGCACCACAGCTCCAGGACAGCCCCAGTTTGATGTGCCACCCGAGCCTCCTTTCACAAAGAAGATGCTGCTGCGTTTTCTCTCTCCCTCGCTGAACAGGGCGAAGCTCAGCTCTTCAGGCACAGGGAAAATGGAGCCGCTTTCTCCCTCTCCCGTGAGATGCCCCTACCACCTTCTTCCCCCTCCTCACCACACACCTCCCTTTTGGGAGAAAAGAAAAAAAAAAAAAGATAATAAAGTTCTTATTTCCACCACATTTGCCATTTCCTGGTCTAAGTAAAGAGTGTCATAAGAGTGACAAGCTAAAAGCCACTGATTACTGTGGATTCATGGCATTTATTCTCCTCGTGAAAAGAGCAAACATCAGAAATAATGTGGTCCGGCCTGCCTCGGAGCCTAACCCTGCAATTAATCAGCATTCATGTGCAGAAGGTGCACGAGCATCTGATATGTAGAGAGGGAGTAATTAAAGGCAGATGCAATCTCTGCTTCCCGCAGGCCTGGGGAGGGTAACCACACTCCCCCCTCACCGGGGTGCAAACCCCCAAAATCACCGCTGCTCCCGCCTTTCCTCGGAACAGCCGCTCCCGCTTGCCCCGTCCGCCTTCGCTGGGCGCTCGGGAACCGGCCCCGCTCCCTGGGCCGACAGCGACTCCGCGGCGCTCGGCTGTCGGCAGTGCGAGCAGGAGGGATGGGGATACGCTATTTAGGCGAGCTTCCGATGCCTTGAACCCTGACATGGCTCGGTGACACCGCGAGGTCCCCGGAGAGGGGGATTGCTGCGGGCTGGAGCTTGCCCGGGACTATCACTGGCCTCCTCCCGCCGGGGTCTGCCCCGCTGCTCCCGCTGATCCTGTCGAGACCTTTAATCCGTGGGGGATCAGCAAATTAATCCACTAAAGCATGAAGGGCCTGAGCTGTGTTTAATCGCTCCCTTTTGTGTCAGGGGACGGCTAAATGACCATACAAGAGAAAAACCCACAGAGGGGTCAGAGGGGAGGCGGTGGGCGATTAACCCCCGTCACCTCCCTCCGGGCTGCGGCGCGGGGCGAGACGGGGCCGAGCCCGCAGCCGCCGGTCCCGGCACCAGTCGAGCCGGTGTCCCCTTGTGTCCCGCGTCACCCATCGGGGGCAGCCCCTCCGCCCGTGCCTCTCTGCAGCCCCCCAGCACGATCGGAGCTGCCCCAGCCGCGGGCAAGATGAGCCTCCCGAGGTCTCAACCTGGCTCCCAGCAGACAAGATGTTATCACGGCAATTACCCCCCGAAACATCCTTTGGGAGCTATTCTGGCCGAGGGGTCAGCGGTGCTGACAGCGGCCGAACACTCCCCTGGCTGCCGGCGGAGGAGGAGCCGTGCCGGGGGAGGCTGAGCACAAGCGTCTGCCTGCTCCGGCACAGATTGTGCCAACGCGTGGTTGAGCGCGGCGAACGCTCGCAGCCAGCACCCTTCAAAAATATCACTCGGGGAACAAATGACACCACCTCCCCCTCGCCATCCTCGCACACCAACGCCCTCGCCCAGGCAGGGGCGGCCACGCCAGCCTGGGTGCTGCGGCCCCCCGGTTTCCCTCCCTCCCATTTTCTTCAAAAGGAGAATAACCTGCAGTATATATATATATATATGTATGTATATGTATATGTATTTTTTCCTTTCTGGAAACTAATGGACTCCTTAAATAGCAAAAATTGCACCCTGTAATTAAGATCTTGCTTTTTAAATGATTAATCATTCTAACCCCTTCCAGCGGCATCCCACTTACTGCTGCTCTCATATTGAAATGCAGATCTGAGAGGGAGGGAGCCGAACAGGTCTATGGAGAGGAGCAATTAAATCTTCCAGCTGTCGCTGGTCCACCCCATCCTCCATTTTTTTTCGGGAAGCCCTGGGCGTTGTCCGCCAGGCTGGCTCTGTGCCCTGATTCACATCCCCCTTTATCATCCTCTCATCTTCATCCTCCTTCCCACCTCCACCCCTTCTTTTTTTGCTGTCTCTTCGTTTCTGGGCTCAGTGGCACTTTTTCACTGCAAATTCTGACCTTCCTTTCCCTGGAAGTGCTGTAAGCTCTCCAAAAATCTGCCTGTGCCCCTTTTGCCAGGTGAAAGGGGGGAAAGGGTGTGACTGCATGGTGACAGCAGCCTTGGAGCACCAGCAATCCCAGTTCAGCCCACAACAACCAGATGCCTGTTCAGGTCCTGCTGCTCTGCATCTCTGCATAAGTGTTTGCAGCCCTACAAGGCACCCTCCTGTCCTTCCCTTGGCTTTCCTCTGAACCACATCCTGCTGCAAAACATCAAATCCTGCAAAAGACACCCATGAACATGTGCGCCTTTCCTGCAAGGGGTTTCCACAGCCTTGGCACAGCACCTCATTCACACTTCCCCAGGACCAACTACAGATTTCTCAGGATGCTTCCTCAGGAAAACTGCTCAGCTGTGTGTAAACCATAATCAAAAGAATGTCTTCTGGCCTAAATCCATCCTGCAAATTCTCTTTGGGTTGGAGGGTATCCTTCAGGTGTTTTCCACAAGCTTGCTGGTGGTTTTTCAGACGATTTCTGTGAATCCATGAGTGGGTGGAAAAAAACTGGGGAAAATGCATTAGGTTTCAGTCCCCAGCAGTGTCAGGATAATGGTTTGGGAGGGGCAGGCTCCTTCCTAATCATCACCCAACGGGGAAGGACCTGGAATGTTCGTTTCTGTTTCAGTGCTCTGCAATAAATCCCCCTTTCTGTCAACCCTTCGAGCCAGTCCCATGGCAAGTCTGTGAGATAAATGGGACTGCAACCGCCATCCCCATGGGCCAAGGAAGAACCTGCTACTCTATTGAGTCTATTGAAAATGAACAAGAGTTTCTCCAAAAATTTGGAGAAGAGACTCTGGAGTTTCTGTGCCTCTCTGCCTGATTTTTGATTTTTCTGTTATGGAGACAGAGAGAAGACAGGGAAGTGCATGCTCATATGAGATGGGGGAGAGGGAGTGACAGGGAATAAAAGAAGTGGGGTTAAGATGGGGAGAGGATGCTCCCCAAAGAATGGAAATGAGAGGAGAACATGCTGTTCCAAGGGAGAGGAATGGAAAGGGGGTTCCTGTGCTACTGTCACCACTAAAATATTCAACTCTCCTCCCAAATGTTTCCAAAAGAGGAGATCCCCAGAAGATCTGGGGAAAAGATGGAGATTGGAGCTCCTCTGGACCATCCATCCCACAGTCACTGCATGGCACATTGGGTCAGCACAGTGCTGAGCCCCAGGCAGAGCATGGGAAGGATGCTCCAGGATGCTCCATAGTCTGAGGGAGTGAGGAGTGAGCCTCCTCCACAGCACACATCAAACAGCGAGCCCTCAGCACCTGCACTACTTCCACTCTGATTTTCAGGTTTATTCCTCATATTCTGGGTTGCAACATTCAGCTAGGACATGGCTATACAATAGGACAAGTGTCTCCCCACCAGGTACTGACCCATCCCTGGGCACAAGACAATATTGCCAATGAGGCCAAGGCGAGTTCCATCCCTCCACCCTCGGCCTCTTGGCATGGATGTATCCTAGAGGGAAGAAGGTCCTTATGTACCATGTCCTGTCTGAAGTGTGTTTTGGTCTCTGTGGTCACCAGCATATCTTTTAATGGCACGGACAACACTGACCAGGGGCTTCATTCCCCCCAGCTAGAGCTCAGAGGTCTTTTTCCCATGACAAAATGGAAACAACATCAACAGGGCACACAATAAACAACAGGGAGACACACAGAGCATGAGCTGCCCTTCCAAAAGGAATCATTCCTTGCAGTCTCCGAACTGTCCTGACACCCTCTCCCATGTAGTCTAGATGCTCCAAAACAACCATAGATCCTCCAGGATTTTAAAGCATTAAATGCCCAGATTTTTGCTGTTTTGACTTTGGTCTGGGAAAAACATAGACAACCAGGCTTGTGCAGCCAGGAGCACCACAAGGGTTAATCAGTGGGAAGCAGTGTCGGATACAGATGAGTCTTGATGGGACCAGATTCCCAGGGCACCACGAGGAAAGTCAGCAAACCCCACCAAGCTCTCTATTTATGGTTCCCTACTCCTCTGCATGGCCCCTTTCTTCCTCCTCTTTGCTTCCCTCTTTTTACTCCATGCCCTGAGTTGCAAGGCGCAGGACCCCATCCCATCCCCAAGCCCCCTCCATGCCATCATTTGCATTTTCACCAGCCTTGATTAATGCCAGAGCCTGTTTATAGAGTTACAATCTCCAAATTAGGTTGCCGAAGGCATCCCGGACCAGCCCTGGAAAAATCTTGGTGGCTGAAAGGAGCCATAACTAAGCCTCAAGCAGACGTCTTTATTCAGCTGTAATTGACGTTTAACAGACGTCTGTAACTTCGTCTGGACTTATAAAAAAACCCCGAAAAAAAGTTCTCCCCTCTCTTT
The DNA here is from genome assembly GCA_013397245.1 of Thryothorus ludovicianus. NCBI lineage: Eukaryota > Metazoa > Chordata > Aves > Passeriformes > Certhiidae > Thryothorus > Thryothorus ludovicianus. The sequence continues at coordinate 591,157 of VZTB01006369.1, read as the reverse complement.
ATGTTCCCCCCTTTTATCCAGCAGTCAAAAGTGTAAGAGCCCACCACACCGGCCCCACTCGGTCAGTGTGCAGCAGGGGCCGTGACAATAGTGGGGCTGAGACAAAGCCACAGCCCACGCTGCACACACTGGCGCCTTGTATGTCTATTTACCTCCTAGAGTGGTTTATGCTAATTTATTGGCGAGCAGCGACCACTCCTGCATACTGATGTGCCGCCACTTCTTTCTGAGCGGGGGCCCTCGTCTGCAGGGAGGCCCGTGGGGGGACCCCCTTCCCCGCCAGCAGCGCCCCAGAAAAGGATGCTGCAATGCCCAAGGCTCCCTGTGTGCTCCCAAACCATCCAAGCTCCCACTCTGATCCCATGGTGGCTCTTTATTTCGGTTTCCTTCGGACACAGGGTGCTGGCGCTGTCCCTTTGCACAGGGATGCTCCAGGCGCTGGGATCAAACAGGAAAACTGAACCCACAGCCACAGGAGCAAAGGGCATGGAAAGAAATGCTATAGATAGCTGTGGAGACAAACGGATTTTCATATAAATATATCTCCGTGGTGTTCTGCTGACATGTGTGAGTACGGAAGGGTGCTCACAAGTCAGGAAGACACTAGAAATCAGGATAAAATTATTTTCTTCTTTCCTGAGTGCTTACATTGTGTACTATTCTTTGCTGCACAATGGTTTATTTCATCTCTGGGACATGAATTCTCAGATCAGGTTTTACCCGCTAGTTCTTGAAGGCAAATTTTTCTTTCTTCCTCAGGAAGATATGGTGCTGCTCAGCCCCAGCCACGGAAAAGCCCTTGTGCTCTCCTGCAGATGATCAGACCATCAGGAGGACGGTCAAATCTCTTTGCAGACCACATCCTTCCCAAACAAGGGCTTTATAGAGCATTTCCAGTGTAGACACTACCCAGAGCTGCAGAATAAATTGGTTTTAGTGGTTCAGGATTCCCCAGAGAAAAGTGAAGCCATATGGGATGCTCCTGCTCTCATCCACAAAGCACCTTCCAGCACCTGCCAAGCACAATCCAAGGCAAAGCCAAGGCTTGGAAGCAAAGCCAGCAGACACAATTGAGACAAAAGGAATAAAGTCAGGAGTAATTAATTCTGCTGCTGTGGATTTGCTGTATGTAGCACAAGGAGCTCCTATAAACCTGGCCAGTGCCATGACAGTGTGAAAGTCAGGGGCAGTCAAAAATGTGTCTTCACATCCATGGTGTGAGCACCGGGTCATTGTATTGCAGAGGGTGAAGTCAATGAGTCAGGGAGTTTATCCAGGAGGAACAGAGGCCATTTGCAGTGGGCCAAGAAGATTTAAGATGTATGTCAAAAGTCATTCAGCCTCCCCAGGAGAGGATAAAGGGAGTTGTGCTCCAGCCCTCCTCCAGCTCTCTTGCTGCTCATTCACACAGGTGATTCTTGGCTGCAGAGCAGGGCAGGAGACCTGTCTGTGCAGTGGAGAACATGACTCATGGCTGGCAGAGATGCACAAAAAGAGTGAGAAATCTGGCCTGAAGTACCAGAGGACTGCTAAGGTCCCAAAGCTGAGAGCTTGCCTGTGCCAGAATGGCCAACAGCCAGGAAAAAGAGTAACAGAGAATTAGGTAGGACTGTATGAGTGGCTCAAAAGTCATCAGACTTTGCCTTGCTGTCTCAAGCCTAGAGAGATTTGAGCGTGTCCTTCAGAAGCTGCTGGCTAGGAGGGATCTATTTGGGGTGTGTGCCCTCTGCCAAGAATGGAAAACAGCCCATGCAGCCATTGCTGCCCATGGCAAGCACAAACTGATAGAGCACCTGCCCACGTAACTCCACCTTCCTCCAGAATGCCAAACGTGTGTGCTTCTGTTCCCAGGAGGACAGGAGAAAGTCATCATGCCTCTGATGTGACTTAGGACAACCTCTAGGTACTGGGAAAGCCATCCCATTGCCCATGGCACTGGAGGTGGCTGTGACATCACCACTGGGGCTGCCCCTTCAGTCACCGAGGGACCTTCCACACACTGGACAGGAACTCACTGGGCCAGAGAGTCCAGTTTGTCAGCTGCTTTGTGCTGCTAAAGATCCAGAAAGGGGCTGTATCACAGCCATGGATCCAGCATTTTGTGTTTCAAAACAGTTGCTTTCCTTTATGTGCTGCTCAAAGCAGCAGTAACTTTCACATCCCCTCTGGCTCCTTTCCCTGGGGATTTTTTGCACCAGCTGGGCACAGGGCATGACCTGAGGAGAGGGAGAAGCCTGTGATGCCGTGCCAGAGTGGTTTATCTTTCCATGGAAAAGGAAACAGCCTCTCTGCACGTCTCTTCCACAGTCCTGCATGTCAATGGAATGAACCCTGGTCACCTCTATCAGGAAATCAAGGGCTTGCAGGAGTCTGAGGTCAAGCAAGACTTCCCGGGCTGAGGCAGGAATGAGCGGGTCTCTCCAGGTTTCCTACAGCAGTGGAGAGGGAGATTTCCTGCTCAGGGCTGCTCACAAAGAGCCTGAGCTGCCGTGCATCAGTGACACCGGGATGCCTTTGCTCGGGGCTGGCGAGGGAGGCTCGGCAGCAGCACTAGAGAATCGCTGGAGGGGTACACGAACAGAGGAGAGCCTCCTCGCTCCCTCCAGCACTCTGCCCGCGAGCGAGGGCAGGCAGGGCGGGCAGGGCTCTGGGAAGGTGCCAGCCCAGCCCTGGCAGCCTGCAGTCCTGCCTGCGCCGCTGCCTTGCAGCAGAGGAGGGAATTGCGAGCACCATGTCTTAGGCGAGGGCACCTCATGCTGGCAGCTCCAGAAATAGCCTGGAAGCCTTTGTTTTCGTGCTTTCCCTTCTTTCTCTCAGGGTCACACGGCTGGTGCTGACAGGGTGAGACGGTGCTCTGGAGCAGAGTGAAGCTGTGGGGACTAAATAAAGCATCCCAAAACCGGAGATTATCCTCCTATTTCCTCTGCCACGTGTTCCCCTGCAATACCATGCCCAGACCACCCCTGCATGAGGTCAAGCCAGGCTTTTCTTGGACACCAGCACCAAGAATCCTCCACATCCCTGTCCTCAAGGTCCCACCATGCCCAAAACCACCAAGATATGGGGGCTGTGGGCTGGCTGCCCTTCCACATCCCAGACAGGGACTGCCCCATGTGTGACAGCAAACCCCAGACATTTAGGGCTGAGTGCCTGACCCCAATGCCCCAATCTGCCCTCCAACAGTTTCTGCATTTTTCCTTTCCTCCCAGGGCGAGCTGCCTCAGCAGGAGCATCCCCGGGCCTCGCTGGCGAGCTGTTATTTGCCAGCTAGAGGTGGGTGAGAAAAAGAAACATCCTCCCTAAAAATCAAGATGTCTGGTGTGAATATCCTGATCCTGCTAACCCGAGGGCCCGGCTGGAGCCGGCCGCGTGCAAGCGGCAGCCCCGGGTCTCGCTTAGCAACAGGGCACGGAGCAGCCCGCGGCTGGCAGGGAGAAAAAAGGCTCTTTTCTTGTCGGTGAAAGATTCATCGTTGGGCTGAAAGTGGCCCCTCCCCTCTTTCAAATACTTGTCAGCAGGGAGAATACAGCTTAGATACTGGGCTGATCAGATCATGGCTAATCTGTTATTCCTGGCCGTGAAAACTGCCGGAAGACTTTCAAACAACTTCACTGGGAGCGTGTGCGGCGGGAGGGAGCGGGCAGGAGATGCCGAGCCACTGGCAGCCCCATGCCGGCATCCTGAGGGCATCCCCTGCTTGTGAGGTGTGCAGGGAGGGTCCCTCAGCCCGTGCTGACCTGGGCATCCTCAGTGCCACGGGCAGCGGCGGCAAAGGGGAAGGAAGGGGTCAGTGCTGAGCAGTAGGAGATGGGCTGGCTAAAATGTCCCTGTGGTGGGAACAGGCTGTTCTGGTTGCATGGCTTTTTCCCCCAGATGAGGTGGTTTGAAGATGTTTGTCACTGTTGAAGGACTTTGGCCACTCCTGTCTGGGAGCCTCATTGCCACAGAGTGTACCAAAGAGAAAGATGGCCATGTCAGAGGAAGGTGCTTTCCTCCCTCTGGGCTGAAGTGTTTTTAAGGGAAAAACCAGGCCAGACAAGTCAAACAATTTGTGCACTCAGTGGCTTGCAGAAATTTCACGTGGTGGCCCAAATTCTGCTCCTGTACATGGGGGTACATCAAAGAGATGCAGTATCCTACAATAACTCCTACATGTCCTGCTATGCCCAGCACTGGGGCCAGTGTGGGTGGCCAGCCCAGGGAACAGTGGCAATGCATCCTCACTGCCAGAAATCCACTTCTCCCTACAAAACCAGGGTAGGTGGGGCTGCTTTAATCACTGCCACTGCACACACAGGTAAAATCTGATCCCCAGGTCCTACACATGCTGCTCTGCCTCTCCCCATGTGCTCTACATGCCCATACATCTTGGTCATGCACCTTGCCCTGCTCCCTGGCCTTCCTGCTGCTGCCTTGTCCTACTGCATTCCACAGTCAGCTTGCCTTTAGTCCTAAATGTGCCTCTTCCAGGCTCAGCAGTAGCCCAGGTTATTGTCCAGCACACGCCATGAAGATGGGCCTTTGGTGGAACTGCTCTGTGATAGAGAGGAAAACTACCCTGAAGTGGCCCAAACTGATGGTAGCCTGTGGGAGGGGGATGGATGCCTAGTGAGCCTGGGGACTGGCCTGCACCTCGGCAAGCTCCTCTTAGTCAGGAATAATTAATTACCTTCTCAAGGATCTTAGCTTCAGCCCTTCCCTGCTCATGCCCCAGCCCAGGAGAGGAGGGAGGAGGAGACGGCAGCGAAGAGGGTAGAGAATTAATTGGACATTGTGTTGGGAATCGCCTCCTGGTTGCTGTCAATCTTGGGAGTGAACAGCCTCTTGTCTCACTCAATAGGAACTTTATATGCTCCTTTAATCCTTCAGTCTGTATTGTCAGAGCTTCCCCCCTCCTCCTGTCTCTCCTTCCCACCACAGGACTTTTGATGACCCCAGCTGTCTGAGGCAATACAAAGAAGCCCCTTAACTAACACCCTGTGATCTATACAGGCAATAAAGAGGGTCCCCTTGACAAGGATTTGCGGGCGAAATATATGCAAATGCTGGGAGGTGCGCGGGCGGGGAGGAGGTGTGCCGGGAAAACCACTGGGCAGAGGGCACGGCTCCTGGCCCTGGGGATGCCGTGGCCCGGGAGGACATGTGGTACAGGTGAGGGGTGGCCAGAGAAAGCCAAGGCTGGCTGGGGCTGGTTGGCCATTGCACACCCTGCCATGGGGTAAAGTAAACAGGAGAGCCCTGTTCATCAGGGCTGCAAGGCCGAGCCATCCATGGGCACATAAATGGGGGGCTCCTGGCCCGTGCCCCCCTGTGCTGTGCTCCTTGACGGCCACCTCCCGAAGTCAGGAGGCCATGCTCCTTCCCATATTAGCACATGAATGGGGTTAGGGGTGGGGGGGAGGTGTGAAGGGGGGCAAGCCCCCACTGTCCACTCAAGCAAACAATTTGGCTAGCAAATTGACATAATTACAAGGGACAGAGAGAAAAGAAAGGCGAGCCCCCTCCCCTGCGCTCCAGAGGGCCCGACCCCTGCCGAGTTACTTAGACCCTTTGTGCGACTCAATGCTAGGTACTGATGAGGGGACGTATGCCCTTTTCAAGGGCCCTAAGCGACCGGCTGCCCTAATCTGATTACAATTTACAGCGCTCCTTCAGAAGGGGCTGGAGCGCCGCTCCCGCAGGCGTGGACGCGCCGGGTCGGACACGCGCGCTCGCCCCGGCCCGAAGGTAGGTGGGTGTGAGTGGCACAGGTGGGAAAACGAGCACAGGACACCACGGCCAACAGCACCTGGACATCACCAGCAGCATCCACAGCGTGGCTTCCAGTGTGACAGCTGGGAAATGCCAAGGAGGCTGAGGGCACGGCTGTGGGGACACGCGGCTTTGTACACATGGGGACACTGCCTGTGGCAGATACGCCGTGGCCGGTGACTGGGGTGTGCAATGAGCCCATTTCAGCCCAAATCTCGCCTCGGCACCATGTACGTAGGCACCAACACACACACGGGCACAGATGAACCCCCCTTTGTCCCGGGCAGATCCACAGATGGGGCCCCTCTACACCAAGGGTGGGGGACAGCAGAGGTGAGCAAAGGCCTTCTGCCAAAATCTCTGCAGCAGCTTGCAGGAGCAGGAGTGCGAGCAAAGCCCACCACCTGCCTATTAAAAGAGGGATTAAACTATGCTGTTCCCCCCCACCTCCTCCCTTCTCTCTCTAACATCATCTCCTTGGGGAAACCACCACCTTTACATGAGATTTTCCCTTTTTTTTAACCTCTTTTCTGCTCCGTGCCACAGAGATCCCAGGGGATTAGCAGCCAGGCTGGCCCTTCCAGCCTCCTTGAAGGCAGGTTGTTTCAGCCACCCCCCCCCCTCCATGGGAACCTGCCCCAGGACAACTTTGGTCAATGCCTCCGGTGCTTCCCAGCCAATTTGTACCACCTAATCCCCGCGAGTATCTACAGCCCCTTTCTCACACGTTCTCCCGCCTGCTGGAGCAGCCCAATCCTCTGCTCTCCACGCTCCCCCGTCGAGAAACCCTCCGTCCACTGCTGGGGCCGCGACTGCACTTCAAACGCGCCAGCCCGACCCCGGCATTGTTTGCCAGGGAATTAAAACTGCACGGCCAGCCCCAGCGAGTGATTTAGGTACTGAGACCAGACTGAGCCCTGCAAGAGCACGGGCAATAAAACGCTTCACTGCCCAGCAGCCTGGGCAATTTAGGTGTCTTCCCACGAGGAGGAGGCACAGCCCAGAGGGCCAAGGAGCTGGGTCAGGGCTTCTTCCAGCACGGGCACATGGGACAGGACAGTCTCCCACGGCTCACAGATCTGCCCCACCAGAGATGTGGGGTGGCCACCTTGCTAAAGCAATGAGGGTCACCAGGTCTTTGCCATTACTGAACCCCACAGACCCTCGCAAGCTGCTGGGAGGAAAGACCAGAGGCCATGAAGGTTGGACACACAGATTATCTGGGACACAGACAGAACTCAAATGGTGTGGGATGAAGGGACACCAGTCCAGTCACACAGGAAGAAATGCAGTGCCCAAAAGGTCAGCTTCTCTTTCAGATTTTTCAGGCTTGTGGGGAAAAGTTTAGGACTCCCTTTTTGAAATTACATTGTCTGTGGTGCCTGACAGTGAACATCCCTGTGGTGGTTTCTAATGCACGCTCTGGATGAAGCCATGAGCAGAAAATGGCTGTTACATCCCTTTCCCAGTGCAGAGAAGCTGGGAGGAGATCTCCCTCCTTCAGCAGATCCCAGAGCAGGGAAAACACTTGCCCTACATTTTCCCATCCCTGTCTTGGAGAAAGGATGCCGCTCAATGTATGCTTCAGCCTCTGCAGGGATCATTCTATTTTCCCCATTTCTAATCCCTGTCAGACCTGCCTTTACTATCATAAAAGAAATACACAATATACCACTTGCTGCAAGCGGGCTGGAGCTCCTGATGTCCCAGCTACAATATTTCTGAATTTCTCCTTGGCCAACCAGCCCTTTCCCTGTATCCCACACTCAGCCCTTTCCTTGCATCCCACAACCAGCCCTTTCCCTGCATCCCACACTGTTGCCGTGCTTGAGACAAATCCTATGGATTTTAGGCCTTTTATTACTCTCCTTTTTTTCAATGGTGAGGTTGTTTCAGGCCAAATGAAGGTAACGTGTGCTCAGGAGAGAGCGTCTCCCATGCCTGGCTGTCCCTGTCCCCGCCATGGCACAGGAACACAGTGTTTCGGCACCTCCTCCTCTGTCACAATGTTTTTCAGCTCCACCAAGCAAAGTGTCCAATTAGAGCAGAGCCTCTTGCTTCCATCTTTGCCGACATTTAATTAACATGCTGCTGCTGGCAGCCGCTGACAAATTCCAGAAACATGTTGTAAAGGGTTTTTGTCTTTACCCAGCATGGAAAATGAGGGTGTCATATCCCAAGGGGATGTGAATAGCTACTTTTGACTCCCCCCCTCAGGTGTAAGAATTACAGCTAGACGCAGTGAAGAGACCTATCAGCCCTCCTACCTCCTTTCCCCCCTCTCTTTTCCTTTCTTGTTCCTCATATTATATCATCCTGGAAAACACGCAGGATTTTAGGCCTGGTTTTCATCCCCATTTCCTCCAACTCTGGCTGAAGCCTGATGGTCCAGCTAAGAGACAAGGACTGTCCTCTTCCCATCAGAATAGCACCAGACAGTGGAAGGAGCCATCTGAGGACACTGGAAGAAATGGCTGAAGCCAGAAAAGAGGAAATGGTCCTGTCAGCCTGTGCTGTACATGCAAACAAGGTCCCCAAGGAGCTGATGGAGGCTTCGGGAGGGCAGTTTAAGGGAAGGTGATGGCAAAGGCTGTCACGTAGAAGTGTAGCTGGACTCACAGTTGGCCCTCACCCTTGTTGTGGATGGCAGGATGAGGAGAGGGTCAGCTGCTGCACCCCAGCATCCCTGCCTCAAAAAGAACCAGCCCAGCCTGTAATTCCTACAGGGGCTAAGCCTCCACCATGGGGTCTCATCACCTTCTCCATCGTCATCTCAAGGTTCCAGCTCTCAAACCAAATATCTCCCCAAACTGCATTATCTAATACATGGTCTAATACACCCACCCTGCACTGCCACCGTTCATGCCTCCACTTTGTCCCCAAGGCACCAGGAGTGTCCCAGTGCCTCTGCTTTTGCCCCGGGCAGCCCAGAGCTCTCCCGGCAGCTGCAGTGTGGGAGAGACGGGTCTGGGGACATCCCATCCCTCTCGGCCACTGACACACGGCAGCGCAGGCCTGGAAAGAAGAACACGACTTTATTACATCCACAGCAGCTCCTTACAAAAGCGGCAGAGTAGGGCAGAGCCCTCGTCGTCACGGGGAGAAGACGATGCTTCGGCCCCGGCCGCGGGGCGAGGTCCTGCGGCGGGGAAGGCGGGCGGGCGGCGGGGCGCGGCTCAGGGCGAGGCGGGCTTGTCGGGGTTGTGCATGTGGTACACGTCGCTCTCCTCGTCCTCCGGCACCTGCGGCAGAGCCCCCTGAGCCCCCCGGGCCGGGCCGCGGGCCGACAGCGCCATCTCGTGCCCCCCGCCCCTCGCCCCCTCACCTCCCAGTACACGCCGTCCTCGAAGCAGTTCTCGGCCGCGGCGTCCCCCCAGATGGGCAGCTTCAGGATTCCCCCTGCAAGGAGGTGGCCAGGGGGCCGTGGGGGATGCAGGCGGGATGCGGCTGGTCCGCCCCAAAAGTGCAAACGCAGCCCCGGCACAGCGCTCGGTGCCGTCCCCCCAGGATGCATCCGGCCGTGGACAGGAGCGCACGGATGTCTCTGTTTCAGCTGCAGGCTGGTTCATCCCTCCCCTCTCCGTGCTCCCCTCGGCTTACCCACGATGGCCCCCCCAGCAAATGCCATCAGCAGAGACACCACAATGCCGGCCGCCTGGAACCCTCCCTGGATGCTGGGAGTTCGCGTCTGGTACGCGCCGGTGAAGTCAAACGCCTTGATGAACCTGCCGAGGGCAGAAATGGTGGAGATTGCCCCTGGCAGGAGACATTCCCTGGCTCCAGAGGAACCCTGTCGCCCTGCTCTCTTGGGAACTCTTCCCTAGCCCCGTCCCTCTTCTGCAAGGAGAGTGTTGCAATGACCAAAACACTGGTCACTTCCTTCTCTGAGCTCTGGCAAAGCTTTACCAAGGGAGGATTCCAAAATATAAACATTCACTTTGTAATTCAGGCTTTTAGCCTTACCTAACCCCACAAAACAATGCAGGGGAGAGGGAGAAGGATTTCTCTCCCCATTGTGGCCCAGAATAATGCCAAACTTTGTGTCTCACTTTATGAGGCCACCAAGAGTCAGCTGCAGAAGATGAGGCTACAATTCAGCATGCCCAACACAGTCAGTACACACCATGTTTTTGAGGGACAACTCTGGGCAACTCTGAACTATTAACAAATGCTGTTAATTTCTCCCTGCACCCAGCCCACAGAGCTTCAGGTAAAATCTATTCTCAGGGAAGATTTTCATGCCACCTTACCCTTCCTTTCCGTACACATCCTCCGTAGCTGCAGCTGCTGTGATGGCCCCCACAATTCCCCCAATAAGGCCTGGCATGGCATGGAGGTTGTGGATGCCACATGTGTCCTGAATGTGTAACCTAGACTCCAAAAAAGGCTGAGGGGAAGGGAAGTAGAGAGAGATCAGGGAGTTGAGCGTGGCCCTGGAAAGGATTAGCTCCTTCCATGGAGTACTGGGATAAGCAGAGAAAGAGAGATACTGTGTCCCATTAAAGAGCTAAGGGACTGTAGACAAAGATGTGAGCCAAACTCAAGATAAACTAACAACATATCCTCCAAACATTCTCATGTTGGGAGTCTGAAACTTCTTGAGCATTTTGGGGCAATAAAAGGAGACAGAAGTGCATCTCATAAGGGATTCAGGGAAGCAGGAACCGTCCAAGGGAAGTGGATCCATTTCTGGTCTCCTCAGCAGGACCAGGGCTGCAGAGCCCTCGAGCAGCACTCACCGTGAAGTAGACATACCCCACCGTGGACACGATGCCAGAGATGGAGCCGACAATGAGGGAGCCGTAGGGAGTCAGCATCATCTCGGCGCTGGTGCCCACGGCCACGCCGCCGGCCAGCGTGGCATTCTGGATGTGGACCTGCAGAACCAACCGCCCTGCCTTGGCATCTCAGGGAGATTGCAATAGCTCAGGGATGGTGCAAATGGCAAAGTGGGAGAATCAGCTCTGAAAATGTTTCCAGAGGAAATATCAGGGTCCATTTTCCTACTTGGTGGTGAAAAACAAGAAAAGAACAGGCAGCTTCTGTCTGTAGCACAGGTGCACATAGACTCCCACTCCCCGTACCACACATCCACGTTCTTTGCATCCACAGATATGGGTGGGGAGTTGTGATGAGATGGAAATTGTCTCACCCGTGTGTCATGCAAGCTCTGCTGTCACAGAGACATGTCACCCACACATCTAACACGTACAAGTCAGCCCCCCGATTGCTCACGAGCTGCTGCGCGGGCCTTGTTTGATGGGGAGCGCTGCCAAAAAGGGCTCTGCAACACACCCAGCAGAGCAACTCCAGTTCCTGCTGTCACTTGGGTACACCACAGGCAGGGCATCACCCCACACCTCAAGCCCTGCAGGACCCATTCCCACTTTCTTATTCAATACAGCCTCAGAGTTTCTGCCTGGTTGCTGGTTTCACCACCATGCCCTGAAACCCTGTGTTTGTTCAACAAAGCACAAGTGCCAGTTGTTTCCTGGACCCTTGATCAACCTCACTCTGTCCCCTAGGCAGTGCAGGGCTCTCTGCTCCCATCTTACCATGTCAAGCTTGCCCTTCTTTTGCAGCATGCTGGAGAAGGCCATGGTGGTGAGCACGCAGGCTGCCAGCGAGCAGTACGTGTTAATGGCAGAGCGGTGCTGGGCATCCCCGTGATCAGAAATGGCTGAGTTGAAGCTGGGCCAGTACATCCACAGGTACAGCGTACCTGGTGGGATGGGGCAGATGGGATGAGGAGGAGAAAGGGAAAAGAGAGAATGCAAGTATTGGGAAAAAACCTCTGAAGAAGATATTTCTGCACAGGGGGAAATTACATCCCATAGTCCTTCTTCCCCACATCCACACCCTGCATGAGGAGACCAGCATCAGGAAAGGCTGGCAGAGAAAGAGAAGCAAAATGCATCCTTGTCTTCCTATGATGAAGGGAGCTGAGTAACTCTGAAAGGTGAAAGACCTCTGGGATACAGAGCTCCTCAACCCAATATCCTGGTTTCAGATTTTCCCAGAGCCACGGGAGGAACCAGCCCTGTGCAGCTGAGTGGTCCCCATGTAGCAGCACCTGAGATGAGGGCAGACTCACCAATCATGGCAAAGAGGTCAGAGTGGTACACGGATCCCTGCTTGTCCTTGCTCTGCTCCAGGTTGGGTCTGTACAGGATCCGTGTCACCGTGAGGCCAAAGTAGGCTCCAAAGGTGTGAATGGTCATGGAGCCACCTGCATCCTTTACCTGCAGCCATGGGAAAACAGAAGTTTGCTTCTGCAATCACCACTCATTCTAGAGCTAAGGACTGATTTGCATCATGCCTGGCTTGTCTGCACATTTGACAGAGGAACCCAGTGCTCCTGGATTGCCAGGCTTATGTGTAAAACCCCAGATCTCCCTTCTCAGGGAAGTACAACCCACTGCCCCTCTTTTTCACATTCTGCCTACTTTTGCTGCCTAAATTCTTGCATTTTAAATGCTTATGGAGGCAGTGGCTTGGTGGAGCTATAGCAAACCGAGGCAGTTTGGAGAGGTGTAGAGAGGAAGGAGCAGAACAAAGCAGGTACTACCTAAAGCCTTACATGAAGAAGGTTGAGGAGGATGTACTCATTCACTGAAAAGAGAGTGACTTGAAACAAAGTCATGACAAGGAGCTGTATGGGGCTGGTTTTGCCCAGGATGGCCCCAAAGGCGATGCACACAGAGCCCACGCAGAAATCAGCATTGATCAGGCTGGAAAAAGAAAATTATGGTTAAATAAGGAAATACTCTGTAAATCACTCTTACCTACCCCTAGCTCTAGACACCCCACCTGAAGACAAAGAGGAGATTATGACACATCCCTGGATTTCCCCCTGGCCTTTCTCCCATCCTTACACCCTCCCATTATTCAGGTAATGTGGATGACACGTTTTCTCAGCACTGACATCCACGGTGCCTGGCTCAGCACTGAGGGGTGACACTCCTCTCAAGTTTCCCTCTGAGCAGTACCACCATGATGTACCTTTGGACTGAAATGTGGAAAGCAAGTGGAAGTATGTGGAGGGAAAACAATAGTTTAGAGGCTGATTTGTATTTGACATAACTGATGGACAGGTGCTGCCAACTGCTCGGCTCTTATTCCAGCTCTTCCACTGGCCAGGCCAGAGGTGCCATCCCAGAAACTCCTCCTTACTTCTCCACTCCAATGAGGATCTTCCCGTCCTTGAAGGAGTGGAACCAGCCTTGCATCAGGAGAGCCCACTGGATCCCAAAGGCAGCAAGGAGGAAATTGAAACCCACAGCTCCAAATCCATAGCGCTTGAGGAAGGTCATGAGGAAACCAAAGCCCACAAAGATCATCACGTGGACGTCCTGGAAAGCTGTGCAGAGGGAAGGGACTGTCAGCTCAGCAGGACTGCAAGTGCCAATGTGCATTTGGTGTTGAAAAGAAACTAATTATATCAGTAGCAGTAGGGGGGAAAATTCAAGAGAAAATGTGTGTTTGCCTCACGTCCCCAAGTTTCTAAGCCTGAAAATGGCTCAGCTTTTGGAAACTAGCTTTCGGTTAAAAGGCTCAGCCTTTAAAGTAAAGCTTTACTAAAAGCTGTGTGCAAAAGAAGACCTGAGAGCAATGGAGTGTATAGAGGAAAACATTTTTCTATTCAGATTGTTTTTTCCCCTTTTGTAAAAAAATCAAAAAAACATAATGTGAAATGAACAGTAAAGTTTTGTTAAACACGTAAATGGTCATTTTGGGTAGGTTCATTCAGTACAGGGTCCTGGTGATGGCTCAGAGCAAGGAGAGAACAAGAACAAGGAAAGTTTACAAATACATTTTTAAAAGCTTTGGAAATCAGCATCAAAATACCCTTGAGACCAGAAACCCACCTTGTGAGATTTTTAGTGCTTAAACCAGAGAGACCCAGTTCTTCCCACTAATGGTCAGACCTGCTTACCTGAGCCCCTCAGATGCCCTTCCCCGGGGGAAACCAGATCTGTGTGAGCCTCTTGAAAGACCTTCTTGGGGCATTAAACCTGCTATGCTTTTTAATGCTGCACGTTTCTATCAGATAAGCTTTGCTTTGCAATTAAGTGAGCTGAAACGCTTGCATACTTACAAACTGAACCATGTAAACCCTCACACTGCAGGCCACCCAGCCTGTAGTAAAAACAAGAGACCCAAGGGTGGGACCCCTCTGGGAGACCCCCACCAGCAAACCCGTGCTGCAAAGCAGGTAAATACAGCAGTGATGGAGCTAAACCAGAATGTTCTGCATTTTGCGATGCACAAATCATTATAGCCACTATACCCAGCAAAGTCTGTTAACTCAGAGAGGGTGTAAGCTGAGGGCAAAGGAAATTCTGTGGCTGCAGGTGTGCTCTACCTGTGCTGAAATCTGTCAGCCCCTGGTCCATTTCCACAGTCTGCTACTTCCACTGAGGACTGGTGAAGACTTGTGTGAAGGGCAGCTCTGCAGAAGCTAAGACATTTGTCCTTTTGTGCTTTAGAAGACCTTGCAACTTGTTTAAGGATGAACATTTGGGCAGGCCTAAGCCATGTAGTGCCATGCTAATCTGATTGCTTTTAAAAAATGCCCACCATGCCTATGAAATCACTGTTTAAAGAGGAAGGAGACGAGATCTGCAGCTGGCACTGTTCAGCAGAGGTCACTTCCAATGCACTTCTTCACAAGTCCTAAGAACCAGTCTTACTGTGGTTTTACCACACAATCCCATAAACTGTCCCTCTGCAGTTGTATTTATTTCCCCTCTCTCTTTTCTAGCACAATTTACAGCTAGATTTATCTGCTGCCATTTGCATTATATATTCATTCTTCCATCCTAAAAGCAGAAATACACAGGTCAGAGTTAAAGCTGTGGACTGCAAGCCTTCCAAAAACCCAGATGATCCCACTGTGTTTTAGGCTCTGTACAAACTCAGGAGGAAGAGCAGATCTTTTTTTTAAACCACACCCAGTCTAAAACCTTTTTCTAACCCTTGTCTTTGTTTTCCCTTAGTAAGAATAACATTGTTATCACTCAAAGGCAGTGCAGGTATTGCCATGCCCTAAAGGTTTTGTAAGCTTGCTTTTGTGGAAGGACAATTGCCATAACAATCAAGAAGAAGTGTTTGGGCTTTGTGAATGCATTCTGGGACAAAAAAAAATCTAATTTTGCATTTTGCCTAGAGAGCAGATGAGCCACTGATTACAGAATATCCATGTGCAACCCAAAATGAGAAGAAATTGTCTCAGTGACTGGACCTGGCAATGGGCACCACAACACAATTGGCTTCCTGAAACCAGGACAACTTCCCTCTGCCTGTCTTCCCAGTGCTGTCTGTCTTGAAGGACCTGTTCATTTGTCACTCCTAACCCTCTGCCACTGCAGACAGGTGCTGTGGACAGCAGTGGTTGCAGATATGTTGGTACAAATGATCTTCGGGTGTTCAGCTACCACATTCTTCTGAGCAGCACTGGATGGACACAAGGATTAAAATTCCAGGGCTTGGCCACCTTGTCTTGTTTGTCCATCTTTGCAGAGAGAGAATATTTCTGATTAGATAAGGAGGAAAGAACAGTTGTGCTTTTGGGCACGTGAGGCCTTCCTCAGGTCTGAAACAGAAACGTAACTCAAAGCTAAACTGAGCAGTTGCCCTTAGGTTGATTTAGTTGTGTTGAATCCATCCTGTCATTTGAGGGGGAATATTTGGCACTGCAGAGCAGGAGTGGGATATGAGGACAGAAGAGATGTCACTTCCTTAGCTCCTACACACTCTTTTTTGGACTCCTGATGTCCTCTGAGCACACCAGCGACAAGAGCAGCCTTCAGGCACTGCTGCTGCCTCACGCCAACCTGTATGGGGCTGGTCCCAAGGGCAGACATCCAGGGAGAGCCCAGGGCAGTCATGACCGTACATGATCCCGGAGGCTGACTGAGCAGCGGGTTTCTGAAAGCAAATCCTTTTCTGAACTAGCTAATCCTCAGCAGCCACAGGTTGCTATAGCTCCTTTGATTTAGCAGGTGTTTTTAATGGAAATGTTCTAAATAGATGCATGACTCAGGCCTGTTGCTTCCTTGGAAACAATTGCCTACAGAAGCAGCCTATTCTGAAAGGTTCACAAAGATGACCAGCCCTGGAGATCAAAGCCACCCAAAGGCACTGCCTAGCCAGAAGAGCTTTAACCTTCTAAATAATTTCTGTGTCACCATGATGCAGAGACCCGAGAACCCTGGGAACCTGGCAGCTTAGGAGGACTCTGGCACTGAAATGCCAGTAGCTAAAGGGTAATTCACAAGTGAGGGGGTGGACAGAGGAAGAGGAGGAAGATGTCACAGGATCTCGACAGCCGTTCCTCTGTGTGCACAGAAAGGCTTGCTCTGATCCAGAGCTGAGGGAGGGGGCAGCAAGCGGAAACTTGTGGAGTGTTGGGAACACGTCAGCCCTATTCCTGGAAAAAAGATGTCACAGTACCCTGCTGACAGAGCCCCAAGGCACTGGAGGGCCATGAGGCTTTTNATGGGATGGGATGGGATGGGATGGGATGGGATGGGATGGGATGGGATGGGATGGGATGAGATGGGGACCAGACAGCACAAGGATTAGGCTTCCAGAATACTCACAGGGGTATCGGAAATAGAAATCGTTCTCTATGTCACTGGTCAGGTTCATCTCTCGTTTCTCCTCCTCCCAGTGCGCATCAGCTTCGGCGCCGAAGCGCACGAAGACCCCGAAGAGGACGATCATGGCCACCTCCCAGAGGAGGCACACGAGCGGCAGCCGCCAGCGCATGGACGTGTTTTTTGGCATGCCTTGGTGCCTCGGCCTCTCCATCCGCGGGGATTCCCTGGCACTGCCCGAGCCCGCGTCCCCCGCGCCCGCACGGGGCCGTCACATATATAGGTCAGAGAGGGCGAGGTGGGGCCCAGGGAGGTGCCTCCGGCAGGATCACATTTCAGAGCACTGGAGCTTCAGCAGGGTTGTTCCTCTAACCCACCTGTCTCCCTGGCAGGAGGGACAGGCTTCAGCACCTTTCCTCGGAGCTGCTCAGAGCGCCTTTGAGCCCTGCCTCCGCGGGGACGAGCAGATGTGGAGGCCAGTGTGACTGGGGAGTGGAGCCAGAGTGTCCAGCCCTCTGCTCTGCCCAGTCCCACACCCCTTCCCTGCCCCTGGCAGGAGCACCCTGATCCCTGCTGTGCCCTCCCTCCCGGATCTGGGTGCTCCTCTCACCCCCTCCCCAGCTCTGAGATCACCCTTCCCCAGCTGGCACGGAGGGTGAAGGCAGGGTGCCTTTGCTCCAGTTCTTGGCTTTTGGAAAAGCAGCTGAGGAGCAGAAGAGGAGGAAGGGGAAGGTGTGTGCTTCAAACCAGGTACCAAGATACTGCATGAGTGCACAGACATGTGATGGCCCGGCCAAGGCTGTAAGGATGTTCAAGTGACACACGTTCCATAATTTCCCAAAGTGATTTACCCAGAGCATCCTCCTGGCAAGGGAAACTGAGCTGGGGCTGCATAACCAGGGCAATACTGTGAGATGGTGCCGGAGGCCTAAACATCCCCTCCTCTGGTATGGTTTTCCTTTAATTAACAAACACAAACACAAAACTCCATTTTTCCTACTGTTTAGAATCATGTACTCTTTCCCCAAAGAGCCAGGCAAGTCCTTCAAATGGATCCCAGCTCCTTCCTCTGCCTGCAAATCCCTGGGTTGCCTGTCAGTCTTCAAGAGATGAAAGACTGCAGCCCAGGCAAGCTGCCCAAATTTGCTGATGGCATCTAATTGTGGCCTGCAGGCTGAGCAAGCAGCACTGATTTTGGTGTTGATTAGGCAATAATTTGAGTTTATTATTTTTTCTTGTGTGCTTTCTTCTCAAAATGACAGATGGCAGAAAAATGCTGTGGATGGTCTTGAAGAGACTGACGGCCACACAAAATCATTCTCCAACCTCATTTGAACCCCATGCAGGCAGCAGGGTAGAGACAGTGCTAGGGAGAGGAGCCCATCTGCCTCAGCCCTTACCCTGCATGAGCAGAGCTCCTTGTGACTGGGGTCACTTTTTTGGGGACACCAAAAGCAAGTGGATGTTGCTGCTGTCTGAAGGACGAGCTCCCCCTCGAGCAATGCTGCTCAGGGTGTGTTTTTGGATCTCCCATTACACAGGGTTTCTGCAGGGCCGTCTCAGCTGCACACACCAGGATACAAAAGATCTCCAGCTGGAAAGAAGCTGAAATCCCCACACAATACCTGATCTCTAATTGCTGGAACACTGTTGACAGTTGCATGCTCTTGTGCCAGCTACGTGGTAAGACTGGTATTCTGCCCTGCCCTAGAGGAGCCCTTAGACACCTCAAAAAAGGCAGCACAGAGAAGCATTTTAAAACAAACGGGAACTTGCTTAGGTACTGTAGCCACCAGCAGTTACACTCCGTGATTACTCTGGCAAAAGAGTAACTGCAGAGCTTTCCTAATCTATGGGATCACTGAAATGGCAGGGTCTCCAGAAAAGCAGCCTGCAAAGCCGTTGTGCAGACCCCAGAGGCAGCAGTTCTGTCCCACCCGCTGTCCCCAGCCCCTCTCCCCGTGTGTGGAGGCCAGGAACAAAGGCTAATGGCTTTTCTGCTGGCCTGATAGTCTCACCTTGCTGCACTGCCTGGCGCTGCCCCTCCTTATCAACCTGCAGATCAGCACTTTGTCACTGCAGTCCCATCAGGGCTGGCATGCTCCACTGGCTGTCCATGCTGTGAGAGCCCATTAAAGGACCAGCTTCTCTCCAGGCCCCTTTTAAGGGCCAGGATAACACTGGGAAGGCTGAAGGGGCTGTGCCAGCACGTGTTTCTGCAGCAGTGCTGGCAGAACACTTCCTATGGTGGGTTAGACCACCATTGCATCCACCCTACAAGGTGCCCAACTGCATGGCAGGACACACAGAACAGGTTTCACCATGCTTCAGTCACAAATATCAAGGTGCTTAAATGTCCTGTTGGAAACTTGAGGCTGGTGTGAGCTTGCTCCACCACAGAATTTCACCCATCATGTCCAGCACCCATAAGAGTCACAGGGTTTCCCAAAAAAATCACTGGGATGACACTGGAGGAGAAGGAACATTTGTCTTTCTGCTTCAGAGGTATGGGACCAGGTCTGGAAGTGGCCAGGTCTTAGTTATCTTGGGTGAGGGCTGTACTGGTCCTAGCAGGTTCTCTCCCAGTTTCTCACTTTTATGAGCAATAAATATATTTGAAAGATGTAGAGACAAAATCTAGAGCACAAAAATCCTTCCCTCTGGCCTGGAGGCCTTGGGGTAGCATCACCCTGGATAGAAGGGAATGGGTGGTCCCCAGAATCAGGGGTCAAAGCAGCCACTACCAGTAGCCTTTGGGCACATGGAGTGGAGAAGGCACTGGAGAACGAGGATTTGGGGAGTCTTGAAAGCCATGATGCAAGCCTTGGTCAAAGGTGACTTGTTGCTTGTGCAGGTCCTTGAGGAGTGACCTGAAAGCAAAGCATCTGAGTCAATACAAAACAAAACTTTTTTTCAGGATGGCTCAGCAGAAAGGCAAACAAACTTTCCACTGGGGCAGGACAGAGTGGTGGTATGAGGGGAGATCAAACAGTTCAGTTAAATCTGGGCTCTCTCATCCCCTTTTTCAGCCCCCACCATTAAGTATCTATTGGAGATGAATGTTGGAAACAGGACAAAATAAAGCGAGACTTTTTTAAGTTTAAAAAAATATCTTATCTGGATCAAAGTGTCAACCACACATGAGCCAAATTCACAGATTATTTTTCTTGTGCCTTCTCCTTCCTCCCAAGAAACAGCATTTATCAGCAAGTAAATGATTGTCCAGAAAGAACCCAAGGACTCTTTGAGGGGGAAGTTGGTGTCCTTGTGGAGCAGGCAGAGAGGGCAAATATCTGTGAAAGAAAATATGGAAAGAAACAGAGGCGTGAGCAACTCCGGCTGTCACACTGGGAAACACCATCACCTGGGCTCAGCCAACACCTCTGCTGGCTTTCCCAAGAGCTGGACAGGCTTCCAGAGCAAGTACACTGCAGTGGGCAGGAAAGGAGAAGGAGTTTGAGTAGCTAGCAGCAGTTCCTGTGTTGGAAGCTGTCAGATTTTGCTGGGAAACTCCCCTTTGCCCTGGGTTTGTTTCGGGTCCTAGGTGGACTGTGATAAAGCAGGTTTTGGTCACACTCTGCTAAGTGCCCTCAGTGGACTGCTGGGACAGATGCCAGCTGGACAATGGCAGTGACACGGTGTGGTTGGCTCTTCTTCAGGGCTCAAACAAGCAGCAAGAGATGTCAGCCCCTGGCCAGGAGAAGGGAGCCCACATCCCCAAGGCTGCAGGCTGCCCTCTGCGCTTTTCCAGGGACCTGCTGTCCTTCCCTTGCTCTTGGTGGCAGGTTACCCCTGCCCACCCGAGTGGATCAGCTCCTGGTTCTGGGTCATTGAACCCCCTTGTGTTCACAGGCACCAGCAGAGCTGAATGGGCGCTTTAGTGCCTGCTTGTCTTTGTTGCTCTATAAATACGAGTGGCTGCTGGTGACACTGGCTGCTGGTTTGGGCTGGGGCATTCCAGTCTGGAGGCGAGGGTGGAGCGGACACCTGGGTGGCTCTGCTCCGTGGGGATTCCTCTGCCATTACCCAGCGTGACCGCACCTTGACCACTGACACCGTGGGGTGAGATGTGCCTCAAGCCCTGCAAGGAGAGGATGCTTCTGGGCAAGGCAGCTGATGACAACCCAGGTTCTTTGTCCTGCACGAGCTACAATCGTCACCTTGTCATAGAATCATCAAGTTTGGAATCGACCTTTACAATCAAGTCAAACCATCAACAGAGCATCATCACCGTAGCCCCTAAGCCACATCACCCAGTGCCAGATCCAGATCACCTTGGACACCTCCAGGGATGGTGACTCCACCACTTCCCCACCGAATCTATTTCAATACCACAGAACCAGAACGGTAATTTTTTTTTTTTTTTTTTGTAATATGTAATCTGAATTGTACCCCTGTGGGCCCTGGGCTATCCCTGCTGCCCTCCAGGGAGGCTCGGAGGATGCCGTGTGGGCAGGACCCTCCGGGCAGGCCCCTCCGGGCAGGCTCTGTGCCCTGCTGCCCGCAGGCAGGCGCGGAACTCCAGCAGCACCAGAGGAGCCCGCCGGGAATGGGGTGGGCCGGACCGGACCGTGCCGGTGTCGCGGCTCCGGCCCCGGGT